>JAMXBB010000010.1:86080660-86551526 GCA_024138015.1 Lumnitzera littorea
CTATGCCACCCTTAATGGCTTGCTTCTCCACTCTATAACCCTACTTCCAATGTCTCTCCTTCGCTCTCTATTGCCTCATCTCTTTGTCCAAGCACCACCCACCATTCCCAAACACCATTGACCAACCCTCAACACCCCCTCCCCCATAGCTCTCCATTCCCTTATCTTCACACCCTATGCTTACTCATTCTAAATTGGGCATTACCAACCCCAAACAAATTCTTAACCTCCATACCCAAGCCCCTTCCTCTAAACCTAAACATTACATTGAGGCTCTTTGTCACCCTACTTGGTTTATTGCGATGAAGGAAGAGTTTAACTCTTTCTTTCAGAACAAATTTTAGACTTAACCTCCATACCCAAGCCCCTTCCTCTAAACCTAAACACTACACTGAGGCTCTTCCTCACCCTACTTAGTCTATTACAATGAAGGAAGAGATTAACTCTTTCTTTCATAACAAAATTTGGATCTTAATACCCTCACACCCTTCTCAAAATGTTGTTGAAAGCACATGGAAATTTTGTACCAAATACAATGCTGATGGAAGCCTTGTTGCTTAGGGTTTCTCTCGATGTAAAGGTCTTAACTATATCAAAACATTCAGCTTCGTTGCCAAAACTAGCACCATACGCTTTATCCTCTCACATGTTGTCTCATCTTATTGGGTCATTCGTCAACTGGACATTAAAAATACGTTTCTTCATGATCATCTTAGTGAAACAGTCTACATGAAACAACCCCCTAAGTTTATTCATCCATTTTATCCTAATCAAGTTTGCAAGCTTCAAAAGTCCCTCCATGGTCTTAAACAAGAACCTTGTGCTTAGTTCTCCCACTTCAGTAGCTTTCTCATACTGATTGGGTTATTTTAAAATAGAGTAAAGTTGACACCTCTATGTTTGTTTAGTCTTGTGGTACTAATACACTTATCCTCCTACTCTATGTTGATTACATCATGTTCATTGGAAATAACTCCCATCTCCTTTTCCACTTTATCTCTATCTTGTCCTAGCAGTTTGCAATGAAAGACTTGGTGATCTACAGTTCTTCCTCAATATAAGTATCCATCAAACCCCTTAGGGCCTTGACTTATGCCAATCCTAATTTACATTGGACCTTCTTAAACACCACAATATGCATCTCTCAAAACCAGTGCAAACACCTCTCTCTCCTTACAGTCATCTAACTACTCTCAGCTCTCCTTCCTTCCCTATCCCCTCCATCTATCGAGAAATAGTGGGTACACTTTAATACCTTACAATCAATTGACTAGATATCAATTTTACAATCAATCAATTGAGTCAATACATGCATCAGTCAATAGCTCATCACATGCAAGTTGTTAAAGTGTTCTTCTATGCCTTCTTAATACTATGAACATTGGATTACCTATACGTTAGACACTTAGCCTTTGCATGACCACTTTTGCTGATGCTGACTAAGCTAATTATCTTGACACTTGTCGATCCACCACTAGTTGCGTAATCTTTCTTGACACTTATCTCATTTCTTGGCATTCTAAGAAGCAACCTACAGTCTCTAATAGTTTTATTGAGGTTAAGTACCAAGCATTAGCTTATGCAATTATTGAATTTACATTAATATATCATTTAGTTAGGGAGATGGGAGTTCCCCTTTAGCATTGTCTCATTCTCTACTATGATAATCTTAAAGTTGTCTATCTCTCTCACAATCCAATTTAACATAACTATACCAAATATGTAGACATTGACTATCACTTTATGCATGAAATGGTTACTTTAAGTCAAACAGTTGTTCAATACATTCTTATACATCATCAACGTGCTGACATCCTTAACAAAAATCCCTCTAGATAGCCTTCTCTAATCACTACACTAATCTCACATTGACTATTGCATTATGAGATTAAGGGGGGCATATTAATGTATATTTACATGTATTATAGTCTTTAAGGGTAGATTAGTGCTTTTATACAATAGTAGGATTACACAACCCTATACTGTATAAATACATATTTGTATCAATGTATTATGTGTAAGCCAATACAATTACATTTGTTTTAAACGTGTTTAATAATGTTAAAGGCAATATCTTTTTTGTCAACTACAAGACACCATAGTCCAAGTTCTACAACAAACTGGATATTTCGCAACCAATTCTTCTATTACCCAATGCTCATTGATTTTTCCAAGCTTCTATAACTACTTAGTCCATCAAAATGGAGTGTTCATTAACTAAGCCTTGATTTATTTCCCTTAACATTTGTTTCCATGTTCAAATATCAAAAAAGAATTTTGGTTCATGCTTTAGTAATTTATAAAGAAGGATTGTGAAGTAATATTATCTTATTTGGTAGAGATGATATAAAAATTAGACCTATAAGTAAGAGAGAGAAATTGATACATAAAAAGAAAATTGCAGCCCAAGGGTAATGGGGGGCTAGGAGAGGGGGAGAGATTGTGTGTGTGTGTATGGTAAGGAAAGTAGTAAGAGAGATAGAATAGAGTTTGGAGAGTGAGTAAAGTGATATATTTATTTGAAGAGATGAGCTAAATTATGGGAAAACTATACTTTTAGTCCTTAAACTTTGCCACTTTTTCTAATTAAGTATTTGAACTTTTATTTTTTCTATTTCCATCTTCAAATTATCTAAAAATTTACAAAAAAGTTCTCCATTAGTTAACCATTAGTTTTTTTTTTTTTAAGAAATTACTCTTTTGTAAACTTTTGAAAAGTTTGAACACTCAATTAAAAAAAGCACCAAAGTTTGAGGATTAAAAATGTAAATTATAAATTTCCCCTATTTTCCTTTCAGGATCTACATATTTACTTGTGTTTTAGTTTACAACATATGCTTATATATATACATGCATACATATTTATTTTTTTTTAAGACATGATTTTTAACGGTATTTATAAAATAGACAAACAAAAATATTGGTTTTATTCATTTTTAAGAATTTAGGTCTTAAAATGGAGAAAAAATGAAAATATAAAATCCTAAAAGAAAAGGATAGGAAACAAATTTTGATCCTTTCAATAATTCTTTTTCATTTTGGTTAACAAATGCTTCAAACATTTAACAATCCGATTTGACATTCTTAATAGAATCAAATCACATTTAATTTTATAATTTTTTTTTAAAATTTACATATGACAATTTAAATTATATTTTTTTTTCTTCATCGACTACATTACATATTACAACAATTTAGGAAGGAGGAATTCAAATTAGGTTCATCTCTTTAGGAGACTAGTATTAGCAAATTAACTATATAAATTATTTAATACTTAATTTAATTATTAAATTATATAAATAATAGTGGTCACAAATAATTATCATACTTAATTTAATGGTGCTATATAAAGTTACTTAGAATATCATTATACATTTGTAAATAGAAAAATATAAATAATGATTATATTTATGATAAGATAAATAATTTTTACCAATATTTTATCTAACAACACAATTGACTATTTTAATTCATTAAGTTATAACCCTTTTTTTTTTCTTTTGCTAGAAAAATTAACAAAGAATGAAAAAAAAAAAAGAAAAATTACACATTTAGTTCTTGAACTTTGCCTTTTTTTCTCATTGAGTCATCAAATTTTTATTTTTTCTATTTCAGTTCTCAAATTTTTCAAAAGCTTACAAAAAATTTCTTCATTAACGGAAAAATTAACAATTCACAAATAAATTATTTTTTTACAATATTTTGAAAAGTTTAATAACTGAAATAGAAAAAATAAAAGTTCGAAAACTCAATTAAAAAAAGTGTTAAAGTTTGAGAATTAAAAGTATAGTTTTTCCGATAAATTATTGGTTTTTTAACGGAACGAATCTTAAAAATAACTTGAGAGAAAGAACAAGTCTTGATGAATTTCAAGAATAAGAAATCTTTGTGAAACGGGATTTCTAGCTTAATTTCATTACTAAATGGTGAAATCGAGTTTCAAGGATTCGAAATTTTATTCTTAGAAAACCAAATAGCATCTAAAATTCAAGTGGCGTGTATTTAAAAGCGCATTTATACCAAGTTATGCAAAATGGCTACATAATGCACAAAACAAATTCAATATTAAAAGAAAAAGAAAAGAATAAAGTGACTGAGAAGGGCCTTTAGCAGTATATGGCTCTAGACAAAACAATAATATTACATAAGAGAAATGAAAAATATAGTACTCCTAGATTTTGTTTTCATATGTAATGGTTATCTTATCATCTTTGTCCTATGTTTGGATGATAAAAGTAGCATAGCATATGAAATGTTCCAATTGGATGAAGAAAAGTACAAATAACAATTGGTTGACAATTCTCTGAGTGCAAATCCAGCACTGACCACTGGAGGGAACATATTAGGATTGTGATTAAAAATTATTTTTTTGGTTCATGATACACACAGGATAAGTAAATTAATGAACACGTTTCAATTAATTGTGGTCATGATTACCGTCTGATATTCTCTAGGTTGGGCCTAGTTGAGGCATTGTTTTAGGGAAGGGCCTACTAGCAATAAGTAGTTATGCGCAAAAGATCAAACACATCTTTGATGGGGGATAATTTGGACTACTTATCAATTATCAAGTTGATCATTCATGTTGATGTCCTCATATACATACATTCATATAATATACATATATATGTATGTGTGTGTGTGCGCGTGTGTAGGTTTGATGCATAATATCCCGGAATTTGAAATAATGGTAACAACCCCAAAATCAAGAAATTTTATTCTTAGAAAACCAAATAGCATCTAAAGTTCAAGTGGCGTGTATTTAAAAGCGCATTTATACCAAGTTATGCAAAATGGCTCCATAATGCACAAAACAATTTCAATATTAAAAGAAAAAGAAAAGAATAAACTGACTGAGAAGGGCCATTAGCAGTATATGGCTGCGGTTTTTCCATTTAGAGATTGTCTATATCATTTCCATAGTTTTCAAGAGTATTAGAGCAATTTATCTTAAAATTTTAGCAAATTTTAAGTCATTGCATCCCACCTGATTTTGGTGAATTCTATTATAAATAATATTGTCAAATCCAAATCAAAAAGTTAATCCGAAAATGAGAAGAGGTTAAGTATCGAGAGGATTAATCAAAAGCAAATCAAACTTAATAAAAATATTATAATATAATTTCTATTTATTTATAAAGTAATAGAAATTACTTAAATTTTTAAAAATTGAAATTTAAAAATTTTTTATAGTTTATATTTTTTTTAGTAAATTGGTGCATTTTATATAAATATAAGAATAATAATATATTTTAATTCAAAAAAACTCGATAGATTTTTATAAAAATCATATTAGATTTATCAAGTCAATAGGAGTGAATCTAGATCACTATAAATAAGAGTCAAAGAAGTAACTCCGATCGATTTTATGGAGGAATCAAATCGAATTAGATTGGATTGAACAAATCATCCTGAATTCCACACCAATGGTTATAAATACAATTAAATCTCTGTGCTTCATAACGTAAATTGTTAAGGACAAGTGCTGCCAATAATTAGATAGAGCTTCTACGAAGTATAAACTGAGCTGTCTCCTGTAGAAGGATACGTCAAAAGGGATTGTTATTATATCTAGAACTGGGCGTTTATTAACCAGTTTTTGAGCTCCCTACCACCGGCTAATAAGCGAAAATAGATTTATTGTACTAATATGTCATATATTTGGATAAATAGTGAGTAAATATTAATGATATTTAAATGTATAGTAATGATAATAGATAGTTTTTTAAAAAATTATCATTTATATATTTACATATTAATATTTTATTTGTATTTCATACATCACTAATAAATTTACGTAATTTATTAATACTCTTCTCTAGAGACTTTTATCCTTGAAAGAGGCTTCAGCTCAGAATTCCTGCTTTCTTTCTTTCGCCTATGCTTTTTTGCTTTTATCTTTCTTCCAAATTCCACAATTTGGCGGTTCATAACATCTCTAATCAATATCGATACGTACAATAATTCAGTATAGTTTTACCAAAACCAACCCTTTAATGCAAGAATGTTCCTGAGTGCTAGGTTCAATTAAAACCAAACAACGATGAAATATGTGGCGTGGGGCCCATACTTCAAGAAAGAACATAATTTATTGGGTGGGAGGGGTGGGGTGGTGGGGGTTTGCTGGGGGTGGCTCTGGAGTTTTACTAACAGCCACCACAATAGTAGCCTTCTTAATTCGGGGGAAAACAATATACATCATTTATTGTGTCTTATTTTTTTATATCAAGCGCCAAAGTCCTATATGTTAATGAATCAATAGATGATTAAAAAAAAACGAAGGAAAAGAAAAGAAAAATGTAGAACCAATTTCATACTCAATACTATTGTCGGCCAATTAGTCAATGATTCCATAGTGATCAAAATGTGGACTCTCAAAAACCGTATTCAAATTCAAATTGTTGAAAAGGGTGTCTTCGAATCAGAATAAAATATTGAAACTATTAATATACAGATAATCTTGAAGCTGATTCAACCTATTATGCTAGTGTGTGGTATTAATCAATCTGAAAAGGTGAGGTCACTTGAAGATTTTATAAATCGTATTAAATCAAGTTCAGGCCATTTGGACATAAGGAACAAAATCTTATCAACATATATGCAAAGTTATGCACTAGGTCAACTTTTGGTTCCAATAATTTACTTGGTTCCTTGAAATTTTGTAGAATCTATGCTTCTTTGAATTTGGATATAAATGAAAGAGTGATGTTTTATACAGATATGGAAGTTTAGACAGATAAATAGAGAAGAGACCAAGAAAGAAGAAAAACAACATGTAATGATTTTTATACATAATCCAAATTTGAATGTACGGTAAAAGCTTATGAAGTTATGAATTTGGATCTTTTAAATTTAGTTTTTCTAATTTTTTAAAATTTATCTTTTTGAAATGTTGTCATATGTATTCAATAGTTAAAATTAAAAAATAAAAAATGACATCATAATGATATCACAAGGTATTCAACAATTGATTTGTAATTTAGGAAATTTTAGAGAAATTCAATTTAGAGTTCATTCAAGTTAGAAATGCAAGTTTACTATGTTGACACATTGTTTTTTTGGTATAAGAATGAACTTTCTCTTATATTGAATTCTTATTATAAGTTTTTATATATATATGCAGAAAAAGCACACTTTTAAGACCAAAAAATATAAAGTAAAATAATTAAAATTTTGGAAAAAATCATACGAACTCCAACCACTATGATCGACTACCCTCAAGGCCAATTGGAAGCTATTCATGCTTAAGATGGATGAGAAATTTGATAGATTTAATAATAATACTATTTTTATAAAGTTTTAAAAACATCGAGGACTTAAATGAAAGAAAAAAGTTAATAAGAATTCAAATAAAAAAATAGATAAACTTTGAGAATGAAAAGGGGTTTTTTCGTTGTATAAAAAAGAAATCTTAGGTCACTAAAACAAACGAAACTCGACAAGCAAAGCAAATTTAGCAAAATGTGGAGATACTCACGTCTCAAAGTGGGTGTACCCTAATTTTCATGGAAAATAGGCGTGTAGACTCACTGACAGCCCTCAAATTAAGAAAGGCCCCATTAATATAAAAGTGTTTATATGCCCTGTACATGGGTATAACCCTGAGAGGGATACATTGCCTAGCTAGTTAATGAAAAAGAGAAATTGCGAGAACCACAAATAACAACGTCGTACTCCAACTTTCATCATTAAATGATTGTCACATGGAAAATAGCTTAGATATTTCTTAGGGTTTCCAAAAACGTACCATTTTGCTCGAATCTCGGTGTCGTCGAACCCACTTCCCAAAATGTTTGCCACCTTCTTTCTTTAAAAGTGCGTGCCATGGACAAGATTTAGTTGAGTCCAAAATCCAGTGATTCAGCGATCCATGGATGGCGAGAACCTAGAGTTAATTACAACTATCATTGGTGGTGACGGTGGGTAGTTATGATAAAGATTGTCAATGTAAAAATTTAAAGAAAGAAAAATTAAAAAATTATTTTCCTTTTAGTTGTTACTAGTACATGTCTTATTGTTGAATGATAGCCACTAACTATACCGCACACTAATAGCCATTATTGAAATTTATCTATAAGGATGACTACTTTTAGTTACAATAATAATATTTGAGTATTATTAGATGATATAGCAGTATTGAAAGGGATTATTAACATTTTCCACGAAATGAAGACCCGCTTAGTATATCATCCAGTAAAAACCATAATTACAAAATGTATTCTTTTATTGCTCGAAATGCCTATGAAAATAATCGATAATCTCTTACTCTCAAAGCTAAGAATATAATATTGAGTGTGTTGGCTTTTCATTTTTTTTTTTTTTGAAAGAAAGAGAAAATCTAAATCTTTTTGGTAATACATTATGAGTATGACTTCAATTTTTTGTGGTTTTACTATAAAACCTAAAAGAAAATAAGAGCAAAATGATGAGAAAAGACAATCCATACACTTAATGAAAAATGATAAGTCAATTCATAAAATGATCAACCAAAGTTCTTCAATAGTCAATTTGCATTTGTAACTAGCTAATTTGTATTTTATATTAGGTTTAATTTTGTCTCACAACTAAGTACTAACAAGCGAGAATTCTTTAGTAAGTCTTTTGGTGTGAGCCTATATTTAACTCTTAAAGTTTAGTGTTAAAACCATATTTTGATTGGTAGGCTTTGGTTTAATTATGTGACAAAAATAGTTGTACTATGATATATGGTTTGGATATCATTTTTCTTATATACTCTATTTTGATTTATAGTGGGCCATTCCCCCTCTTTAGCATGCAAGTTTTTATGTATTCTACGTTAGGGTTTTTGAAACAATATTGTCTATCTCTTAACCTTATCTGTTTCTATATTCCACTGTTTTATGTGAATCAATACTAATTATCTTTTGATTTGAATGTCATATATGATGCTTTTTGGTATCTACTACAGAAAAAGTTTATAACTATTATAATCACAAGTAGTTTTGTTAAATAGTAGCTTTTAGTAGAATTAGTTTATAATAATATGTATTGATGGAGGAGAAAGGTTTCTATAAAGATTGTACATATATTTCTTTCATTCTTTTTATTTTCTTTATTTTTTAGTATGTGAGATACGTCATATGTGTTTATCTTTAGAGTTAGTAGCTTTTTTTCTATTATTCAAGATATCAAAATATAAATATAGATGAAACTAACTAAAATAACAATACACATTATTTCATTCATGCTTTATTGTTGAACCTCTCGATTCTTAGAGTTAGTTTCTAATTTAGTTGGCAAACTACATCTTGAACTAATGAATTCCATATGGTACTAGAGCAAGTAAATCTCTGATATTTTGATTGCTTTCTTTTCATTTCCAGATTGCTTGGTAGAATCAAATAATGGCTTCGCTAGCTCTAATAATTCAAGTACAGCAAAAAAAAAACATTATATTCCATGTATCTAATTATCTACCATGGAGCAAATCAATTCAAATGAGTTTAGGGTCAATGATAAAACTGGGGTATAGAGATTATACTTTACCTAAATCTAATGATACTTCACTAGACTTAGCTGGATGGGTTAAAAACAACTACATAGTTAGATTTTAGATTCTCAACTTAATGTTGAGTGATTTGTCCTAAAATTTCTTGAATGAACAATCTATTCATAATCTTTGGAACGAAATTAGTGAGTAATATGAGCAAGGAAATGGTCTTTTGATATATAAATTGTAATATGATTTAAGTAATATAAAGCAATTGAATCAGTCTATTAGTGTATACTATAATAAGCTCAAGCATACTTGAGACAAATTACAAGTAATATATTATTATCCATCATGCACTTGTGGGCAGATGGTTTTTTGTGCTTATAAGTTGAAAGATAGGATTGTTAAGTTTGAATCACACTAAAAAATAATGCAATTTCTCATAAGTTTAAATAAAATTTTTGAGATTATAAAGAGCCATATTCTATCAATGAAGCCATTACCAATATTGAATTAGGCATATTACCAAGTGCAGCAAGTAGAAAAATAGAAACAAATAACATTTATGGCTTCGAATGAATTAGATGTGGTAGCTTTTGCTGTTAAAAGGGAAAGTTTTAATAAGAAAATGAAGAGTTTCAAGTAAGTTGACTTGTAAACACTACAAAAGTGAAGGTCACATCATTTATACATGTTTTCAATTAAGTGGATACCTAAATTGGTACAATGGAAAATAGAATAAGCCGATCACAAATTGCAAAACCTGTTAGAAGTTGTTACAGCGATAGGAATGAGAGTTTTATGTCTAATCGTCTAGATTGCATGTCAAATGATGTAGCAAATGTTAATGTTTCTACAAGCAACATGATTGACTAGCAAAAACTCCAAACTTTAAATTATGAGTTAATGAAGATTATGAAAGGGAATCATAAACAAGATAATTTTTCGATTGTCAACACTATTTCTACAAATTTTACATGTATAATTTTATATATTGATTTTTGGTCCTTTAATATTGATAGTAATAATACTGATTGTTGGATAGTAAATTTAGGTGCCTTTAACCATGTTACTTCCCATAAATCAATACTTGTTGATGTTCATATTTTACCAAGATCAATTTATATGAAACTCCTTGATGGAAGCATTAAAGTAGTATAATTTGTTAGATCTATACAAATTAACCCACTTCTTATAATTCATAATGTATTTTATGTCCTTATATTCTCACACAACGTATTGTCTATTCATATATTACTTCAAGATAACTATTTGACAATCTTCATTAATATATTATCTTTCGAGTTTTAAGACTTGAAAAGTAAGAAATATATAGCAATAGCCAGGCTCATCAATGGTTATATATTTTGCAAGCTCCTTATCAAAGAGATCTCTAATCTATAGAGGATTTTATAAGCAACAAGTCATATCTTACTAGTTTTTGAACTAAAAAACTTAGTCTACTTCATTGTTTCATGATAGACGAAGCCATTCTTCAATGAGTAAACTTTTATATTTAGATTAATGCAAACACTTTAATATGAATGATTTCATTTGTGAAACTTGTCAGGAAATAAAATTTCATAGACTTTCTTTTAGTAAAAGTGATTTAATCCTTTTACGCTTTTCATTTGATTTACATTGACGTATGGGGACCTTACTCATTGCTTCTATTTTGAGTGCATGCTTTTTTCTTATTTTATTTAATGGTCATACATGTTGTATTTAGACTTAATTGTTAAACAATAAGTCACAAGTAATTGTTACTCTTGATTGGTTTTTTAAGATGATTGCTAATCAATTCAAAACTAATCCTAAAGTTGTTCAATTGGATATTGGGCATGAGTTTTTATATGTCAGGAATAATTCATTAAAAAACCATAACTTATATATCACAACAAATTAGGAGAGTTGACTGTAAACATAGATATCTTAACACCACGAAAGCATTACAATTACTTAGTAATTTACTAAAATCTCTTTACGATAAATGTATATTTATAGCTACCATCTCATTAATCTCAAGCCCATGCAACATCTTCTTTGGAAGTCTCCTCATTGAAACCAAACCTTTTTATTCTTTCTTTAGAACAATAGGTTGTTTTTCTTTTATTACAAATAATACACTTTATATAAACAAGTTTGATCCAAAGGGAATAAAATGTATATTTCTAGGTTATAAATATGGATGCAAAGGTTATAAAATGTTTAACAAGCATGTAAATAAAATCCTATTCAATAGAAACGTTATCTTCCATAAGCATGTTATTCCTTATAAACATGTCTCTTCTACTAATTAAGTTTTAGACAAAAGTTTGTGGTATCCTCATATTTCTCTTCATGATTCTCACGCTTATCAATCTTCAATTGCTTAGACAACACTTAGAGTTTTTGTGCTTAATAGTCCTACTTGATCTATTCCACATTTTTTGAGTAATGATTATGTTTAATCTTCTAATACTTCAGTCGCTAATCCATCATTTCTAATGTTGTTTATAGATCCTCTAGAAACATAAAAATACCAAGTTAGTTGAATGATAATGTTTATTCTATGCATTTTATGTTGGTTGATGTGTACATTTTTACTTCATCTTTATACCCTCTTGTTCCATTTTTTCAATATCTATCACCAAATCACATTCACTCTTTGGCACATGTTTTAACTATTCATGAATCATGTTCTTACTCTCAAGCATGTAAAGATAAAGATTAGGTCTTAGCTATGGAGCTCAATGCATTGGAAATGAATGAAACTTAGGAATTAACTAATTTACCTCTTAGTAAAAGAGCTATCAAACTGGGTTTTTAAAGTCAAATATAAATTTAATAGTAATGTAAAACATGGTAAGGCAAGACTAGTAGCTAAAGATTATACTTAAGTTGAAAGAGTAGACTATTATGAGATGTTTTCTCCTATTACTAAGTTGGGTACTATTCATACATTTTTTGCAATTGCAACCGCATATGATTGGCCTTCACATTAGATTGGTATTAATAATGCTTTCCTTTTATGGATAATTAGATGAACAAAATATACATGTTATCTCCTCAATGGCATTCAAAGGCTACTCCTAATTAAGTTTGCAAACTAGAGAAGCCATTTTATGACTTAAAGTAAGCCTCAAGAGAATTAAACAAAGAAATTTCTCAATTTCTTCTTAATAGAGGTTTTAATCAATCTAAAAGTGACTATTCTTTCATTACATGTCAACATAAAGATAGCTTTCATGCTTTTTTACTTTATGTTGATAATATGATTATCATTGGATTAAATGAGGATGTTATTCAATGTTTGAAACATGACTTAGATCAATCCTTTACTATCAAAAATCTTAGTTTGGCTCTTTTTTTCTTAGGCTTAAGATTTGCAAAACTTTGAATGGCTTATTTTTTAATTGATACATATTCATTTTGGATTAGTTTCTCTAGTTGTAAATCTGTCTCTACACCTCTACTTACTTTGTTCAAACTTAACAAAGTTTTTAATAACTTACATGAGCATCTATCTACATATATATGAATTATTAGCCATCTTCTCTATTTGGCATTCACCAACCCAGACATATGCTTTTGCCATTCATTAGTTAAGCTAATTTATTTCTCAACCAAGCCTCCATCCTGTTTTACATTTGTTGAAGTATATGAAAGACTTTATTATCCTTTTGTTGATTTTCTTAATGTTTGTACTTACACTAATGCTAACTAGGGCTCCTTGACTAATCATAAATCAATATCTAATTATTGTATATTTTTGGGCCTAGCACTTGTATCTAGGAAGTCTAAAAAGCAACTTGTAGTGAGTACTTCAAGTACTTCCACAACTAAGTTAGAATATCGAAGTATGGCATGTACATATTAAGAATTGCATTAGTTATCATATATTCTTGCTAATCTTCATGTTCCTTGTCCTCTTCCAATTTCACTCTTTTATGATAACAAATCTATTTAGTTGATTGCTCATAATCCATACTTATACAGTTATACTAAGTATATAGATATTGACATACATTCTATATGAGACAATGTTGCTTAAGGCTTTGTTGGAGTAGTTTATGTACCCACTCATTCTCAAATTATTAATCTCTTCACAAAGTCAATATCTACTGTACAACTTCATCAATTGACGTTCAAGTTGGGTCTTTGACTACTTCCAACTTGAAGGGGGATATGAAGATTGTATATATATTTAATTTCATTATTCTTTTTTCTTTTTAGTATCTTTATTTTCTAATATGTGGATATATGACCTATGTGTACCTTTAGAGTTAATAGTTTTTTTTTTTTTCTATTAGTTGAGATATTAGAATATAAATACTCTTGAGCTTGTACAGATGAAACTAAATGAAATAACATTACATAATGTCTCATTTATACTCTCTAGTCTTGAATCTCTCGATTCTTGAAGACGATTTCTAATTTGATCTACAAATTACATCTTCAATTGATGAATTTTACATGACTTTGCTACGAAATAGTATTTAAGCAAAGATCTGGGGAAATGATTAAATTAGGACCCTTATATCTTTAGGATTTTCCTATGCATATTTTATATTTTCTTAGTGACTAAGTTATTTCTTAGTAAATGTCTTAGGGTTTGACTTCTTGCAACTATATATATAAATTATTATATATATTTGGTAAAGCAAGTGAAAGAGTATGAATCATGGGGGTTCTATTAGAGAAAATATTGTTATGCAATTATGAACGAATCACTTTAGTATTACTTTTACATTATTCTAGATTGACTCAATCTTACTTATGGTTTTAATGCTCTTTTCTTTTAATTTTTTAACATGAACTTTGTGTCTCCTTTTTCTTTTTCTCTTAACTTGTTATATCTCTTATAATTATTTGTTCGATAACTTGTAACTAAGAAATGTAGATACTATCACAAGAAGTTAGCATCAAAAGGAAGTTAAGGGAATTACTATTTCAAGAGCTCATGATCTACAACATGAAGGGGATGGCCACCAAATATATAATAGGGTTAAATTACATTGATAACCCTCGTAAACTTTGAAAATGACACGAATATCCCACTTTTTCAAAATACTACACTTACCTTCATGCTTTTACTTACTAAGATGCTAGTGCGGCACAATTGATGATGTGCCATCGTTACATCATCACCTTATCATCATTATTAATAATTTTATTTAAATATTATCGTAATGCTCAAAACCTAAGACGTTACACATCACCGCGTATCCCAAACCTTTAATGATACGTTAAGCATAACAAATAATTAAAATCTCCAAAACCTACTTTTGAGAATCCACCAATAATTACAATTCTTTACAATTTAATATATACTAAACAATTTCCAATTAATTTATGTAGTTAATAACATGCTAGAACTTAACTCCTACAACACATGATTATTCAATTGGAGTTCAATTAGACAATATCAACTACTCCTATTGATCATTCTTATAATAAAATAATAATGTCGTTCACCCCATCTTAATAATTATTGTATTGCTTATGTATTCATCAAATTTAACAAGCTCATCAAATGACCTATAATTGTAAAAATTTAACAAGTAAGTCGAAGCTCAATATATAACACACATTCACATGCGAATGAACAAACATGTCAATCCACATGCATCGAATGCAGAAACAATAAGCCACACAACAATATATTATATTTATATTAACCATTCACATAACACACAATAAAGGTCCTCATGACCCCCTTCACATCACATTCCATGTCATTAATCTAGCGTTTGAGTGTGTCTCTTTAAGCCCCTCTATAACCTAACATTTAGGCATATTACTTTAAGCTCCTCTACAACAATCTAAATCTATCTTAAATTATTTCTAAGTAAAACTCCATTAGAGACAACACATCATAAAGATCATCAGGGTTGCCCATTAAGGATCTACCACTTTGGGCTTCTTGGCCAAACCAAGTCTAAGCAATAAGCAATGACAATTTAGGTCAGACATTTAACTAGTCAATTTGAGTATCTATATAAATATAAAATCTAGCCTAGTGATCATAAACAACACATAAGCATTACGTACCTAAATCTATCGAAAGAACTTGATCTTACTCTAGTTTAGAAAGATAAATCTGTAAAGAAATGAAAGATAAAATCACCTTAGCAAGATTCCACAACTTCCTATAGACTTTCTAAGAGTTTTAAATAAGAATTCTAAGTCAAGGAAAACTATACTAAGGTTGGGAAAACAAAGGGAAACAACTACAAGAATCACAATTTGGAAAATCACGATCTTAATCCTTTGTTAAAGGTGAAGCACAAGTATATAACCTAGATTATAACCGTGAACTTGCTATGTTTCACCATAGAATGACCACGCCTAGGATTACGGCCATAAACTTTGATTGTGATCCTCTCGACTGAAATTTTCCTTCAAAATACTTTAGACCCAATGCTCTAGAAAGGATCACGGTTATGATTACACCCATAATATTTGATAATGATATTGCTACTTCAATTTTTTTTTCCTTTTTCACCAAAGTCATAACTACACATTCTTGATCTAAAATCCTAAACTCAACCTTACTCTAAAAATATTGAAATCACCTCATTATTAACTAAAATCACACCTATACATCCGTTACAAAACTCTTAAATCCATAAATCATATAGAAGACAAGTATGTTACCTTAACATTTAGTGGAACCTTAGTGCAATCTTTCGCTTTTTCCTTACTCCAAATTATTGTGCGACCTTAGAAAATCAATATAACACACTTAGTTTTAATTACAAGCTCCTAATCCATTATTAATTTATTACTTACTACCAAATTCTTTTAGGGTTGTGACTAGTCTTGCAAGTTCACCCTTCACCAACACTTTCCCCTTGCACTACAAGAAGGAATCATATTTAGATTAGTGATTTTCAATGAGAACCAATAAAATCTTGTGGAATTTCAAGCCTCAACTTTAGGGTTGCTTCTCTCGCTTAGTTGCTTACATCCAAAACACTATTTCCCAAAATCAATATTAGAATCTCTTAATCCATCCAAAATTACCATGAATATCATAATTTGCTCTCCTCACCTTAAGACCTTGCGTAGGGTTGCATAATTGAAATAGGAAAAACCTCCTATTTATTGCTAGTTCAAATTTGGAGTTTAAATTATGTAGCCCTAGCCATTGTAATCCTTAAAATTCTCTTTACTAAAATTTTTTAATTACTTTACTGACCTAACTTTTATTTAATAAGCTTTCTTCCATTTATTTATATTTCACTTGAATTTCCCAAGTGTTACAATTATATTTATATTGTATAACTAAAATTAATAAAAAAAAATCTAAAATGAATTCGAGAAAAATATAGAAAGGAAAAAATAAGTTGAAATTTTCTTTAAAACTAATTCACTTTACATATATATTATATAATATATAATTAAATAAATTATATAAAGATTCTAAAAAAATTCAAAAAAAAAAAAGAAATATGATGTAAGATGTTACTAGGGTCATTTTGCTAATGTTGTTAAGATTGTAATGTCCATGGAAGCGTTGGGCTGCAGAGGAAATGGAGACACATTCCGGATATCAATGGGGTCATTGTGTAATGTTGGGAAATTGAATAGAGTACAGGAGCCTTTGAAAACGATTGGGAAAAATGGCGTTGATCTGATTGATGGCATTTTTAGTGCTTCCAAATGGAGCACCAAACAATTGGTGATGTGGTCATAGTTTGTACTGGCGGTCGTTAGTGAAAGGCTGAAAGCTCCGGAATCGTACGACGACGACGACGACGACTTAATTGTTAGAAACAATGTTGTCGTCTGGTGCCTGGGCAATGACTTAAATCATTTTTCTTCTTCTTCTTTTTTTTTTTTTTAATTTTTCCAAAGTTTTGTTTAGTTTATTTAAATTGTTATTTTATACATATATAATATTTAAATAAAATTATTAATTATAATGATGAGGCGATGATGTGGTGATGATATGACATTATTTGTACCATGTCAGCATCCTAATAGGCAAAAGTAGTTTTTTATTTTTTTATTTTTTTGGGATGGAGATGAAAAGAACAAGTGGAGTATTTTGAACAAGTAGAGTATTTGTGTCATTTATAAAATTTAAAAGGGTTGTTTAATGTAATTTACCTTATATGATATTGAGAAGTTAGATGGTTGCACTAATTTCAAGCTATGGCAAGTACAAATATGAGGTCTCCCCCCATAACTGGGCAATGAAGAATTTGGGTCGACAGTTGAAGTCCATGAAGGATGCTAGGTGGTAAGACTTAATGAGGTGGTCCTTGCAACAATCTAGTTAGGTCTTATAAATTGTTTTCTATAGGAAGCCGCTGGAAAAGAAAGATATGAGATTTTGGAAGAATTTTGAAGTTACATATTATCATGTCCCTTGTGAACCAATTATAAAAGTGGGTGTTTGTGCCATTTATAAAATTTATAGGGATGTTTAATGTAATTTACCTGATATGATATTAAGAAGTTAGATGGTTGCACTAATTTCAAGCTATGGCAAGTACAAATGTGAGTTCTCCTGCCATAATTGGGCAACGAAGAATCTGGGTCAATAGCTAAATTCCATGAAGGATGCTAAGTGGTAAAACTTAATGAGAAGGTCCTTGTAACAATCCATTTAGGTCTTACAAATTGTTTTTTATTGGAGGCTGGTAGAAAAGACGATGTGAGATTGTGACAATCCATTTAGGTCTTACAAATTGTTTTCTATAGGAGGCTGGTAGAAAAGACGATGTGAGATTCTGGAAGAATTTTGAAAAGTTATCTATGATCATGTCCCTTGTGAACCAATTAAAATTGAAGTAAATATTGTTTTGCTCTAGATGAGTGGCAAGTCATTTATATATTGTGTTATTTTTTTTTAGGACATTTTACATATCTATTAGGAATGCAATCGGACGAGTAATTAAAGAGTTTCTGATTTTGTATGATTTATAATCTTATAAAGTTTAGGGTTGAGTTTTAAGATTATAAGAGAATTTAATGAAAAACTGATCTAATATATATATATATATTATAATAAAAATACCTCCTATAAAAATCAATTCCTATAAAATCAGGTTTTGAAAACAGGAAGTAAACCCTATAAAAATTTTATAAAGTTTTGAAAAATACCAGACTTTTTGATAGTAGGTTTAGGTTTCATAAAACCTATCTTGCTTACATCCCTAATATCTATGGTTTGTTTTATCCTAAAAAATATTAATATGATACAAGAAATAGTACAGCGTTGCCAGAATAAAAAAAAAAAAAAGAAAAGAAAAAGGAAAAAGGTGCTCTTCTCTCTTTCATTTCTTTAACTCGAACATTTTTAAGCTTTTTTATTATCCTGCATGTGACTTATGTGCTTATTGTTTGTGTCCAACTAAATACATGTGTAATTGGCCAGGAAAAAAAAAAAAGCTTAAGTAGTATGCAAAGAGTAAAAGGCTAAAAACAGGTATACGAAATGAAATGAATGAAAAACTCTCTCTCTCTCTCTATATATATATAGGATTTGGATCCCTTAAAATTACTTTCTTAAAATTTTCCTTTTAAAGTACAAACACGTATAATTAATAGTTAATATTATAAAAAAAAAGAATATTACGATAATATTATTCAATAATTCAAAAATTAAAACAATTTCAATTATTGAATTTATAATTTTACCTAAAGTACTTTAAATGATCTATTTCCATATATAAATATATATATATATATTAGAAATATTTTTTAATAAAAGAAACGAACCCATAGTGATTTTAACTTTCCCTTTAGTGAAAGCATGGTGGATCGATTACCCTTTTTGGTTCTCTTAAACTCGTTCTTCTTTTTTTAAGTAATTTTATTGAATTATCAATTCTACTTACACCTTCAATTAATATGTAATAAGTAACAAGTATCTTAGAATGGATTATACAAAAACCTCCCTTTAACATTTATAATAAACTTTATAACATAAATACCAATTTTCAACGAGATGAATCTAGTTTAGTTTCCTCTTCTATAACGATTGTATTTAGTAGTTGGAAAAGGAAAAAAGATTCCCTAAAAAGGCTAAAGCCTTCTGGATGCAAATAATGTTGCAGCGGCCAAGTTTTTTTTTTTTTTGCTAGTGTCAAACAAGACGTGGTGATGCAGGCAAATCAGTCTCATTTTATTCGTGGGGGAATCTCAGCTGTACTGACGGACTCTTCCTACCAAAACGCTAATACATATTTATTAGTGAAAATAATAACACAACCTTGCTTTGAGAAGTATTTGGTTAACCTAAACATCAATGTTTGCATGTTATTTAGACTAAGAGATCGGCTTCTGTGAAGGTGATGCCGACGTTGTATTCATGATAATGAAATTCAAGGGTAAACGAAACCCACGTTCGAAGTGTGTCGGTTTCGCCGAAAGCCTTTTTTTTATTCAGATGATCTGGAGTTATTATTTTAAAGTTTTCTTAAAATTATTCTTTTAAAATTTACTGATATATAATCAATTATTGATATTATAAAAAAAATATGACATAATGATATTATCTAATATTTTAAAAATTAAAAAAATTTCAACAATTAAATTTATAACTTTATCTAAAATATTTTAAAGCATCCATTCTCATTTTTCTATAATCATAGTTTTAAAATAGTCAAATATCATTGTCGTTCAAAAATAGGTGGGTATTAGTGGATCGTAGTCGAAGGTGATGATAGAAGGTATTACTAGTAGTTAGGCTTTAAAGTGGTAGTTAACAACCATGAAGATGTTTATTAAAGATGAAGAAAATAACTCTTTTCCTTTATAAAAATAAAAATTATTTTCCTTACCTTTTGGTTTATATTTTTCGTGATAATTAATTATTACCTCTGACTAGTAACTATTGAAAAAGATCTAATAAGTCATATTTTTTAATGAGTAGCAGGTAAATATTAATTGTATTTAAACACATATTAATTATAGTAAGTCTACCTATTTACATGTTTCATTTTTATTAGTATTTACCGATCACTAACTAAAATAAATGACATGTTAACACCATTGAAATATTCCCCATAACTATTATCTGCATCTAAGAGTGTAAATGAATCAAGTCGATTCGCAAGCTACTCTGGATTAGCTCGAGTTTTATTCAAATTTGATTTAGTAATAATCAAGTCGAGCTCGAATTTCAGTTCAAACTACTCCAATAGTAAATCAGGTCGAACTTGAGCTTTAAAATACTAAACTCATTAAACTTGTGAACCTAATCAAGTTTAGTATAATTTTTAATATATTTTTAATTTATTTAAATATAAGCGAATTTGATATTTATTAGAAAAATTTTATATTTTTGAATCGAACTTGAGCCAAGCTTAAGCTCCAACTTCAAGTTTTCGAGTTAAACTGAGCTCGAGCCTAATATTATTTGATTCGACTCGATTCAATTACATTTCTACTAACATCCCCTCTTGTTAGTTGTCACTGCAACTTTTTGATATTATTATAGCAATATCCAATACTTTTAAGAATTTAATTATAACAAATGCCTAAATATTTATATTTTCTTTTTCAAAAACAAGCCTACATTATTTATTTTTTATAAAATTTGCTGAAGACGCAAAAGCGGCCGGATACCAAAGTCTGATATTGATTTGATTTATTTGTCCCACCAGTTGATTAGATTTAGATTAATTAAGAGATTTCACCTTATTCATCGACAACAATAATAAAATAGATTTTGGGGGATCATGTTTTATGAAAACAAACAATTTGGTCCGAAAAGACAATATTCATATCCAATTAAATGCGGAGAGAAAATTACCAAGCGCCGTACTCAAAATCATTCGATAAAAATAAAAAAAATAAAGAAAGAAGAAGACAAAATCAAATTAAAGGCCATCTCTTATCTTGTCTCGTTGTCTTTTTATAGAATGGGTGACCACTTTCCACTGTTGGATTTAGGCCATTGTCCTTATCTCTTTCGCTTTATTTTCTTCTAGGGTTTTCATATTTGCTTATGGTATCTAAATTGGAATATTTGTATCTGATTGAAGTTGATTTTACATCTATATCCTTACTAATATGTTTATTTAATTAGTTTGGGAATCCTACATGTATATTATATCCTCACTTATATGTCTATTTAATTAGTTTGGGAGTCTAGAGCTTTCAAGGATACAATTAATAATATTAATTTATTTTTTAGAAATAATGAGATGTATATGAAAGAAAAAGTATGTGAGAAGGAAATAAGAAAAAGAAAGAAACATCGTTCCCTTTTCTTATTTTTTTGTAAATTAGAACAAAAGATATGTGTAATACAATATAGTTATATTAAAAATGAATCTGATTTCAATACTGTTAAAGAGTTTTTCAAAATATTCCGAACGTTTAAACAAAGACAAAACAGCATAACTACTTTAAATTTCTCCAACATGAATCGTTTGCTGCATCCTAGGATAAGCATCTCCAGCCAAGGAATATTAACACCACTACAATTTTTTAATATCTTTAATCATGATGAATCCCTATCTGAAACTTATATATATATATATAACACCACTACAATTTTTTAATATCTTTAATCATCATGAATTCAATCCCCTATCTGAAACTTTTATATATATATATATATATATATATATATATATATATACACGATTCTTAATTGTGAAACAAGATGAATGTTAAGGATAAGACTAATTAATCAGACCTTGTTTCATTGGTCGCTCTACAACCTAAAACATAATTTTCCTTTACAACTTCTATCATCTCAAGATATTTGTCAGTAATAATTAGGCTTTGTACATAGTAAGTATGCAAAATAAAACACCGTGACAGAACGTTAGAGTATTGTTCGGCTTAGCCACTTCAATACTTAAATTAGCAAAGAATGCTTAGAGAATAGAAGGTGCTTTAGAGTAATGGGGGCAAGCTTAATGTACAGAGTGTAGAGAGTTTACTGTTAAGTGGTAATAAGGTATTTATAGAAGAGTGGCGCTGATAGTTGAAGGATAGTTAGTAAGAGAGATCTTCTCGCACAAATATGAGAGAGTAAGGTTATGGTGTCTAACATGTTCCACTTCAATTGAAAGTAAGTATTGACTTAGTCTCTCATTCTTATCTCATAACTTCTAGCCGTTGAAAATCTCCTTGGGTTCGGTCAATTTAGGCTTAGGGCTTAAGCTAACTACAGTAAACCTCAAGTAGCAAGGCGCATCAAATCTGGATAAGCTTGAAGGGCCCATGTCTAAATAGCCCTATCAACATTTCCTCTCTCCCCACCCCTATAGTCTCATTGCTGAGGTAAAAGCAAAGAGAAGGGATATATGGGCTACTCAAACTAATGCCAACATGACAAAGATGTAAGTTTGAGCTGGTAGCAAGTTAAGGCAGTAAATACTCGAGCCAAAGATGTTTGAGGTGAGAGGGATTGAGGTGGTTAGCAACTATGCCGAAGCGTAGTGTCGACGACCCAAGCAAAATGGAGTCTCGGTTGAGGTATTAGAGTAAGACACCTTCGCATCTCACTAGATAGGTGATTTGAGGCTACAAACTAGTCAGGCTAAACAGTACTCGTGGCAATTGCGTTGTGCTTTTATCATGCCAACCAAGTGGAAGTTGGAGGGATCATAAGGAAACTTCTTATAAAAGAAACTTTTTCAAATTCTAACCTAAGTATGCCCATTTTTCAGTGCATTTAATGTGATGTGATAAATATCCTGTCATAACAGACTAACATGCAACTATATGTGCTTTGTCTTTTAAAGGGGGTCATCCAATCAAAACTCACTCCATGTGTCTACTCAGTAGCATTCAAAGGGATTTGTGCTTATATAACTTTCGATAACCACTTGTACAATTTCCTAAACACTTAGCTATAAATAGTAAGGTCACAACGAGAGACCACTTTTCTACAATCTCTCTATTCTACTACTATGAATTCCACTTTCTTGCATTGCATCAAACTTCCTTCAAAAGCTTTTCTAACTCCCTTCTTCTTCATCACCCTTTGCAAACATGTCAACAAACACAGGTGAAGTGGGTAGTGACTCGTCACAGTTCAGCCTTACTGACTCCAAATCAAGAGAACAAAGTCTCATCATTAGCACAACTTGACAAACCTATTAAGATGGCCGTAGAAGCGTTGGATAGGGCTAAGATTATCAATAACATCCTAAGGGATATAAGTATATGCCCCCCTACCCCCTCCCAAGGATTTGTTCGATGCTCTTGAGATGGGCAAGAGGCCTAGTAGCCGACTGAGTAAGAGCAAACAATTCGCCCCTAGTTAGATTCTAGCTAACTTTATTGTTGAAACAATCCCTAGGTGGTAAATAAGGTTGCCGAACATGGATGAACAGGTGGCCTAAATATCAGGGAGGTGCTTCAAAGTATTTGAGAAATGCTTGGAGTTTGGGCAACACCTTTCTCTAAATCGCTTCAAGAGGGAATTCTTTAACCACCACCAGTGCAATCCAGAGCAGATCCCTCCCAATGGGTGGAGGGTGCTAAAGGCTTTCTGGACACAGCTAAAGGATGTAGAGAGAGAGAGGGATAAAGTTAAGAAGGCAATAAAAAAGACTGACGACCTAAAGGCTTATCTAAAGGATGAATAGAGAACCAAGGCTCACCTCTCTCAATAGCTAGAAAAGGAGAAGGAGACTAAGGCCCAAGTTGAGAAAGAGAATGCCAAATTGAAGGCATCAATTGTTAAGTTGTAAACCGAGCTGGCAATGAAAGCATTTGAGTGCGAAAGTGTTAAAGCCACTTTGTTAGAACTAGTTGGTTGGGTTGGAGCAGTAGTTTTAGGAGCCATAGGGAAAGATTACATAGATGGACGAGATAATCTCCAAGATGGAGAGTGGAGAGATTCTCAATAATGCCGCCGTGAAGAAGGCCATGGTCGATTATTAGACAATGAACGAATGGTTAGAAGAGCTAGAAGACTTATCCGTTAATTGCACTCATTATACAAGGAAGGAGGTGCTCTCCCACTATTTAGACCTTGACCTGAGTTTCTTAGACATTTTGGACTCCCCAACCTTCAATGAGAAGAAGGAAGCTTAGGCACGCGAGAAGGGGCCCGCTCAAGCAACTAGCGGTGTCCCCGACGCCCCCTCTACTGCTGGGGCTGGGCAAGGCGCTTCCACATCTACTTCTACCCAAATAACTCAACAAGAGTGCCCTAGAAGCAATTTCACAGGATAATCAAGATCTGAGTGATCCTCCTACTACCCTTCGTAAGTAACCTTCATCCCTGGCTTCAACCTAAGGCCAGCTTCCTTAAGAGGTGCCATTGGATCAACGCTCTGAGCAAATCGCAGCTTTAAACTTTTCAGAGTTACCGAAGCTGGTTGATCTAGGGCAATAATGTGTTTTTTCTTTCTCTATTTTTTTTTTTTTATGAATATGCTAGGGCAAGATGTCAGCCTTAACTGTATAATTTTGAATTCAATAAATGAGATTTTCTACTTGCCTTCTCTTGTATACTCACTTTTTATTATTTTGCCTCTGAATATATTCATGTAGAAATTCCTCTGTGCAAGGGGTGTTTCCCTTGTTAAGGTTAGGGGTTGGGTATGAGACGTCTCGACTGGTCTAGTAGTGGAGGTTACTCTATAAGAGGTGTTTCCGCCTATTGAGATTACCCAAGGGGGTCAGGTCGGTAGCATTTCAACCTGCCCAGTAATAGGGGTTACTCTGTATAAGGGGTGTTTCCCCTTAACAAGGTTACCTGTAAGGATCAAGTTGGTAATGTTCCGACCTGCCCAATAGTAAAGGTTACCCTATAAAGAGTGTTTCCCCTTATTGAGGTTATCTAAGAGGGATAGGTTAGTAGCGTTCTGACCCGCTCGATAATGGGGGTTACTTTATGGAAGGGGTGTTTCCTCTTGCCAAAGTTACCCTAGAAGGTTAAGTTGGTGGTGTTCTGACCTGCTCAATAAGTAGTTCGTTCGCCCTTTCAAGGGCTAGGATGGCAAAAAAAAGAAAGAGAGAGATAGAGAAAGGGGTAGACAACAAATTATGAAGCAAATTCTTTATGTCATTATTCTAAAAAGATGTATACGACAATATGCTAATCGAAATAAATCCAAAGATTATTGGCATTTCTTATGCATGGGATGAGCTTGTAGTCCAGTCTTTCCAGTCTGTACGTTCCATTGCTCAATCTTTCCTTAACTTTGATTAGATCTTCCCAATTGGGGGCTAGCTTACTTTATCCTTCTTGTAAATTCATAACTTCTAACTTTCGGCACATTAGATCGCTAACCTTAAACTCCTTATATCTGACCTTCTAATCATAGTATCAAGTGACCCGATGTTGGTATGTAGTTACCTAAGCTACAACAACGTCTCTAATTTCCTTGATGGTATCGACACTGGCTTGCAACAATGACTCATTAAGAGCGGTGTTGAAACTTCGAGTTCAGATGTTAAGAAGCTCCAGTTTGATGGGGAAGATTGCTTCTAACCTGAATGCTAGGTAGAAGGGGGTCTCACCTGTAGAAGTACGATAAGTAATCCTATACCCCTATAAGATATTGGGTAGTTCATCGGCCTAGGCATTCTTAAATCGATCCACGTACTTCTTTAGGTTATCTAAGATAATCCAATTGGTTGCCTCCACCTGTCTATTCGATTAGGGGTAGGCAACCGAAGTGAAGTACGGGTTGATGTAATGCTCGACGTAAAACTCCCTGAATTTGGGATTATCAAATTGCCAACTGTTATCCATGATAAGAGCATAAGAGACCCCAAACCGAGAGAGAATTTTGTTTCTAACAAAAGATTCAACACTTCTCTCCGTGATCTTTGCCACCTCTTCAACTTCTACCCACTTTGTGAAGTAGTCGTGGCAACAATTATGTATTGTTGTCCTCCTAAAGCTTTTGAGAAGGCACCGAGAATATCTATACCCCATTGTGTAAACGGCCATAGGCTAGTTTAGGGTTGGAGGCGCTAAGTACAAGATTGACTGGCGCATGCTTCTAGTATTGTAGGCACTTTTAGGCTATGATTTTCATATCCTACCCTATAGTAAGCCAGTAATACTTGAGTCACAATGCTTAGAGGTAAAGGGCTTGGGACTAAATATGATTACTATATACTCTGACATGCAACTTTTCCATGACACATAGCCCTTCATCTTCTCGGAGGCACTAAAGTAAGGGAAGGCTAACTCCATTGCGATACAAGACGCCATTGACCAATGTGTAGTTGGTAGTGTATTACCGGAGCTTCTTTACCTCCCTCTTGTCATTTGGGAACATGCCCTACTCCAAATAACTCCGAATAGGATCTATCCAGCTTGGCTTTAGTACTATTGTGGTCAGTTCCAAAACTTCAATCAAGCCCGAAGTTATGCCTTTTTCTTATAGGTATTCTATGAAGATTTTCTTATCCTTTACCTCGGGCTCCCATATACCAATAGAGGCGAACTTAAATAGCCAATCTGCTACTACATTCTCAAGTCGAAGGATTTTCCTAATGTCCCACAAAGGGAATTCAACTAGAAGGCTCTTCACCTTCTTAAGGTACCTGGCCATAGTGTTGTCCCTGATCTTATATTCATCTCAGACTTATTGGACGACAAGCATAGAGTTTGAGAAGATCTGTAAATGCTCAGCATCAATCTCTTTAGCTAACTTTAGAGCGGCAATAAGGGCCTTTTATTCGGATTTGTTGTTACCAGAATTAAACTCGAACTTAAGGGCATAGCAAACCGTAACTTTGTGTGGGTCAATCAGGACGAGACCCATACCTCCACCCCCTGAGGTGGATAACCCATCGATGTGAAGAGTCCACGCCGGTTTGTCATTGCCTAGTGGTGCTTCTTCCTCTCTTGTATATTTTACTACAAAGTTGACCAATACTCATGTCTTATAGGTCGTTCGTGGCTAATACTGGATTCTATACGCACTCAATTCCATTGCGTACTTCATTATTCGTCTAGATACATCAGGTTTCTTCAACATGGTGCACAATGGTTAATTTGTAAGTATGATTATCTGGTGTGCCTAAAAGTAGAGCCTTAACCATTGTGCCATAATAACAAGAGCTAAGGCAAACTTTTCTGCCTAGGTGTACCTAACCTCAAGCCCATGGAGCATATGGCTGATGTGATTTACGGGCATATGTTCTCTTCCCTCTACTTTGACCAGCATAAAAGAGAGCACTTGATTGCTCACGATTAGGTACAAAAATAGGTCCTCCTCGTAGATAGGCTTAGAGAGGACCGATGGGTGCACGAGAAAGTCTTAGAGCTGTTGAAAGGTGGTGGTGCACTTTGGAGTCTATTCAAAACTCTTTGGATTTTTCAGGATTTTGAAGAACTTAGCGCATCTGTTTGTGCTCTTTGAGATCAACCTGCTCAATGCAACTACTATGCTGGTGAGCTTCCATACATCTTAGACTGAGGTTGGAGGCTTCATTCCTCTAATGGCAGTAATCTTCTCGAGTTGGCCTTGATACCTCTTTGTGTTACTAAGAAACTAAGAAATTTACCAAATCCGACCTCGAAGACGTACTTCTGAAGGTTTAACTTCACGTCATATGTGCACATCTAGTTGAAGACTTCCTAGAGATCCTTGACATGATCATCTAGCTTCTGGCTCTTGACGATCATGTCATCAACATACACCTCCTTATTGCGCTTGATCTAGGGCTTAAACAGTTTTGCCACTATTCATTAGTATGCGGCCTCGGCGTTTTTTAGACTGAAAGGCATCAAGGGATAGCAGTACGTATCATAATTGGTGATGAAGGAGGTATGGACTTCGTCCTTCGGGTCTATTTTGATCTAGTTATACCTAAAGAAGGCGTCTATAAAGGTTAACAAAGTGTGTCCCAAAGTAGAATCAACGAGTTGATTGATCATTGTAAGAAGGAAACAATTTTTAGGGTAAGCTTTGTTGAGGTCGATGTACGTACATTCACCACTTCCCATTCTTCTTCTTGACTAGCACCATGATAGTAAGCTAGGTCGAGGCTTGCCCCTCTCAACCAATTTCTCCTACGAGCTAGTCTCCAAAATGAACATAGTATCTCCTCTGGTAGCCTTGATGCACAGCTTTCACAAGAGCTTTGATCACACCTGCATACTTCCACCTCAATCGGGGTTGGAAATTTAGCCTTCAGATGAAGGGAGGATGTGATTACCCTAAATGCATTCAAGCTTGGTCTTCTCAAGAGCGCATTGTAGGGGGAACGATAGTAAATTAAGACGAATTCTATAGGTTGTCACACCATGTGCTTATCATTGCCAAGTTCCATATCTATCGTAATGATCCCCTTAGCTTGGACTGTATTTCCATTGAAGTGGTATGGCTTCATTTTCATTGGTAGCTTCTTCTTCATCCTCTCGTAAGTATGGAGGAAAAGTATATCGGTAGAACTACCGCTGTCTACCATAATCTTTAAGACGTCAAAGTTTAATATCCTAACCCCTATCACCAGGACATCTTTATGGGGTATATCAACCCCTTCAAGGTCTTCATTAGAGAAGGAGATGGAAGTGTCCAACATCAGTCTATTTTCCCTTACAACTAACACTTCTTATAAGGCGTTAACTGAGCTGCTAGTGTTCAACCGGCTCCTAAGATAATGTGAAACCCACACCACCCCCCCCAAATAATTACATTAATGACGCCATTGGGGGAGGGGGGTATAGCAGTGTTTTGCTTAGTGTGGGCGTTCTCGGTCTATTGCCTTGGAGGTGCTCTATTGCCATCATCATCGAAACCGTCGTCATTTCTTGGATGAGCTACGTACTTTGGGAAGAAGCCGTCTAAATGGCGTATTCAATTGTGTTCTTCAACTGGAAGCATTCGTCTATAGTATAGCTATGATCGTCATGGAACTGGCAATATTTATCTGAGTTTCGATGACTAAGGTTCTCCTTCATCTTTAGGGGTCTCTAAAATAGGTTCCTTTACTTCACCTCAAAATAGACCTAGGTTATGGGTCTATTCAAGGGCATATGCTGCATGTAAATAGGAAGGGATAATGAGTCACTCTCAGCTCGATGCTTCTTCTTCCTCAAGCTCTGCCCCTCTCATCTACCCAATAACCTATCATCAAGGCAATATTTTATGAATAATTTTTCTTTATCCTGCTTTTCACCCAACTTCTCTCCGTCGACATTGTGCTTAGTGTGAATGTTGTCTTCTTGGTCGATATACTTTTGGGCCTTATTCCAAAAGTTGGCTAGGGTCTTCGGCTTGCTCTTCGTAAATAATCAAAAGAAGTCTCTTGAAGGTCGAATACCAAGTTGAGTGGCATAGACGGCAACTCCCTCATCCAGTTGAGGGATCTCAATCACAACACTGTTAAACCAAGCTACATAGTCGTATAGGGATTTGCTTTCCCCCTACCTTATAAGGTACAAGAATGACGTGTCCTTGGACAAAGACTTACTAGCCCTGAAGTGGAGGCTAAACCTTCGTACCAACTCATCAAAGGAGTTGATAGAATTATTAGAGAGGTGGTGGAACCACACCTAAGCCTCTTTCCTCAAGGTACTTAGGAAAGCCTTGCACATTATAACATTCTCATGACTGTGAAGGTTCATGAGCGTGTGGAAGTAAAGGAAGTGATCATCAAGGTCACTTGTGCCATTATACTGGTCTAGGGATGGAAGTTTGTTATTGGGAGGCAACACTTCATCCTAGATGCCCCTGGTAAAGGGGGTTCTTATTGCTAGCGACTAACCCAGTGTCGCCAATGGCCTTGCTCCCTTACTGCTCAAAGAGCCTCCTCACCATTGTATGGAGCTCATTAAGGTCGGCATCATCTGCCAGATGAGCTCGACATGCTGCTGATTAAGCCAATACTCCCTGTGAGTCAACTACTTACTCATTGCCAACTAGGGTTCGGTCGCAAGTGGCCCCAAACCTCGCTAGCTATTACTGTCACGCCCTGAACAAGAAGAGTCATAACAGTCCCGCCATGTAAACTAATCTAAGATAGAAGCTGACCTCACAGCTGCTATCGTAGACGCAGTTTACACAAGGCGTACAACTCAACCAGCTTAAAACGTCTGTTCTGACATCTGTTAATATCCAAACCTGTGGTAGAGCTTTTACAAAATACTTGTTCTATACAATCTGTAGTTTAGTACTACAACAGTAATTATACAACATTTCACGTCCAAGGGTAAAGATTACAATCAGAGTCTTTTAAAAACCACAGGTTATACGATTTATATACAATAAGTTAGAAAACTAGTGGGCTCCCAGGGAATTCCCATTTAGTTTTCTTCAAAACTTAAAGACAAAGCAAAAGCTCAGGTTCAGTTAAATTCCTCGTTCCTCACTTTCCCACATAACAGCACACTAACCTGAGAACGGTGGTACCGGAACATCTTTACCTTCACTCAGCACCTGCAAAAGAGTCTGTAGGGGTGTGAGCACAACTAGCTCAGTAAGTGGGGCGGAGTCAGAAGAGTACTATACAATCACAAATAAGGTTAATAATTATGATGAAATGCAATGCAATCACTCAAATGAAAACATCGCACAGTGTTAACCGGTCCACTGTGAAGTTAGAGAAATTTCATCCGCTCCAACTCGGATTGAGGAGTTTCATCGCGACTCAAGTTAAACCAAACCCGAGCTTGTGCAATGGAGAACACCCCCCTCCCAAGACCGCCTTCGAACCACGGCCCCCAACCTTGCCGTGACCTCCTCGCTTATCACTTAGTTCGACTAAGGATGGGGAAAGGACCATTTCAGCTATCCTCATCGAAGGAAGTCGGTGTTTGGCTTAACACTCTTAATCGTTTCCCCTAACGGGTGATTATGCGTGACCAATTACACTTTAGTCGAATAATCATTAGTGATAATCAGAGGTGACCAATAAGTTCACACAATACAGAATCCATGTAAATATGCAGAACAGCATACCAAGGAGTTGAACTCCTGTCACAACAGAGTATCATTCACACACATAACATGCGCATAATCATCTAACTACAAACACAACCAGAAGTACTCTTGGGTCTCCGGATACTTTTAAAATAGTACCCAAACAGCGGCGAAGCTACCATCCCAACTTACTTGTTCAGACGTTCGTTATTTCTGACTTGAATTGTCAGCCGTCTTTGAAAGGTCCTAATTACACAAAAGGTCTAAATTTAGTTTTCGTAATAATTACGAAAACATTAGGGTTTAATCTAAAATGGTTATATATATATATTATTTCCATAATATGCAGTCATGTTATTATTATATATCGAATTAAATTATTAATTATTGATATTGTACATCATATATACTATTACGTATTATATATCGTTTTGATCGTATCGAAACGTACTTTTTATTTATTAATTCACGTTTTGATTCCGGTAAAGTTACCGAAATGTGTATATTCTTGAATATGTTATAGATATAAGCTAGTTTGCTTAAGGATATCCGATTTCAACAAAACTAGCGTCATTGAGTTCGTATAAACTTAACGACACATCTTATGAGTCCTGTTCCTAGAAATGGATTTTAACGGGTAGTTTGAATTTTTAATACAATTATACATAATTATATAAAAACGACCGTATTATGCGAAATTTACAGTTTTAAATTATATTTTATCCAATTTGTCCTTATATTGTAATAATATAAGTATTATTCAATTTTAATACACCTAAAGTACATCCCGATCAGAAAATATTAATAATTGTAATAAAATCTCTATTTAACCCAATTCGACCAGCAATCCTATATATAGGTTTTATTTAACTATTTTACTCATTTTAGTCTATTAATATTACAAATACACCCCGACTTGTAATTTAAGCTATTTTACTTAATAAATTCGTAGTAAATAGTTCGGATTACCTAATAATTCCCCGAAAATTTCTATGGACTTCTAAAAATATAGGGAATTCAATTATCACTCGGTTTCAAGTTTTCGACCTATTCCTATATTTTCGTATTGACGATTTTACCCCTAAATTTGATAAATTATCCAATTATAATTCTTTTAGCATCCAATTAATTCCAATCTGACTCAATACCATTATTATTTATTATAGATCAGTACATGTCCATTTCATCAATTAATTTCATAATTTCCTATTAAATTCATAATTTCAGCCTATTTTCAAACCAATTTCAGGCCTAAAAATTCAATAAATATTAAAATTATTCAAATAAAAATTTGAGCTACGTAGCAATTACCCATATATCATACACATCCTACACAAAAATTTTCAGCTAGAAACAACATCATATAGTACATTTATTTCACTAATATATATTTGAATGAATTACAGATTTCTTAATAAAGTATATTAAATATTACGAATTTTTCAAAAATAAAAATATCACATGAAAGCATGTCTAAAATAACCTAAGAGTAATTTTTTTCATAATTTTCTAGGCGGATTTACTATTTTTTAGAAATTATTGATAAACAGGGCAGAAATTTGACCTTGGTGTTCTTGGGTGCTCCGATGGCCGGCGACGGCTGGGCGGTTGTCGGAACGCCTAGACGCTGGGGGTACTCCTTGGTGGTGGAGTGGCGTAACAGCAGATTAAAGGGAACCTTAGGAACTAGCCTTACTCGGTAATTGTTCTGTTTTTCTCTTCTTCTTTTTTATTTTCTACGATTTTTTCTTGATTTTTCTTTCTGTTGTTTTTGGTTCCAAACTGTCAAATGTTGTTATTCTGCTGCTGGGAAAATTTTTATACACTTCTTTCACTGCCTAAGGATTTTTTCTTTATTTTTTTTCCTTTTGCTTTCACTTTTATTTAAGCATGAGGTGTCCAATTGTTAAGATTTTGCTTTTGAATCAGCACCTCAATTTTCTTTTTGTCCTGTCACGCCTCCTTCCAGCAATCACATTGTTATTTAATTAATTTTTCTTTTTCTTTTATTAAATAATTACTTAAATATAGATATTATATGTTAGAATTAATTATTTAATTAATATATAAGTTTATACCTTATGTAAATAACACGTGAAATATATAACTTTACTCATATAATTAAGTTTCTAGCATATCTTTTATTTTTAGGATACATTCTAAGGTTAATTTCATGAATTCAACACAATATATATATAATTACTCAATTTAAAGTTAATTTACGAGTATAATTATTATTTGTACCGGGTATACTAAAAAATTACGTGTATTTTTTTATAGTAAATTATACTACATTATCTCATTTTATAGCTCAATTAACTTATCTCTAAGTTCTCGTTGCAATCTAAGTTCAATTTTAGGAGTTCTGAACATTTTAGGGCTTTAGTAAATACTCCAATTTCTAAGGGCAAAATTAGGATTTTGGATCATTATTACTAAAATCTAACTTCACTGTAATATCTCAACTAACTTTTTCATTCTAGTTGCAAAGTTTAGGCTCAATTGGATAAGTTACCCTAAAAGCCCTAAATCTGAGCTCGGTTATCCTAAACTCAATTTTGGAAGCTTACAATTACTGCAATGGTAGATCAAGTTGTTAATCCTTACCATTTTACTACTATTGCTGGGGGTTATTCTACTCAGTACAAGCATTGAAGCTTCAAAGGGGTAAGTTTGTGCGTTACGCCTCTCGACTTCTTTGAGGGGAGCATGAAGTAACGTGTTCTAATCGGCTAACTCCTCAGCTGGTTATTCCGTACACTCCTTCAATATCTACATTGGGAGTAGTTGATTGGCCGTAGGTTAGTTATTCACCAACTGGCAGTTCTCTTGCTCATTTTGATGAGACATGATGTTAGAGGAATTTTTTATAGGAAATGTGTTTAATATGCTTAAGGTTTTAGGTATAGGAATTCGGTTTCCCACAGACAGCACTAAATGTCATCTTAAGGTATTTGCTAGTAGTAATTGGGCCATACATGTAGTAAGCATGCAAAACAAAACACTATGAGGGGACGCTGAGGTGTTGTCCGATATAGCCACTCCGATGCTTAAGTCAGTAGAGAATACTTGGAGAATAGAATGTGCTTTGGAGTCATGGGCAAGCTTAATGCATAGAGTATAGAGAGTTTACCATTAGGTGGTAATAGGATATTTATAAAAGAGTGGTGCCGGTAATTGGAGGACAATTAGTGGGAGAGATCTTCTCTCGCAAGTATGAGAGAGTAAGGTCGTGGTGTCTAACATGTCCTACTTTAACCGGAAGTAGGTATTAACTTAATCTCTCATCCTTATCTCTTGACTTCTAGCCATTGAAAAACTCCTTAGGCTTGGTTGATTTAGGCTTAGGGCTTAAGCCCACTGCAGTAAACCACAAATAGCAAGGTACGTCAGATCTGGATGGGCCTAAGGAGCCTATGTTTAAAGAGTCCTGTCAACAACTTCAATTTGTCATGTATAACATGGAATTAGGTAAAGTAGTGTTCAAAAAGTAGAAATAAGGACCAAATGAGGATAAAACTTAGAACAAAGGCAATTAAAATATAGGATTAAACCTTTAATTTATCAAAGTAGGAAGATCAAGAATGGAACTAGGAAAATATACCCAGGATAGATTAGGATCAACATTGTTGATCGGAGATTGACTACCAATCCTTGTTCAATCGACTAACAGCTGTCTACGGACATGTTTATTGGCCTAAGATACATTTCGTACTTGATGAGTTCATAAATAAGCATTGTTTCATGAGTATTAACTACTAAAGTGGAAAAAATAATCTCAAGGACCACGTGTGTGCACTTTCTACCATTCATCTTAGTTATAATTTTAGCTTCAGTTGTATTTAATGATTAGTGGACTATTTAATCAAGATTGATTGTAGTCGATGGATGTGCTTGCCGTAAGGTTTGCATGGTAAAGTATACATTGGTCATAGATTAGTCTCAGAGATTTGGATGAAGTAATTAATGTTAGTTTGTAGAGATTGAGGGTATGTTAACTTTTGTAGTTCCCTCCTTTATTTTGACAAAACTGTTTCGCCATCCATCTCATCTTTTATTTAATATCCATTAAATCTAAGCCATTGGAAACACAATCAGTTCATTGGTTCAGATCTAATTAATATTAAATTAAAGGTAAGATGGATGGAAGGAATGGTCTCGTCCATGTTATTGGATAAATATACAATAAACAAGTTGCGGTTTGTTGCAGATTAAAAGATTAAAAAAAATGCTATTGATAAGACATAACTATTACACCTGAAGGAATAAGCTACAAATCATTAGATTAGAGAGTTCATGCTTTTTATGGTACTGTTCCTATTTTCACAAGATCAGTTCAACCCTCCATCTAACATTTTATTTATTATTCATTAGATCTAAACTATGAAAAACACAATCAATTCCATGGTGGGATGTAGGATTGAACTAGATGACTAATCTCATAAAAAATAAGGAATGGTAGAAAATTCTTAGATAATCGGCTAAATGTATGCTAACAAATTCCTATGAGACAATATTTTGTTATTGTACACTAAGGGCCATTATATATAAGATAGATAGTTCGATAATCAACTTTCACAGCCATTTATGGATTGAGGAAATAGGATGCATTGGCATTTATTTTAATTGTGATAGCTCAAAGGATACTGAGTTATCTCTAATGAAAATTTCTCATTTTATTTGCTTAATCATTGTTGCATTGTATTGTTTAAATTAGACAAGGCTAGGCTTGTATTGCATCACGGTTTAACATTTCATTAAACTATAACCAAACTGTCTAGAGTCAATTCTAAGCTGATTCACAAGGCTTGCTGGTTCAGGGGCTGCTTTTTGGGCCATAAACCAAATTCCTAACAACCTTTTTTTTTTTGTTTTTAGGTTTGCAATATTTATATATATAACATGTATGGGTTAATGTCAAATTTAGTACCTAAAGTTTACACGAATTTGCAATTTATTACCTAAACTTTAGAATAGTCAATTACTACCTAATAAAACTATTCGTAGTCAATTATGCTACCTAATATCCATGTAGATGCTAAAGTGGCATTTGTATGCTTATATGGCATCTACGTAGTATTTTCATGCATACATGATACTATTTAATATAATTATAATCGCATATTATTATTATTAATTCCATGCTAGCATTGTATCTACATGGCACCTATATGGCACTTTTATATTAACATGGCATTATTTATCATTATTATGATTATATATTAATTTTTATTAATTCCACACTAACATGACACAAAACATATATAGCACTTATTATTATATATTATAAATAAAATATATGGCATATCAAGACACATATTAAATCTATTCAACCAACATCCTTTATCCTTTATCATGATTCACTCAATTAATGCTTATTGGATATTTCTATATATAGTAGGATAAGGTCCATAAAACAAGTAATGTGGGACAACATTTATAAATGTATCATTCCTTTTCTTTATAAATAAGTGTAAAACCAACATTTCAACTCTTTATTTCTCCTCTATCAATTACACAAATCTAAAGGTAATATCTCAAATAAAAAGTACTCCGTACCATTTATCAACCCAAAACCACCAACAACCATCAATCACCACCATCTTATCGGAAAATGCTTGCAAAGTAGACCTCCTAGGCTGTTTTTGGTACTTGAATTTCCAAATAATGCAAACAACTTAGGGGGTCCACTTTGCAAGCATTTTCCAATGAGATGGTATTAATCGGTGGTTATTGGTGGTTTTGGGGCAACAGAGGGTGCGAAGTATTTTTTATACGAGGTCTTACCTTTAGATTTGCATAATTGATTGAGGAGAAACAAAGAGTTGAAAAGCTGGTTTTACACTTATTAATAAAGAAAAAGAACAATACATTTATAAATGTTATCCCACATTATTCATTTTATGGACCTTATCCCACTATATAAATAAATATACAATGACCATTATTTGAGTGAATCATGATAAAGGGTAAAGGATGTTGGTTGAATAGATTTAATATGTGCCTTGATAGATTATATATTTTGTTTAAATATATGACAACAATACCACATAGGCACCACATGTGTGCCATGTAAATGTCACATAGACATGTCATTATAATAATAAATAATGCCATGTAAGTATAAAAATGCCAAGTGAGTGTCATGTAGATACCACTTTAGCATAGAATTATTAATAATAATTAACATGTGTTTACAATAATATTAAACAATGTTATGTAGGCATGAAAATACTACATCATAAGCATATAAATGCCACATGAGCATCTGTATGGACATTACATAGTATAATGGATCATGAATAGTTTCATTAGGTAGTAAATAAATTGCAAATTTCAGTAAAGTATAGGTACTAAATTTGATATTAACCCAAACATATATATCATATGTATATATTATATTACATATTTTAATATGAATTATATGTATGCTATATACTAATGCTCATTATATATTTCTTTATATAGTAGGATAAGGTCCATAAAATGAGTAATGTGGGACAACATTCATAAATGTATCATTCCTTTTCTTTATAAACAAATGTAAAACCAACTTTTCAACTCTTTGTTTTTTCTCTATCAATTATGCAAATCTAAAGGTAGTATCTCAAATAAAAAGTATTTCGCACTTTCTATTAGCTCAAAACCATCAACTACCAATCGCCACCATCTCATCGAAAAATGCTTGTAAAGCAAACTTCCAAAGTTGCTTTTGGTACCTAAATTTCCAAATAATGCAAATAGCCTAAGGAGTCTACTTTGCAAGCATTTTTTTGGTGAAATGGTGGTGATTTGTGGTTATTGTTGATTTTGGGGCAATAAAGGGTGCGAAGTATTTTTTACCTAAGGTCTTACCTTTAGAATTGCATAATTGATTGAAGAGATACAAAGAGTTGAAAAATTGGTTTTACATTTATTTATAAAGAAAGAGAATGATACATTTATAAATGTTATCTTACATTATTTATCTTATGGACCTTATCCCACTATATAAAGAAATATATAATGACTATTATTTGAGTGAATCATGATAAAGGGTAAAGGTGTTGGTTGAATAGATTAATATGGATCTTGATAGATTATGTATTTTATTTAAATATATGATAATAATACCACGTAGGCACCACATGTGTGCCATGTAAATGTCACATCAACATGGAATTAATAATAATTAATATGTAATTATAATAATAATAAATAATGCCATATAAGTATAAAAATGCCAAGTGGTATCATGTAGATACCATGTCTATAATAATATTAAACAGTGTCATATAGACATGAAAATGCCACATGAGCACCTACATGGACATTAGGTAGTATATAGTTTCATTAAGTAGTAAATTGATTATTTTAAAGTTTAAATAATAAATTACAAATTAGTAAAATTTAGGTATTGAATTTAACATTAACCCAAACTATATATCATATGCATATATTATATTACATATTTTAATATGTATTATATGTATGATATATATATAATACATTAATATGTATAATATATATGTTAATATGTAGAATACATAAGAATATGTATAAATATATATATGTTAATATAATATATATCAAATATAAAATAATGTAACTTATTCTAGAAGCTGGTACTTATTGGATCATCTCTCATCAAATGTGAAACTTGGTTCAAACCATTTTATGTATTAAAAATATGGAAACTCTCGTCTTTATGATTTGCTGATAGAGACTTTGGATCAAAAGGGCTTTGACAAAATGTCAAGTAGGTCTACAAAACAAAGGAAGGTGAATAAGATAGCCAAAAGGTTATTCAGTATAACCATTTCAATGCTTAAATTAAAGAGTACAGGAAAGGAATAACAGTAAGATAGCCGTAATGTATGTACAAGTGGTTGTAGAGAATGTTACCAATGGTATTGAAGGCTTATATATAATGAAGGAGGTACATATAAATTTGGGAAATGGATATTCATCAAAGGAAAGTGCATCATGACATCTTTAGAAAGCATATCTCCTCATTAGAATAAATCTCTAGATAACCAAAAGGGAGGTACACACAATTAACCTTCCATTTTATAGGTAGTTCCTTTAATTAGTAGGTTTTTGTCTCTAGCCAACACTTTTAGTGAACCAGCCGACCTATTAAATGTCAGGCACATTCATTAATGGTCTTCTTGGAGCTCCTAGTGTCAAGTCGCTAGCCGTTGGCAACTAGATCAAGTAAGAGAGCCCAAACAAGGAAGCTAATGGCTTGTACTTAGCCTAGAATAGGTCGATTTAAAGGTAGGCACCGGGTCGAAATTGGCCTTGAATCGTCGATTTATGAGTCAGTGATATGGTGAATTGTGATCGGACTGACGTGTAAGCTGACAGTTTCGAGCCGATTCACTAAGCTCGATGATTCAAGGCTCTTAAACCATTTTTTAAAAATAAAAATTTTAATATTTAATTTTTTATTAATTTTTTTAATACATTAATAATTTTTAATAACGTAATCTTCTTTCTCTTTTTTTTTTAGTTTACTAATAATTTTTAATTTTTTTATTAATTTCCAACTTAATACGATTCTAACTTTTTTATTTTTTTTCTCATATTTAAATCTTTAATATTTGATAAGTTTTACAAACATAACTTATATTAACTAAAATTAAATTTTCTATCTATTCTTAATACATAATTAACTTATAATTAATCATTTATCATTAATTTAAGGATATTATTTTTAAAAAAACCATACTTCACCATTGCAAATAAAGTAACTTTCATATACAATAACTTATCGGATATTATCAATTTTTTTTTTTTTTTTACTTAGTGACCTCTCTATTCTCTTTTTCTTTCTTTCTTTCTTTCTTTTTTTAAGAGGGTAAATTGATAGGGCCGACTCACCGATTCAATGGTGAGTTGACCCGACAGTTTCGCTCTCTTAAACCACCTAGGCTCTTAGACTTGAGTAGTTCAACCCACCCACTTCCGCATTGGATCGGTACAAAGCCCACTCGAGCTAGTTCACGATTCAGATTCAGTCCTTACCTGAATCTACCAAATCTAAGTCGACTCATAGACGAAACATGTTGGTTTGAATCTAAAGAGCCATTATCCAAAATCATCTATTAACAATAATTATACATTAATAGCACAACATCCTTAATAAAATTACAAATAATAAATAGAAATATCCTCATCTTTTAAATTTGATTTAAATGAAGGGCAACTTGATGCAACGGATTCTTGATTTTACACAAGAATGAGAACCATTTCCCGTCAAGATATAGCAAAAACAAACCACCTGGCATAAAATAAAAATCTAAAATAAACAATTATTCTATTTGACCTGATGATGGAATAAGATTCATAGAAAGCATAGAATCCTTGCATGAATCTTTTAGTGACCGAGGACGAGACTCCAATATATGAAATGAAGGGAAATTAAAGATGATTGATTGATGACTTTGAGATCATGTTGTATTATATCATATGACCCTCGGATCGTAGAATTCCACAGAAACCACGTTTCATCATGGCATATAATTCCTGATAAATAATAATTTAATAATCAAGATAAGAATTAAAGAGTGTACATGATGTGTTATGTAGTAACTAATCTTGAACATCTGATTACTTAGAATAACAAAAAGTGAAATTACGAAAAGATCTACTGTATTTTCGGAGAAGACGAATAATTTGGTCCTTAAATGTTTAGTTTGAACGAATAAGATTCCTGGACTTTGTAATAATTAAGTCCTTGAAAATTGCAAAATGGGGTCGAATTAATCCTTAATCACGTTAAATATCACGTCGGACTATATTTGATGGTATGTGTAAACATGTTTTACGTGACATAATCTGTCTCTTAACTTTTTGATTAGGAACATATCCATGGAGTTTATCTGTTAAGCTTTTGTACAAAATACCGTTTTGGTGTGTTAAAAAATTATTTAGTATGTTCATATAATTTATGATTCTTTTTTATTAAAGATGAATTTACTTAACGAGAAAATATTATATTCATCAAATTGACTAACATACAAGGAAAATCATAGACGAAGACCCACTAATTCACAAGTACAAATGAACACCATAAAATAGAAGGGATAACATAATTATACAAGGGATGACAACAAGAAGACTATGAATGATAATACATTCGATGACAATAGAAAAATAACAAACATATAAAATAATGCCACTTATTCTAAAAGCTATTGGCCACAATCCCTTGAAATTCACTAAACAAGGAAATGTGAATTAGATTTTGTGGAACGTTGATTTGGGGTTTGTGGGAGAAAGTTATGATGAAAGTCTCGAGAAGAAGTTGCAGGGTAAATAAAAATAATTAACAAGACACCAAAATGTCTCGACTGAAAACATGAAGTTTGAAGTTCAGTGTTGCCTAAGTGGGCTTGGGCCACCACTTCACTTAGGCATCACAAGTAGCATAATAATATGGCCATGCCTACTACAAATGGATCACAACCTACATATCAAAAATAGTTTATGTAGTAGTAACGTACTTCGTCGTCATACATCATACATATTCACAGCTTCCACACTTATTTACGACGAATGCATACAGTGGAGACGTAGCATTTTAGCACAATTACCAAAAAAAAATATTATTAACAGAACCAATGGGAGAGCTACTCATATATATACACTATACACTAGTATGTTATTATTAAAAAAAAAAATGAAGAAATGCAATACATATGTGTGTATATATATATATATATATATATATATATAAATGCATAAATATGTTGACATAAAATTACCATAGATAGTAATACCAACTTATTATAGAACCTTACAAATACATGTAATTGTTCATAAAAAACAGATCTTGTGAAGTTACACTCAATTTAATAGGATATTCCCCACACAAGATATAATATAAAAAAATAATAAAAACAAAAAATTTATTTCTTCAAAGAATTTATACAAAATATAAAAATATTACATCCAGATCATTATAGAAAACTAAAGACATTAAAATATTGAAAGGTATAAGTATTATACTTAAGGACAAAAGCGTAGGTATGCTTCAAAAGAAAAGAAAGAAAGAAAAAAAGAGAAATCGATTGAAGGTAGTAGATGGAAGACCAAGGATTGGTCTTATGAAGAAGGAGGAGGTTCAATGGATAGGGAGTGAAAAGGGAAGGTGTATGCAGAGAGGTTGAGAGAGAAGATAAATGGGATAGAAGAGGTGTGTATGTGTGTGTATGAAACTTGGCCTGCATTTACATGAAATGAGGGTCTTTATTTATAATTGAGAAAGCCAACTAAGTATTGTAGTGAATAGTGGCATTGTGACTAATAAGATACTGTAGAAACAGTAAAAAGTGGGAGACATTTTACTGTAGTAAATAGTCATATGTCATATGGTGAAATTTGAAGTCATTGATAACCTAGTCATGCATTGTGATATATGTGTATATATATTTTTACTATATTTTACAGTGCAAAAATTTACATTTAGAAAAGTAAAATACATACATTAGTCAAGGATCACTTAGGTCTATCTTATAATAGTCATCTTCGTCGGTATCTCCACTATGATGGGATCCCGATTCAGGTGTCAAATTTGAAGTTGATTCTCGAGTTGACTCATTGAGTTTAGCAAGTGTTTTCTCCAAAACTTGTCTCATTTGATCTAAAGAACTAGCACAGGCTAATGAGGACATAAAAAATCTTTTATCATGAAAAAGTGATGCTAAGACATTTTGTAGGAATGATTGAAAAATTGTGAGTTTTGATCCATATTAAAATGGATTCTTCTTCAACCTTATTCCACATTTTAAAACTATCTCACCACTTCACTTTATACATTATAATCAAGTTTGCAATGTCGATGGTTTTATCAGTTTTGTATTCATAAAACCACATCATAACCTAAGATATACTGATGTGCATGAAATAAAACATTTCTTTTTGAAAATATTTTTCATGAGGTATTGGATTGTAATTTTCCAAAAAAAACATTAAAACTATTTTTGGCCCTATTATGGATAATTTCAAGAATTGTTCCGAATTGTTTCGAATTGTTCCGAATTGTTTCGAATTGTTCCCATCAGTGTGTAAACCAGTATGGGAGGTTTTTTTATGAACAATTATAAAAAAAAATTAACCATGTGTATGAGCATTTTGGATTCATTTGGTAAAAAGCATTTTATCAAACCTGTTTATAATCATAATAATTATAATTGGTTCGGTAATTAGGTAGTGAAGACATTGGATTCATTTGAAATTTGATTGGCATTGTTAAATGTATACACCATTCATTAAGGTTGATGACCTTATGAACTCTAGCAATTGAGTACCTAATCATCCCATCATTTTCAAAATATTTGAATGAAATTGATCCAGTTTCACTCAAAATTCTTTTATAAAATTGAATTGGTTTATAATAATCATATGGTATATAAAAAAAAATTTTGTAAATATTTTTCTTACAAATTCAAAAGGGTCATTTTCAAACATATTCTTTTTAATAGAAAAGACATATCTAAAAATGAATTTTTGAAAAGAATTTAATCTTTGAATAGCAGTTTTTTGTGTTGCAGATGCCTCAATAATTTGTATATTCTGATTTGTTCTTTGTATATCTATTGGTTATAGAATTGTCTCTTATATAGATCGAATTCCTAGAATCATAGGAGGGACAGCTTTTGGTTGTAGAGCAATTAAGAGTGCTTTGAGGAATTCAGGAGTGATTGCCATTTTAGATATTTCAGAAAGGTTGTCATTGGATTATGTTTGAATAATTGGAGACCGGATATTTTGATTATTAGAGGACTAGACAATAGAAGTCATTGGATTGGAGGTCCTTGAAGAGAATTCCTCCTTGATTACAAGAGGAGCATTAGATGATTTATAGACATCTAACCATATTTTAACATTGGTTAGCCTCTTCTTAGAAACTAACGGTTTTTTCCCCTTATCATTTTTTTTCTTGGGAAACATCTCTCAGCAAGAATTTATGAATAAGAAAATCAAAAAGGGTGTTTAATAATCCATTAATATGCTCTATTTTAAAATAAAAAATAGATAAAATTACTTGCCATATGGTAAAAATTTGTTTTGATGCAATATTTTAAACATCTTTCATTAAGACATTTTTTGTAGCTTTAAAATCAATACATAAAAGAAATTTTTGGTTTAATAGATCTCCTTGAAATTTAAAAATTGTTAACATAATTGCTAAAATTTCCTTTTTGATTGTAAAATAGTTACGATGATATTCATTCCAAAACTTAGAAACATATTAAACTACACATTCTTTATCATTTTACTTTTGTTTTAAAATTCCTCCAAATCCTAAATCAAAAACATCAATTTCTACAATTTTTAGTAGAGATGAGTCAGCATTATGTAAACATGGAATTTCATTAATTTTTTGTTTAATTTGTTTAACTATATTAGTATAAATTTCAGACCATTGTGGAGGGTTCTTCCTTAATCTTTGGTAAAGTGGTTTACAAAAAATATTAAAATTAGGAAAGAAATCTGCTACATAATTCAAACTTCCTAGAAATCTCTAAAGTTAATTCTTTTCTTTGATTTCATCAGGAAATTTAGTAGTGAATTCAATTAACCTTTAAATTGGAATTATTGTTCGACTACTTATATGAAATCCTAAGAATCTAGTCCTAATTTGAAAAAAATTAATCTTAGATGGAGATACAACTAAACCATTTTTCTTAATAATATCAATAAAATTTTTAACATGCTTAAAATGTTAATCTATATTAGATGAAAAAATTAAAATGTCATCTATGTATACAATTATAAAATTTGAATAGTCATTAAAAATTTCATTAATTATTCTCTAAAATTCAAAGGGAGTATTTTTAAGTCCAAATGACATAAAATTCCATTCGAATTAATCAAAAGGAATAATAAATACAGTTATATACTTATCAAACTCTTTAATCTGAATTTACCAGAATCCATATTTCATATCAAACTTTGAGAATATTTTAGCATTATGTAATTTGTTAAGTAAATCTTTTTTATTAGGTATGGGATACCTAATCCATTTAAGAACATTATTGAAAGGTTTGTAGTTAATGACTAACCTTAGTACACTTCTCTTGATTTCAACATTTTTATTAACATAAAAAACTTAATAGCTCCAAAGGGACCTATTTTTGCGAATTAGTTTGTTATTGAGCAAATCATTAATCTTATTTTTGCAATAATTTAAAATTTCATTATTCATTTGGGATGGTCTTACCTTAGTTGAAATATTTCTCTCATTAAAATTATTTTCATAAATCAAATCTATAATATGAGATTTATGTTCCTAAAAAGCATTAGGTGATGTTGAACATATTGTACTTTTAATTTCTAATTCTAAACTAGAATTCTTTTTCTTTAAGTTTTCATTAGAGAGTTAAGATTTAATTCTCTTGAATTTAAGATCATTTTTTTAAAATATTAAATGTTTTTCTTTACATTCAATTAAACAATTTAATTCCGAAATTGAATTGTCTTTCAATTCATTTAAATGCTTGGTTCGAGGTTTTAAAATGAAATTGAAAATAATTTTCCTTTTCAAATATTATGTCTCAATGCTTTTGTCATTAACAAAAAATGGTTGAATTAAATTGATAAAAAATGTTCCTAAAATAACATTTTGCTTTAAAATTTTTAACAAGAATAAAAATAGTTTTATATGAAACATTATCTTTTATTATCTCACCATTGGATAATTTATAATTGATTTGTAATTTATTACCGGATGTAGACCTTAGAAATTAGGTTGTTTTTTCAAAACATTTTGTTAGAATTAATCCTTCTCTTATACAATTCAAATCAGCTCCAGTATCAAATAATGCATTAGTTTCTAAAATGAATTCATTATTAATTTTAATTGTGACATTGATTAACCATTTCCTAATTGTTATATCAATAAGTTGTATGAGATATTCAAAGTTAAAAATTTGTTGGACATTATCATTATTCAAAGTTTCATTATTATCAAGTTCAAAATTACCAAAGAATTCAAAGTTTTCTTGAATAATCATTTTTTTTTTATTCCAAGAAAATCCTTTTGTAAGTTTAATTGCATTAATTTTAATTCTTTTATTTCCTTTTTTTAATGTAATTTTATTGTGAAAGTCATTAATAGAAATAGGTTTTTTCTATTTTCTTTTTCCCCTTTTAAGAATTTCATTAAGATTATCAGGTAAATTTGGTGTAAAAGTAAAGTTAGATTTATTAATATTTTTTAGACAATTAAGTTTTTCATTATCATTACTCATAAAATCAATTTTACGAAAGATCTCTTCTTCTTTATTAGTTAAGACATTAATTTCATTATTTTCTTCAAATGATGAAAATGAAGTGAATTCAATATCATTAACTTGAATTCCATCATCACAATCATTTTTTGATGAAAAGGGTTCATTTTCTGATGAAAAGGGTTCATTTTATCATCAAGGTTTAATTCATTCAATTTAATATTAATCTTACAAAAGTTAGCTGTATGACTAATTTTTCTACATTTATAACATCGTAATTGTTTATATGATTTTCTCTTCTTTTTTTTTTATTCTTCTTCTCATTTTCCATTTTTCAAAGTTTTTTAAAGGATTTTTTCTTAAAGTTTCTTCTAAGTTTTTTATTTGAACATTGTGAATGCGAATGTGAATTTTTTTCATTCTTTTCTTTCTTTTATCAACAAAAGAATGATCGTATTGAGCACAAAAGTCACCTAAACTTTGATGTTTCATGTGTTGTTCATTCTTTAATTGTTTTTGCAATCTTATTGTTGTGCACAAATTAGTTCCAATTTTATATACATATGATGCTAATTCTCCATATGATAGATTATTATAAGGAATTTCATCATTATTTTCTTCTCTAATTTTATTCCTAAATTGTTCTCTTATTAATTTAAGTAAACCAGCTAGGAACTTTTCTCTCCAAAAGGGCTAGTTGCGGTCATTACAGAATAAGATTCTTTGAAAGAAAATATCTTTATATTACTTAAATTCTCCTAGGGATTTACATTTCATATTGGACAACAAATCTAAGGTTTTATCTCCAATGTGTGAAGGATCTCTTATGAAATATTAGCTTATTGAAAATATTAAGGTATTAACCATATCTTGAATTAGTTCATCATTTTCATCAAGTATTTTAATCCATTATCATTTGTTTTGTAAGAAGTTAAAATATTAAAATGTTGTTCTTCAATAAGATAGTTATTCCATCAACCTTTTAATTGTCTAGTAAGTAATGCAACTTGGTAGTCAATAACATTAGGAACAGTTTTATTAGTATTTGAAAATATTATCATTTGACTAAGCACATTCAAAAATTTTTATTCTGAATATCCATTTATATTTCATTCATAAGTGGATCCTACAGAATACCTATTTTAATAATTATCATTTTTTTCTTCGAGAAGTATATCAGGAGGTGTTATTCTCTGATAATACAATTTTTGAGATTCTTTCCATATAAGTTTATTAATTTCGTTATTGGATTCATTAATGTTTAAGTCTTTTAAAGAAATATTGGATATTATATCATTTTCAAATTTATTGTCAATTTTATTAAAAACATTGATTTTTTCTTAATGTATATATATATATAAAGAGAGATAGACAAACAGACTGACATACCTACACACATTTTCTCCCAAATACTAGCCCGTATGTTAGGTAAAGACTATATTGAGTATGAGGGTTGAATTTAATTTCTCTATAATTTATTTTCCTTCTTGTGCTACATTTAGTATCAAAGCTGTCCATGACTAAACGTGCGAATACAATCGAATAAAAGAAATAGTTAAGAGTAGTCCTTAAGAAACAAAAAGTAAACACGAATTATGGGTGAAGGTTTTTATTGAGAGTCTGAGATATAAGAAACAAGCAAAATACCTCATACACAGCATAATAATATAGATAGCTTATAGTATATTATGTTTGGGCTAGTTATTGAGTGACTTTTTATAAAAAAGGTCAAAAAACACATAAAGAAGATGAATGTGTGAAACTAGGTGTGCATGTTTATGTCATGTATGTATATGATAGTAGAGCGCAGGATGTGGGGATCTTGTGTCCTTTCTTTATTGTCTAAATTGCTTATTATTAGTACCTCATATAATTTATCATTTTTTTTTATTTTACATTATATGCCTTTAATATTGTTTTGCCAAGGCTATAAATCTCGTTCACCTTTACACTAAAAATAATTGCTCCTAAGTATACCATCTTTTATATTTGTCACTATTATTACTACATTTAGAATGTTATTATTAATTGGCTAAAATAATTACATTTGTTTTTATTAAGTTTATTATTTCATTGTTTATAAAATATTTGTATATCAATTACAATAATATAAATTTTTTCATTTTATTAGTCAATAACTAGTAAATGATGCACCCGTATTATATATGTCTAAAAAGATAAACATATAAAGAATCACATGTTAATTGAATTACTTAAAGAAAAAATTATGTATGACACATATGTCTATATACTATTTCCCACCTCCTGTACCGTACGTGTGTGTGTATGTGCGTGTGTGTGTTTATACATATATAATACAAACTTTTTCCCCTAATATGCTAACTCTTTTTTAAGACCATTTATCACAGTAGGTGTGGATCTATAGTTCGTAATCTCCATTTTCATCATAATTATTGATTGTCATCCTTGAGTTTTAGCTAGTAGTGATTTAATTGAGATTGGGCTTCGCCTAACTGTGTGAGCTTGCAAAACAAATAATAGCGAGAGGCATCAGGGTGTTATCTAGTATAACCACTCCGATACTTAAGTTAAATTAATATATAAGGAGAGTGGGAGTACTCGAGAGTAAAAAATATACTCCAGTGTGCAAAGTATCAAGTAATTTTTCATTAGGTAATAGCCTTATTTATAGTCTTTTGGTAATAAGTGACTGTCGTAACTGAGCAAATTGTATTATAGGCTTAGGTTGAGCCCGACAACAAAGATAGGGTGACTGAGTCTATAGAAGTACAAAACCTAGACCATGAGTCCAATCAGGTACGCACAGACTTGAAGGATTTGGGTCCAAAAGGCCTTATCACTAATCATTGTTATATAATAGTTAATCTTACCAATTGATGATGCAAAGACAACAATCTATTTAAATATTAGATTTCAAAAATACGATTTTAACCAAACACCAATCTTGTACTGCTTATATGGTAAAAAAAGATCCAATACACTGCATATTAATTCGTAGATAATATTCAAAAGAGATGCTATAAGTATGATCTTGAATGTCTAGTTAATATATTTGTTCTTTTTAATGAAATGAGACAGCAGCTGCTGTTTGGATCCTAATAAAGTGATCTGTTGCCCATTAAATATTCAAATCTTTTGTAGATAAATTATATCAGGTTGTCATGCCCATAGGTAAATGGTGTAAGACTATTTAGCAAAAGGAAATAATAAATGGATATTTCAAAACCAATTTATTAAGATATCGATTTATTCTTGCAATTCCAGAATCCCATTAAATAGTTATTGCTCTGCTTTGTCAAATCAACATGCATGTGTGAGATCGAGTCCAATACATAAACAAACTGTCTTCCACGTGAATTGAATCAATCCTCGAGGCTTGTAAAATGTAAATCATTGACTTGTCTTTTGTCCCTTAATTGAAGGAAGGGCTGCTCTTCATGATTTCGCTTGAAAATCTAAGTTGGCTTGAATGAAATCGTCATTCTATCTCCATTATTTATCAAATAACATAATTTTTTATTCAGGTTAAAAGAAAAATTATATTAAAGGTAATATCCATTCGACACAAAGCATTATAGATAATGAATTTTTATTTTTTTCTCTTCATTAGAGTAATCGTTATTTCCTCGTAAAAGGTAATTTTATTCGAATCGCAAACAAAAAACACCAAAGGAATTACTATAACTTATTCAATTGCGATGAACCAAACACATCTTGTAATGTAATCTGGGGATATATATGATAGGGCAAATTATGGTAATATCTTCTAAACAACTATAGAAATCACAAAAAGACCTAAATTTCTACAACACTGCTCTTGCACCTTCTAACAAATGTTAATATCGAAATTTTTTTCCTCAAATATATTACTAAACCAATATCTTATATTAGTATAAAATTGTTATAAACTTGAAAGTCGATTTATTCGTTTTAACATGTATTAACCAATATATTATTAAAGCAACCACTAAATCATATGTGAAAGATTAATTTGATATTATATTGTTGTCAAATTTTTCAAATTCAAAGAGTTAGGATATAAGTGCAATATTTTGAAAAATTAGAATCTTTTTTATAATTTTAATAATTTTCGAGGTATGCCGTTGTGATATAATCGATATAAGAAGTTAACTTTAGCCGATCTTTATTATGATTTCGTCTAAGAAAGCAAAATTTACACTATCGTATTTCGATTTCTCCACCGGTCTGTACGCAAGCGAACTATATATCCCAATATAAAACTTAGGTTAATATTAAGGATTTAGATCCTTTAAAGTTATTTTTCTAAAATTTTCCTAAATTTATCTCTTAAGATGTAAATACATGTAATTAATTGTTGATATTGTAAGAAAAAAGATAACATTATAATTATATCATTTAATAATTCAAAAATCAAAATAGTCTCAATTAGTAAATTTATAACTTTACCTAAAGTATTTTAAAGGATCTATTTCCTAATAGTAAGGATTTAGATCTTCTAAAGTTACTTTTTGTAAATTTTTCTAAGGTTAACTCCTTAAAATACAAACATATATAATTAATTATTGATATTATAAGTAAAAAGATAACATTACAATGATGTCATTTAATAATTCAAAAATCGAAATAGTCTCAATTAGTGAATTTGTAATTTTATCTAAAGTACTTTAGAGAATCTATTTACTAGTAAGAATTTAGATCCTCTAAAGTTACTTTTCTAAAATTTTTCTAAATTTATCACTTTTAGATACAAACACGTGTAATCAATGATTGATATTATAAAAAAAAAAAAGATATATATATTTTTTTTTATATGGAAAAAACAAAAATAAATGAGCACATATGGACATCCATACTAGAATTTAAAGAAGGATAAAATCAGTTATATAGATTTTTTTTTCGCCATAGTTTATATAGAAATGTACGAAATAAGGCTACCGAAGGAAACACAACTTAAACTTTTAAAATCTAAACTTAGATTTGACACGATGAAACTTTAAATTTAAAACTCAAACTCAACTTAAAATGACACCGAATAACTTAGAACTTGAAAATCGATTAGACTTGATTTTTAATTGGGACCACCAGCACATGCACAGAGCTCATGCCATCATTCTCAACCTGTATGATGTGAAGATTTTAATATCTAATTACTTTTTTTTATATCTTTTAGGTCACATACAGTTTTTTATTATTTTTTAGATTCGATAAGATTTAATTAGGTTGTTTAGTCTCCATTCTTATTATCTTATTAAAAGGCTAATTAATAGTCATTAGACTGTGTTTAGATCCTAAGGTCCATATTTGACCCTACTTCTAGATACATCTTTTCTTATTAAGATTTTGAACATGAAGTCATGTTGAAAAAAGAAATTACTTTTTCTTGAGTTTGGAATGATGCCTTTCTCATTGTATGGTATGAGATCATATAATTCAAATTCACATGGGTGAATTTCAAGTTCATATACTTACATAAGAAAGCAATAAACCATAAATAAAAGAGAAATTTTGCAGTACAGTCATAAAAAATCACTATATGATGCAATTGCTTCTAAGTTGCAGAAAATTAATGCAGTAAATAAGTTCCACTAATAGTATAAAAAGCTATCAATAACTCTATGGAAACTATAGATAGTTTTCACCAAAAACTATTTTCATTTTTAGTGTTAATAGTTTCATTCTTATTATTAATGTGTTATGTTTACTATAAATAGATAACTTGTCATAACTCAAAAAGTATTTATACCACATAATTACTTTTTGAGTGATTACAGTAAAATCTCCTCCAAACAAAGACCAAGGATTACTCTTCGCCAACAATCGACAATTGGTGAAGATGGGCATGTAAAGAACATACAAAATGGTTTTGGTTTCTATTAAGAAGGAAATTAGTATCGATCATCTTAGTGCAGTTCACCGAAAATTCAAAAGTACATCACCTTCACTATATAACCTTTGTTCTCTAGGACAAGTCCCACGGTAAATCTATTCTTTTCTATACCTGCGACGAATTTTCTAGTGCTTCTTCTATAATCATTGCTTCGTTCGAGTTTTGAATTTAATTTCCATAATCATACATATTGTGTTTAGCTCTTTCATTCAATTTGCTTTTGCTGTCCTGCATCAAGATACCATGTTAACTATATAATTATGCATGCATGTATGTATAAGTTTATGTATTAATATACTCTATATATATAGATATAAACATACATGATTCTACATACTATATATATAATTCTAATTATATAAGATTTTAAAATACTTACTCAATTCTATATATACTACAGAAATTATAACATAATACAAAGGGATGAGCTAATAACTCTATTATACCATATACCTAATAACCATGCAATTAGATGGTTTCTAAGTAAATATTGAAGGTCATATGGTGAGTTTAAGCAAAATATTTTTGGAATTCGCTCCCAAGGATAGGGTATTACTATGTTGTTTCAATACAACGAACCCATCTTGTTGATAAGAGATTTTAGACCAAAGCTGTAAACTCCCGAAATTGAGTTTAGGACAATCGAGCTTAGATTTAGGACTTTTAGGAAAACTTATCCAATTAAGTCTAAACTTTACGATTAGAATAAAAAAAGTTAATCGAGATATTATAGTAAAGTTAGATTTTAGAAATAATGACCCAAAATCCCAATTTTGCCCTTATAAGTGAAAATATTTAATATAGCACTAAAATGTTCGAAACTCCTAAAATCGAACTTAGATTACAACGAGAACTTAGAGATAAGTTAAGTGAGATATAAAATGTGATAATATAGTATAATTTACTATATAAAAATACACGTAATTTTATAAGTATACCCAATATAAATAATAATTATACCTATAAATTAACCCTAAATTACGCAAATATATATATATTTTGTTGAAATCATAAAATTAACTTTAGAACATATCCTAAAAATAAAATATACGTTAGAAACTTAATTATATGAGTATAGTTATATATTACGCGTGATATTCACAAGGGATATATACTCATATATTAAATAAATAATTAAGTATTAATAAAATATACTCAAAATACCTAAATAATTGCAAAATATTATTCAAAAGCATTCCAATTGCTGATTCAAGTCTGGAAACTACTGGAAATCATCAAAGTTGGACAATTGCTGAATCAAAAGGTGAATCTACAAGCAAATAACACCTCCTACTTGCAATTAATGGAGGAAAAAGCAAGAAAAAAATAAATAAATAAATAAATAAAGAAAAAAGGAAACTGACCTAAACTACTATAAATCTGTTGAACAACATCATTTTACATCTTTAAAACCAGAAACAACAAAAAGAAAAATTAGAAAAAAATCATAGAAAATAAAAAGAAATTTAGAAAAAACAGGAGAAAATTCATGATAATTTAAAACCATAACATAGTGTAGTTCTACTGTGAAACCCAGCCAACCCTATACGGTCCACCCACCGTGCAGGCCGTCCGACAACCACTCAACCGCCGCTAGCCACCAAAACACCGAAGAACACCAAGGTCAATTTCCTGTCCTATTTTTCAATAATTTCTAAAAATTAGTAAATCTGCCCAAAAAATTATGAAAAAAATTATACTTAGGTTATTTTAAACATGCTTTCATGTGATACTATTATTTTTGAAAAATTCGTAATATTTAATATACTTTATTAAAAAATCTACTGTTCACTCAAATTTATATTTGTAAAATAAATGTACTAAATGATGCTATTTCTAGCTGAAAATTTTTGTGTAAGATATATATGATATACAGATAATTGCTACGTAGCCCAAATTTTGATTTGAATATTTTTAATATGTATTGCATTTTTAGGCCTGAAAATAGCTCAAAAATAGGTTGAAATTATGAATTTAATAGGAAATTATGAAATTAATTGATGAAATGGACATGTACTGATCTATAATAAATAATAACAGTATTGAGTCAGATTGAAATTAATTTGGTGCTAAAAGAATCATAATTGGGTAATTTATGATTATTTAGGGATAAAATCGTCAATACGAATGTATAGACAATAGGTCAGAGACTTGAAATCAAGTGATAACTGAATCACTATATTTTTAGGAGTCTATAAAAATTTTCAGGGAATTATTTGGTAACCCGAACTATTTATTACGAATTTATTAAGTAAAATATCTTAATTTACAAGTCGAGGTGTATTTGTAATATTAATAAGCTAAAATAAATTAAATAGTTAAATAAAAACTATATATAGGATTACTGATTAGATTGGATTAAATGGATGTTTTTATTATATTTATTAATATTTTCTTATTGGGATACACTTTAAGTATATTAAAATTGGATAATACTTATATTATAACAATATATGAACAAATTAGATAAAATACAATTTAATAACATAAATTACGTATAATACGATCATATTTATATAATTATTTATAACTGTATTAAAAACTCAAACTACCCGTTAAAAACCGTCTCTAAAAATAGGACTCATAAAATGTGTTGTTAAATCTATACGAACCCAATGATATTAATTTTATTAAAATCGGACAACTTTAAGTAATTTAACCTATAACTTTATCATATTCAAGAATGTACATATTTCGGTAACCTTACCGGAAATAAAACGTGAATTAATAAATAAAAAATACATTTCAATGCAATCGAAATGATATATAATACGAAATAGTATATATGATGTACAATATCAATAATTAATAACTTAATTTGATATATAGTAATAACATGACTGTATATTATGGAAATAATATATATATATATATATATATATAACCATTAGAGATTAAACCCTAATGTTTTCGTAATTATTACGAAAACTGAATTTGGGTCTTTTGTATAATTAGCACCTTCCAATATAAAGATAGTTGACGATTCAAGTCAACAATAGCAAACGTCTAAACAAGTAGTGAAGCCGCAATCCCAACTTACTTGTTTGGATACTATTTAAAGTATCTGGAGACTCAAGAGTGCTTCTGGTTGTGTTTGTAGTTAGATGATCATGCATGTGCTATGTATGTGGATGATACTCGGTTGTGATAGCAGTTCAACTTCTTAATATACTGTTCTGTATATTTGCATGGATTCTGTATTGTGTGAACTTGTTGGTCACCCCTGATTAAAACTAACGGTTATTCGACTAAAATGAATTTAGACATGCATAACACTCATTAGGAGAAACGATTTAGAATGTTATGCCAAATACCGACTTCCTTCGATGAGGATAGCTGAAATGGTCCTTTCCCCATACTTAGTCAAACTAAGTGACAGGCGAGGAGGTTGTGGTTGAGGGCCGTGATTTGAAGGCAGTCATAAGAGGAGAGTGTTCCCCATTGTACAAGCCCGAGTTTGGTCTGACTTGAGTCGCAATGAAACTTCTCAATCCAGGTTGGAGCGAATGTAATTTCTCTAATTTCATAGTAGACCGGATAACACTGTGTGTTGTTTCATTTGAGTGATTGTATTGCATTTCATCATAATTATTAACCTTATTTGTGATTTGCAGTACTCTTCTGACTCTAACCCACTTACTGAGCTAGTTGTGCTCACATCTCTACAGACTTTTTTGCAGGTGTCGAGTAAGAACAGGATGTTCAGGTACCACCATTCTCAAGTTAGTGTGCTGCTATTTGGGAAAGTGAGAATCGAGGAATCAACTGAACCTGGGCTTTTAACTTTGTCTTTGAGTTTTGAGGAAACTAATTGGGAATTCCTTGAGAGCCCACTAGTTTATTAACTTATTATATATAGACTGCAAAACCTGTGATTTTTAATAAACTCCGATTGTAAACTTTACCTTTAAACATAAAAAGTTTGTATAAATACTATTGTAGTACTAAATAGCAAGTCGTATAGAATAGGTATTTTGTAAAAACTCTACCACAAGTTTGGTTATTAACAGGTTTCAGAATAGACGTTTCAAGCAAGTTGAGTTGTACGCCTTATGTGAACTGTATCTACGATAGTAGCTGCAGGGTCAGCTTATATCTTAGATTAGTTTACATGGTGGGACTGTTACGACTCTTCCTGTTCGAGGCATGACAAAAGCCCTACAAGCCTAAACCTATCTTTCTCTAAGGACTAGGTTAAGTTGTTTAAGCCTAATTCGACCTCTTTTAACTAGTTAGACTTGAATTCATACGCAATGCCTTAAGGACAAACACCTTGGTAAAGAGTTGAGCTAACTAGATCATATGCATGGGGCCAATAAAGGCTTAACAAGTTGGATTAAAGGCTATAAAGGTTGCCCTTTAAACCTAGGTCAATTGTTCCCCAACTTAAGTATATGTATGTTTAAATTGCAACATTAGGCGTGAATAATTCGATGGCTATTATACTTGTAATTGCCAATCACTCCAAATCACAAAATCTGGACATAGTCCAAGCACTTAAAAGAACACATGTAGACAATTGAACACTATGTTATAACGGTTAAACAACTTTGCCAATATATAAAGGATTGGGCTCTTCGATAATCTTTCTACCATTTTCTCTATTCACTTATACTACACATTACACAAACACCTCAAACACTTCAATCCAATTAACTTATGCCATATTCACTGACATGGAATGGAATTATGATATGCCCCTCTCCTCCTCCCTCTACCCCCACACAACCCCCCTCACCCCCACCCCCACCCCCCACCCCCCAATATTAAAATGTTCAATCTAACCTTTTCATCTGTAATGATCATTTGCCCAAAAAGCATATTTCACATGCATTCGAAATTCGCATTCATGCCTACTATTAAAGAATTGTGATTCCTCCATAATTACAAGGAAAAGACACTAATGAATGAAGTTTCTTATCTTATTTCGATTTGAATTTAATATTTCATTATTTTTTATGTAAAGGCATTTTAGACATTTCCTTTCTAATTCATATTTTATTCTCTGTTTTATTATATAAAGTAAATAACGTAATATTAATTCAATTACACCCAATAAAAACACTTCATATCTATTTATTACTTATTGTGCATCTATTCCATTCGCAAGAAATTGCAATTCAATTACCCCCTTAATCCATTCAACCAACTAGACAAAACATTAGATATCGAAGTAGTTATATTGGATGGCCTCTATTACCAGAAAAGATTAAATACTACTAATACACCATATAAATTGATGAGTAATATACAAATACTTATAAAATTTTAATATGTATTAGTAAAGGAACACACTTTTTGATAACATACTTTTGACATATGAAAAAGCATTAATTATGTTTTTATATATCAAAATTTTATGAGTACTTGCATGCTACTCATTGATTCACATAGCGTATTAATATTATTGAACACTTGCTCCTCCATCACCTCCATAGCCTTCCTTATTTTATGTTTTGCAAATTACAAGCCCATTGCAAGGATCAAGTGATGACACATCACCTAATCTAAACTATAGGATATAAGTTTCGGGATATTTGATTCTTATCATAAAAATTATTGAATAGTAATAATGAATCAAAAACATCATTATATTTTTACCTTTTAAGTTATATCATAAATGTAGAAAAGTTGCCCAAGTCCATCATCTATAAGAAACCTTAAAAATTGGGTTTTTCCAAAAATAAGTCATCATCTGACGATTTAAAAACAAGTTTTACTAAAAAATCAATGAAATTTTTTACACTTTCTAGTATCATTGTTTCTAGTAGTATATTATACCAACTAAATTTTTGTACTTTCTAATATTAATCTACTTTCTAATTGTATTACTAAGTGAACTTCTTGATTAATTTTGAAGTCATCTTATAGCAACTTGCACTTAGTACCACTCTAAAGAATTTGCTATTTCATGTCTTGCATTCTGTTTTGTCTTATCTCTACATTTCTATCTAATGCCTCTCATATCTTATTTCTTACCCCTTACTAACCACACCTTTCCTATTATGATTTCAATTGAATATTTTATTTCCAAACTTATCATAATGATGTGATGCTATATATTTTAAGAAAGTAAAACTAAATTTTCTAGTAGATGTATAGTTTACTTAGGTAGAGGTTATGTCTTCATCATGGATGTGTTGTTTTGTTACTTTTGTTTTGTAATACTACTTTTGTCCATGAGGTAGATTTTGTAATGTCAATTTCATAAATCACATAGAGTGCTCCTTCACACAATTTGAATAGATGGGATATTGTGGAAACATTAATGGGTTTAAGCTAATAATTTTTACTCATATTTTTAATATTATAAGAAAGTTAAAAAAAAAAATGTATAGATTCTTCAAGAAACCTTATACCACCTAGTAAGTTCTATAGGATATAAGTTTTAAGGTAGTTTGAAAATATCATACAATAGATTTTCATTCTAAAATTTGAGAACTTACACTTATATGGTAAGATATATTTTGATTCTTATACCCTACTCACCCCTAAATTAACACACACACATATATGTATATATAGCAAAGCATATATTTACATATGTATGAATATGTTATACATATCATGCTATACATAGACAACATATATTTATAAATATGTTTTATTATATATTCATTTATATATATTATATATCAATTATTTTATATAATACAATATAATAAAACAAATATACGTTTTTATTAATGCACTTATAATTCCATATACTATAAAGAATCACAATGAATACGTTTGTATAGATGGATATAAATATATCCAGTGCGCACACATGCACATGCACATGCACACACGCATGCATACGTGTATACCCACACCAATAGATCGAGCAATGTATTATATATTAAAATATGAGGAAGCATATGTATACAGATCTCTCTCTCTCTCTCTACATATATATATATGTGTATGTGTGTGGGTGTGCGGGTGTGCTTATGTTATATATAAAATTATATATATATATTTGTATCTGTATATATATAGGTGTGTTTTATGGATATATCAAATTTTAAAGATTATAATCATATGTTATATATAAATGCCTTCATAATATTATATATATTCATACTTCATATGTTATAAAATAAACATATATATGTATATGTTATATATACATACCTAGCAATACATAAATAATCATATATGTTATAGGGAATTACCATATAATACACATATATAGATACTTCGCTACATATATGATAAATCCGTGTCTGTCTGTCCGTCCATCCCCTATTTGTGCAGGCGCGAGCGTACATGTGTGCATGTCTGTGGATGTATGTATCTACATGTATTCGTGCGCGTGCGCGCGCGTGTCTGCATGCGTGGGTGCGCCTGTCTGTGCGTATATGCGCATTACAATATGACAAATTATATAACACGTATATAATTTTATCTTACTATATAGACATACAAACCTACATACACACACATTCATAAAGCAAAGAGAGCACCGATACAACCGGGGAGAATCCTTGCTTTTAAAGTTTGAACTTTAATTGAAAACCAATTTTCACTATTAAATTTGGCGACATTGAATCATGAATCGTAAAAATCTTAGTTGAAAAATAATGGAAGTTAGGATTTAGTAATTATAAAAAGATCGCATAAAATTAAACGGACCAATCCCATATTTTCATGTTCAACATTCCTATTTTTTTTTTTTTTTTTTTCCAAATACTATTACAACAATTAGAAGAGAAAGAAAATACTATTACAACAATTAGAAGAGAAAGAAAGGAATCAAATCCGATCCATCCATCCTATTAGGAGAACAATATTCAACATCCACATTCATTCTTACATTCTTAACAAACTCCGCTGAAAATAATGGGAAATTGAATTTGATAGAATCCTATTCCATAAGTTAAAAAAAAAAAAAAAAAGGGACCTTTAAAACCAAAAATGGCAATTTGCGGGGTAGACTAACTTCAAAAGAAAATACTCCGAATACAAAAACCACAATGATCTAGAGGTCCATTATTGTCTCATACAGTGTCATTCATGTGAAATCTAAGTTAAATAACATCACCAACCAAGATATAACTTCAGGAGGAATATAAATTATACCAATCCTATCGCTTCTATCAAAAATTTGCAACTCTCAAATTTTCACAATCACAGCTGACTTCTAGAGAGTAGAAACTACGGCTGCGGCTAAACCCTGGAATGGAGCAGAAGGAAAATTAGAACTCTTCAAAAAACTAAAATGGTAGTGCCTCAAAGCTTAAATTATGCCTCATTGATAAGCCCATATACTTAATAACACATCCGAATGACTCATTCTACCTTTTTTGTTATCATTTTATTTTCTAAAGAGGCTGCATGAATTTTTTATCCTACTAATACCAAAACAAGAAGCATAGCCATCTCTGTAAAAGAGGAATACATAGGAACAGGAAATGCATTATGCAAAAACTGGCAGCAACATGACACTTGAGAATGCAGTCTCTATACCATTCACATAGATCAACCTACCGGACTAGAGCTTTCCTTGAGGTTCAGAGCAGCATCACAATGGTGTAAAACAGGCTTTCCACATGAGCTGGACAGAACTGTAGACATTATATTAATACCTTCACACTTCCACTTAGTTTTGGCACATTATGCTAAGAATAGAATGAACAGAGAATAAAGTAGGTGGTTTGCTCAATTATACAAATAACGTATTCAGCTCTTATAGGCAACTGTCCAAACAATGATGAATATTACTCAATTTTAGCAGACGAAAATAATCAAAGATTCAAGATTTGGAGACCAGGAGAGTTTAATATAGTTATTACTTGCAGACAAGTCATTTCCACCAAAAAAAACAAATGAGAGAACAGACCGGTGAACTACAGCTTAAGCTTATTCTCAAGTGTTTTCAGCAAGCTAGGTTTTTCCCTCCGCTGAAGAGACTGTATAACCCGATCTGTGATTTCAAGCTCTAACAAAATTAAGATTTTTAGCTCTGGGATACTCCAGAAAGAAACTTCTTAAGCAATTAGTTATGTTAATCATTGTGACTTAAATAGAGAATGTTATGCCAATCACCATTTCATTTTCATAGAATGCAGTATCTTTCATGGATCAATAGAGTAACTTCATTCTTAATTGGCTTTAACTAAACCACTTCATTTAAGAAGTCAGCCATCATCAGTTCTTCTCTGGAGAAAGTACTTGACACATGGGCCAACAACTTCCACACGGCAAACATCAAATTTATAGTAGAAGCCCCTACGCTAAAAAGCAGTTGCCAGTCAGCTAGTTACTGGAAATAAAGATGCAGGACTTTTAGACCTTATTAGTATATATGTTCACACTGAGGTCCAATTCAATTGTTCTGAGCTTTCCACATCTCATGATGTATAAGTTTTCCTTTAAACTATGGGAAGTGAGAGACATGAAGGGAGAAAAGAAGTGGAAATTGCAATATGGGGTGCAATGTCAATAGAACTTTAAATTATCTAGTATAAATTGAAAGTACACCCTATATGTTTGCTTCATGTGCACTTAGCCCTCATCTTTGAAAATGAACATGTTAGAGCTCCAATTTTTTGAAAAACATGCATCTGGACTCCTATATGACCATTTCAATCTTTAATAAATTAATTAAAAAAATACTAAAATTTAAAAAAAAATGCATGGTGTGAAAATTCAGAAGCGAAAGATGTCTGGCTTTGGTCATCATGTGTACAAAAACTATAATCCTTGAGCAAAAGTTATAAGGACATTGGCAAAGGAAGTTGGCTGCATGTAAGATGCTGACTGAGATTGGAAATGTGGAAAATATCCCAGACTTCACCGAGGGTGTGAAGAAGTGAAAGATGTCCTGCTACAGTCATCATGTGTACAAAAACTACAATCCTCATGCAAAATATATTAGGAAATTAGCAGAGGAAGTATTTTCTACTGTTGGCCAGGATCCACTTATTGAGGCAGCTGTTGGCTTGGAGAAGGCTGCACTATCTGATGAATATTTCATCAAGAGGAAGCTGTATCCCAATTTTGTTTTCTACTCTGGGCTACTCTATAGAGTTACGGGGTTCCTAACAGAGTTTGTCCCTGTTTTATTTGAAATTCCTTGAATGGCTGATTACTTAGCACATTGGTAGGAGTCTTTAAACGATCCTGACATGAGAACAACAGGTTTACACCATGCTATGTTGGAGACACTATATGCCACTTGAGGAGAGGATGGTATGTACCAAGGCCAACCGGCTAGGTCAGGTGTCTATTGAGGATGCGGAAAACTGGAAGCAAAAGATGTCTGGGCATCACGTGTACGAGAACTATGATCCTCGAGCAGAAGGTTATAACTTATAAGGAAATAAGTTGGCTGTGCTTAAGATGCTCAGTGAGACTGAAAATGTGGAAAATAATCCAGACTTCTTTTAAGTCGTGAAAAACCAGAAGCAAAAGATGTCCGGCTTCAGTCTTTGTGTGTACAAAAACTAAGATCCTTGACTGAAATTTATTAGAAAATTAGCAGAGGAAGTATTTTTATTGTTGGCCAGGATCCACTTATTGAGGTTGCCATTGCCTTGGAGAAAGCAACACTAATGGATGAATATTTTTTGTCAAGAAGAAGCTGTTTCCCAATGTTGTTCTGTTACTCTCAGCTAAAATATAGGGCTATGGGGTTCCCAATAGAGTTTTTTCCATGTTTTATTTGCAATTCCTTGAATGGCTGATTGCTTAGCCCATTGTCAGGAGTGCTTAGATGCTCCTCACATGAAATTAATGAGACCAAAAGAGGTTTACACTGGTGTATGGCCGAGAAACAATATGCCACTCAAGGAAAGGATGGTATGTACAGAGGCCAACCAACTAGGTCAGGTGTCTGTTTCAAAAGCTTCCAGGCTGCCAGGATCCCAGATATGAGCTGATATGCAATGTCATGAAGATTACAGAGGAAATAAGTTTCTTTTTTTGGATAATATAAAATTCATTAAAAAAGGGAAGAATATACATCTGTCATAGACGGCAAAGGTTTACACAGCTACTCTTTCTAAAAAAAGAAGAGTATACAAAAACGCTATAGAAACAAAAGTAAACTCATAAAGAAAAATGTCTCATTAAGCAAACTGTACGCTCTGCTCATATGTATTGTACTTGCACTAAATTCATCATTATCAATCCACTGGTAAGGTATTGTTCCAACTTCCATGTGATATTTTCTGGTTATACGCAACACTGCAATGTTATACTTCAGTTCTGCCATACACACAATAGCAGTAGTTTTTACAATGCATATATCTATCTGCTATACTATCATAAAGGCATCAAAAGCTCTCAAAATTTTTATAAAAAACAAAATATGAAAATAAAAACGGGAAAAAATTATTGGCAAAATGGTCATGTGGAAGTCTAAATGCCCTTCTTTAAGTGTCTAAACACTCAATTTCAAAGATAGTAAGACCACAGGCACTTCAGTTCAACATAAGGGGGTGTACTAAAAATTTACCTAATTATCTCTGAACAAATTAGAAAGATTTCCAAAATCTTTTTTAACTACATACGTTATGTGCACACTTCTAGCTGATCCTAGCCATCTAAAGAAGTTAAATACTAAATTTAACTTAACTAGTGCGGATAATGCATTTATTGAATGGTTCATCCCTTGATTGTCTTCAGGGGTGTATTTCTACATCTTAATGGAGAGTTGGGTTACCCATTATAGGTGTGCCAGAGCAGATGTTTAAAGCTGAGTATTACATTCTGATGCACTGATCATTTCCCCAAAGACCACTAGATTGTTGCTAGAAGCTTTACTACCATTCTGACTCCACATAAGCTGACCCCCAGACCTATGGTTTCTCTCAATCAACAGGAATTTGGTATTGAAGCTCTCCCCAGAATGGATTGAGAATATTAAAATTTTTAGTATGGAAAAGAAACGGAAAAAAGCCACCTTGAACGCGCTTAAACAAAAAGCTACCAAATACATGCATACGATATGAATCAAGCAATAATTACCCTAACTTATAGAAGGAAAAGCAGTTCGATAGAAATAGATAGATACTGAAATCAGCAAAGAAATTCTTAAGTGAAAAAAAAAAAAAAAACCACCACCACGAGAAAGTCTTCTCTATTGCTCAAGATGAAGAAGGTATTTGATGATCCCATACATCCTTACCTATTTTAGGAAGACGGCAGTTGGATTACCAGGTGAAGGAGGATTCTTGTCCAAGAGCGAAGCATGAGGACCAGCTTTAACACGAGCATTGGGGTCTGCGATAAATAAGACTTCCACTTTTTCAAGACCAAGCTGCCTTTTAATCAAGTCCAAATTCTCTTGAAGAACCTCAATTTCTCCAAAAGGAAGTTTCAGATCCAGTGCTTGGACTCCAAGGGCAATGGTTTCATCCTTCTTGAATTTCAGGAAGGGCATGCATAGCTTCTGGATTTTTTTGAAGTCATCTGCCTGACCAATGCTACTTGCTTTCAAAGCATCCATTATCTCAACATCAGGTGCAAAAGATCGACTCTTTGGGTTATATTTACTCTGAAGAATCCTCAAGCATTCTGCTTTCCAGCCGTCAAACTGCTCATTAACATATATTAATCCAGTAAGCTTTTCTTCAGTCAATGTTGTAACTGGGGCTCCCTTCTTATTTGCTTTTTTTGAACCTAGCAGTTGCTGCTGAAGCAACTTCCTCATTAGAACAATCGAGTCTTGCAAGTACTTGTTTGCACTCTTAAGGGTCAGATTAGGAGAATCTGCAGTGGGCCACCCAGCTTTCACCACAAACCCATCTTTCTTCAAAAGCACCCTCCAGACATACTCTGCATAATGAGGACAAATAGGAGCAATGAGATGGGTCTGCACATCCATGAACCACCACAACAGATCACGGTTCATGCCACCAGCGCCACAAGAGAGCCTGTACTCATCCCTAGCAGCTTGAAGATCATAAAACCCAACCTTAAGAGCTTCCCGGAACATGCAATCCTTGTAATGCTGGTCAGTCATTCTGACTGCAATATTGATTTCATTTGCAAATACCCGATCTGCATAAGTAGATGGAGAGCCAGTTCTCAAAGAAGACTCTGCAGATAGAACCTCCTCCATCCATGTGAGCTCTTTTGTCAGACGCAAAATTGCAGCATTTGCAGTCTCTGAGACAAAATTAGCATCATCAACACCATCACCAGCATCAGCCAAAGAAAAGCGTGTAGCATCAGCAGAAAACTCTTCAATTGCTTGGCGTAGGGTTTTGAAATTCCCTGTCGACTTGGACATCTTCTCAGAATTCAGCATTAGATGGCCATTGCACCTAAACCCACGAGGCCAGTGGCGCTTCGCCATGATTGCTGTGTGATTATATATGCAGAATGTGAGATGATTTTGGATAAGATCCTTGCCAGAAACTCTCAGATCAAAAGGATACCAATACTCGAACTCTTGCTTCATCTGTTTTAGAATGGAGGAGGAAATAGGTGATGATTCTGGGTAGGGTCCACCACAGAAGATAAAATCCCAGACCTCATCGGTCATATGTTCTGGTTTAATTGAAATGCTAGAACCATACATGTCTCCACCATGTAAGAAGTGGGCCACAGTGTAATAAGCCATGTAGATAGTAGAATCGGATAAGGACTCCACGAGGAATTGCTCATCCCATGGAATCTGTGTTCCCAAACCAAAAGAACGGGAGCAAGCCCATTGGTTGAGCCAGCTCAAGGTGTGCTCAAAGCCATGGCGTGTCTCGTCAGAGTAGAGATTCATGTTTGACAAGCATTCCTCAGCCAATTTCTTCCACTCAGTCTCCCCATAGGTGATGTACCACTGATCTGTAAGTGCCACAACGCATTCATCACCTGACCTTGACATTACCCGTTTCTCAGGCTCACTATACATAACAGCCTGGTCTGTTTCTAATAGCATGTTCCTTATCAATGGCTTCACCTCTTGAACTTTCATACCAGCAAACTGTCCCACCAGCATGGTTCCTTCCGTGAATCCTTTCAAGTATGTTTTCTGCTTTGCTTCTGCAAGCTTATCTTTCTCATTCGGACTTTTGATCTTCATGTCATTACAAACTTTCTCTGCTGCATTATCACCAAACTCAGGAATGTTAATGATCGGAACAATTTCAAAGGGCATTACCCATTCCTCCTTCACACCAAATTTTGCCCTCAGAGCTGGTTTGTCTTTCAAAACTTGCAAGTTAATGTAGTCATCAGGGGCATCACTAGGTACACTGGTCACAATACCAGTACCTTTGTCCATCAAGATCGTCAACATAGGAAGAGCATATATTATCTCATTAGTAGAGAGAGGTGACCTTAAGGGAAGACCAATCAGGTCATGACCAGACAGTTCCAACAAGCAAGTAGGATTCTCAGGGATCTTAGACAATCTCTGGTATGCAAGATTGAGTGCCGCCCTGTGAGAGATAATGAAGACATCAGTCTCGTTGATCTCAAATGCACCATAGTTCCCATCTGGCAACACCCATGCATTTGTTTGTCCATACATTGTTTCTGGTCTTAAAGTTGCCGCAGCTAAAAACACTTTCTTCCCCCTTAAAGCATCCATTTTAGGGGGGAATGGTGCCACCACCTCCATCTTAATAAGAGTATAATCCTGAGGTTGAACTCCTTCACCAGTTGCCCGGTCATGATCAGCACAAGGCTGGCCATCTAGAGGAGAATATATTGTGTACCGTAGATCTTTCACAATTTTCCCCATGGCTTTCAATTTCCGCATCTGCCATTTCACAAAGGAGTCAAAGAACGGATTCATATCAGTAGTGATGAATGACCGTCTCCAATCACACCCTAATCCAAAAGCCTTGAGATCTTCCATAGCCAATGGAGGAAAGAAGCTTAACCAATTATAAGGATCCTGAAACTTCGATATCTCACTGTCTGTTAAACCAAGGCTACGCATGATTTCCCACTGAAACATTTGCCCACCAGATTTCGAAGCTGCTTTCGACTTCTTCCCCTTAAACTTCTCTTTCAAACCAGGATCAGAATCATTCTGCCCCTTCGGTTGTGGCTCCTCCACTACAACCTCTTCTTCTGCAGAAGGAAACACTGGAGGCTCACCGAACTGTTGGATCTCCCTAGCGAGTTTATCTGCTGATGCCTTGATCGGCATACCGGTGCAATGAAAAGCAAAAGGCAACAAAACATTCGCACCCCTCAACCTATGATAAGCTGCAGCAAATTCAAGCTTGGAGAGAGAAAATGCATGACCCAGATGTAAAAAACCATTCATATAAGGAAAAGGAAAGTTCCCAAAGAATTTCTCCCCCGGTACCGGTAACTTTTCGCGGGATTCAGCCTGGAAAACATCATTTTCTCTCCACCATTTTTGTACAGTGGATTCGATTTCCAACAAACGATCCCTTCTTGCAAAACTCTTCCCACCCTCCGTCGTCATACTGACAAATTGACAGAATCTAAACAAAAAATCACAAATTCAAACACAATTCAGCTCCTTTCTCAATTCTAAAAATAATCGACCAAAGAAGAGGGAAAAACGGATTTTCAGGCTGAAAAATCACAACTTTATAGGATTAAAATAAAATGGTTAGCATTCAACGGATACCCAATAGAACAACAAATTAAAAGAGAGAACCAGGCAAGAAGTAGGGATTTCATACATCACGGATACTTGCACACACACACACACAGACTGACTTACCGTCGGCTTGCCGTTATACGGGGGGACAAAGCCTCCTCAATGAAAACGGCGACGCTGTTGACGGAGATGGAGAAGGAGAGAGAAGAAAGCCCGCCGTAAATGTAAACCCTATAGTAGGGTTTTTTTTTTTTTTTTTTTGGAGGAAACAGTTGGCTTAGATTATAAGTCTGAGGAGGACATTGTGTGTGGCACGATGAATGGGTTTATGCGTTGTTTACTATATCACGTTAAAACTTACTAAAAATATGGGTTAAAAAGTTTGATTTTCGACTTTTATTATATTGGATGCTAGACTAACTTTCGAATTAAGCACATTCTTAAAAACTTAATACTAACTTTCCGATTAGCAATGTGCCTTCGCTTGTATATGTAGACATAAAAACACCATGTAAATGAGCTACTCCATGCGCATCATTTATATTTTACAAAAATAAAGCAAAACTCAAGTAGTGCTTGGTTATATAATTTTTATAATTTTAAATTAAATAAAAATTTTATTTTATATTTAATTTATAATTTTACTTCATAATTAAAAAAAACAAACTTAAACTAATAAATTAGACAAAAAGTTCAAATTTTATCTTATTATACCAAAGTATAAAAATAAAATTTATTAAATAAAAATAAAAATATTTTACATTTTCAAAAATATCCCTCCAAATTTACCTCCTCTTAAGAATAAATATAATATTTTTATATTATTTATTTATAATATAAATAAGTTATTTTTAATAGCTAGTAAGTTTACAATTTTTATTTAATATTATATATATAATGTGTTTAATTATATGAATTTAATAATCTATTCAAATTGTATTCAAATACTAAGTCCATTATAGTTTAATGGTACCACCACTAGTTTTTTATTGGGATGAATCAAAGTTCAAATCCCTCCTCTCCAAAATCGTAACATAATTGACAAAAAAAAATCGTATTTCAAATAATATAAAAATATAATTAAAAAATATATTAAATAATATTAAAGGTATAAATATCAAAATATAATAACTAGTCTAGTCTAAATAAGAGATAGTACAAAATTTTGTGTCCAGTACCATGTAAACCAAATATGGTACAATAAAATTGTACTATCTAATCATCCTTATATTTTTCCTGTCTAATTCTTTTCGTTAAGTTTAGTTCTTGCAACCAAACGCTATCTTATAGTACATATAATAAGTAAGATATAAATCTTTTATATGTAAAAGGATCTTCATATCAACAAAGGAGAATGATTTGTTTACAAAATTTTCATTAATGAATTCCTAAAATAAGATTCCTTATTTTTCATGAATTATAATTTAATAGTTAACCTTATATAAATAAATCAATTAATATATCGATTTTTTATATATTACATATGCTATTTAATGATAAAAAATTATAATGCAGAACAACAGTTATCAAGTCACCATTATGAGTTTGAATGTGCCTGCTATGACAAAATAATTACGATTTTTTTAATTTGAATTGTGGGCTATGTAGCGAGGTTTAGCCATAGGAGTGTCTTGTTTGTTCTATTTCTCCATAACTACCATTCTTTTTCCAATTCTTAATGCCTATATATATATATAGGCACTTTCTTCCTTTCGGCCATTTGAAACTTCCTTTCCCAATCTTTCTTATCAATTCTTCTCTCAACTACTTATAAACTTTTAAATTTTTCATACATCTTTTCAAAATCTTTCATCTTGACTTGTACGATTTCATGCTTATGATCTTTCATCTTCTGAATCTCAAACTTTAGATGACACTCATGTACAAAGGGTTGCTTCCCCTACCCCCCAAGCGATAACGATGGCATGTACCTCAAGTGTAACGACAGTAGCAAAAAGAGGGTCTTCTTGTACTTTACATATAAAGATTGATAGGTAAGCCATCATTACGAGTCTCCATTTAGATGTTTACCTCGATGACAAAGAAAAAAGGGTTCCAACCATAAACTACTATGGCAAGGTAGAGGTTAACAATTTTCCAAATGGAGTCTAGAGCACTATCAACGATGGTGAGAAGAGTACTGCATAAGGCATTTCTTTGTTAACCACCATAATGGTTTGGAGGTGCAAAGGCCACAACCTAACAACTAAGTGGCATTAATTCGAGGGTATAAATTCTATTTTTATCAAAAGTGCATGGAGTTCAATCTTCAACTTCTGCTCAATGATTTTGAGAAAAAAAATTTTCTTTATCATAAGCTATGTTATACGCAACTCTTTCCTAACAACTAGCAATTGTTGCCAGCATTCTAAGCTCATTGTGAATACCTAATAGTATGAACAATACTACAATTGTCTAATATTACTTCCAGGTTTAGCAAGGTTAAGATAAGTGGTGCTATTTAAACAAACATCTAAATAAGAGTATTTTCATTGTTCTAGACTCCTTGATTAAAGGTTAGAGAGACAAATTCATGATTATTAGCACACTATCCAACCTAGACTTTTAGATGAGAGAATAGAGCCAATTCGGACCTGAGCCATAATAGGGCTTAGGGATAAATGACATGGAGACGTTTCGTGAAATAGAAGAATTCATGAAGTTGAGGTTAGGTCGGATCGAATAAAAAAACCTCTCTATGAATACTTCAAAGGGCCTATTAGTAAGCTTTTTTCCCAAGATGATTGCTTTGATAAAGAAGAAGAATGAGGGAGGTACTCATCATCGTCTCCTTTATACTGATGCAAGCTTATCATAGGGAAAGTTATTTTGTCAATGCTATTGGGGGGATGGGTTTCCATCCGAGTATATGCCCGGCACGACAATCTATAATTGCACACCTTAGTAAATCAAGTTGACTTCTTTTCTGCAATGCTTGCAAGTAGGAAGCTAATCTTCCCCCATGGCAGCGATCTCCTAAAGAAGAAACCTGCTAAAAAGGAAGACACCAAGTAGCTTGCTCTAGAGAAGTTACAATAAAAGAAGGTGGCACCCCACAAGCAAAAGGAACAAGGAGTAATGTTGATGGAGCCTAGAGGGGAAGAAGTCTCCTCTTAAGAAATCTATTGCTAATTTGACCACTAAGAAGCTAAAGCTGAAATGAGTGGTCAGAGATGATGTTGCTGCAAAGTCAAAGAAGAGGGCACATGATATTCCTCCTCTAGCTGGGATTTTAGAGCAAGTCTTCATGTAAATTGATGGTAATCTAGGCAAGTTTGAGTAGGTGCGACTCTCGAAGCATAAGAAGACTACCCATCCCTTCCCCCTACTTAGGTCAGTAAGCAAGTTACTAAGGAGTTGGTTTTGAAGGAGGTTGACTCTATGGTAACTCTTGAGGGAATGCCCATCTTAGCTGTTCCCATTTACTATGTGTCCTTTCTAACTAGTCTAATTGGTTATTTGTTAGGGCAAACTGTTGAAAGTTGATGGTATGTTTACAGGCCTATGTTATTGGTGTTTACGAGAGATGTAACACTCACTAACATGGAGCTTAGTCATTAGATTCTCTGGGGGTCCTTTATACCTACAACTGGGTTATCATCAAGGAGGATTTCCAAAATTCATAGACACCCAAATAGATTAGAGGATATATATGTGCAATGGTGCATAAGGTTTGTCTCCTTATTTAGTCATGTTAAGCCATTTAATTAAACTTCATTTAACACATCTTCCTTTAACTTTTTGCAATTCAATGGCCAAATGTTGAAGATGTTTAAATATTAGGAGATAAATTAGGTGAAGGCAGATTCCCTTCGTATTGAACTAGGAGATCTAATTGCCAAACACTATTCCTTAATTGATAAGAACACTAAATTGTCTTCTAAGCTTAGCTTTGTATTATAGAGAGCTCAAGAAATTGAAAACAAGCTCAGTAGGCTCAAAAAGAAAGCCAATGAAGTGTAAAGGCCAAGGCTTGAGAAAACCTCTAAGATTAACTTGACAACCTCAATGAGTGTAATAAGGACCTTAGTATAGAGGTCATTAAGTTGAAGACACAGTTAGAGATAAGGGAAGGGGAACACAACGTTGTACGACTTGCCTTTTAGTTTCGGTAAGCTAAAAGTGGACTTGGCTAAGTAGGTCAAGAAGTTAAAGTGGGAGATCAAAGAATAAAAGAAGTTTATTAGTAACCTTAAGATTGAGGTCTTGATTCTTAATGTAATTGAGGAGAAAATTTTAATAAAATCATAAAGTGAAAGCAATGCTACAATGCCCAAGTTCAGGTGGCTTAAGAAGCAAGTAAGGCTATGAGGGCTAAGTGTAGTACCCTTCCTCTTAGGTCCTATTCATTTAACATACCAAGGCCTAAGAGGTACGTCGCTATTATCAAGCTCGGTTTTTCACTTTCTCGGTTCTTTTTGTAAAATAGGCCTTCTTTAAACCGATCAATACTAAACCTTACTTATTTAATACCGATCTTTGACTAGGGTTTAAAGAAAACAATTCCTTTTTGTTTTGAAAACAACTTTAGAGTTGTCACTCAACTGGAGTTAAGAAAAATAATTAAGTTATAATCAATTGGGAGAATTGATTATAACTTACCCACTAATTTAATGATTAAAACCAAATTTACAAAACGGTTTTTGAAACTAGAGAATCTAGATTCGAGAGTTAAAACTTTTAAACCTTTACAGGTATCATTGACTTTCCAAAATTAAAATTAAACTTAAAAATCACCTTTTAATTTTGAAAGACAAAACTTAATTATTAGTTAATTTAATTGGATAAATAAAATAATCTAAACTAAAGAAAAAGAGAAATTAGTGTTTTTTTTTTAATTTTTATCGCCACCTTATAAGTACCTACATATCCACTATTCGGGATCAGATGTACGTAGTATTTTTACAAAAACTTTAGTAGGTGGTTTAATTTTAATTTTTGAAAAAAGGTCGGATTTACGTTTTTACCTAGTTTGATTTATTCAAGGAAATTCTCTTTAAAAGTCTTAATCAGTGTTTTATTTTTAGAAATTATAAAATAATCCTAATTTGGAAAAAGGTTTATATATTTTCATTTATTTTTAGAAAACTCAATTTTTTTAAGTGTCAAAATGATTTTTGTTCACTAACTTATTTATTTTTTTTTATTTTTATTATATTATCTTATTATTTTATACTTATTATATCTATTTCTATTAAAATAAAAAAATAAATAAATAGACTACTTCATTTTTTCTTTTTTTTTTCTCTTTTTGTTTTTCTTCTCTTTCTTTTTTCTTTTTCTAATTCATAACATTGACAAATAAAAAAAAAACAAACAAACCGAGTTGACTCAAATTGGCTTTGGATCGGCTTGGACGACTCGGATCGACTTAGATCGGCTTGTTGGCTCACTTCAACTTGTATCGACTTGGTCGGCTTGGATTGGCTCGATCAGCTCACTTTGGCTTAGTTGGCTCTAATTGGCTCGAAAAATCTGATGGTGGTGGTTTTCGTTGAAAAACCTTGTAAGGGATGCTATTCTGAAGAGAGAGAGGAACTGTGCTAAAGAGAGGAAGTTTCGATTTTGTTTTTCTAAAGTGTTTCGAAACTTTGTTGTGTTTTAAAAATGAAGAGTAGACTCCTATTTATAGGTGTCAAGGTTGAGTTAAGAATGAAAAAAAATTAAATGCAATATAATTTTTTTCTAATTTTGGATTGGATGAACCTAGACAATACATAGTTCCAAATACATAGTTGTACGTATAGGAGTGTATCCAACGGGTACAGGAGTATGTCTACCATACTTGGAAGTGAGTTGTTAAATGACATGGCGATGAAGTGAGAAAAAAAAAAAAACATACATTTTGCACCTTCCATATATTGAACATAGGATCTCTAAGTTATATGCAATATGAAGTTCAAGTGCTTATCTAGCTGAGCTATTGATTTTTTTTTTTATTTATATGTGTAAAGACCAAGTCAGCCTAAGCTAGATTTAAATCTAAGCCTAAACTCAAGCCTGATGACCTTTTATTCAAAATTATTTAAATTAAAATTATATTTTATTTAAACAATCTAAAAATTTTTTATTTTCTAAATTTCTTATTTTTTTGTATTTTTTTTTTCTAGATTTCCTATTTTTTTTATATTTTTCAAATTTTCTTATTTTTTGTGCTTTTTTCCTATATTTGTATTTTCTTAAAATTCTCGTTTTTTCTAAATTTCTTTATTTTCTGAGTTTTCTTTAATTTCCTATTTTTTATGTTTTTACTAATTTAGGACCTATTGAAGAAATAAAATAAAAACAAAATAAAATAAAAGGGGTAAAAATTAAGTATCTACAGCTATACCGTTCTCGAGTTGAGGATAAGACTAATTGAAAACCAAGTACAGTTTAAAATTTATAATAACACCTAATTATATAGAACCACATAAGTGTCTTTTAGGATATACAACATAAGGGCATCGTAGTGCCCATATCCATTAAAGCAACTCAAATCTAACATAACTAATTTAAGCTTACAACATTTATTTGTAGTATACTAATATTTGATCCTCCCTCTTGGTGTCCCTAACCTAGATCTAAGCTCCAGCGTTATCTCCATCTTCCAGTCCTAAGGTTAAAATAAAACTAACTCTTTAATATTAAGCTAAGTGAGCAAAAACATACATTAAATAGTCGATAGTAATTAGAGAGTATTCATTTACAAATATAATATTAATGTCACAACAATTTTAGCAAATAATAGCACTAACCATAACCAAGCTTAATCTAATTTTAACAATCAATAGATGTTTATGCATGCAATATTATGCCATACTAATGCACATAACATACACTGGCTAGCATCCCAATCGAGCAAAATATTTGAACGACACTTGGTGGCTCCTAAGCAAAATGTTTGGGTAGCACCCGAGCAAAATATTTAAGCGACACTTAGCAATTAAAACCGATGGTACAATTCTATGTCCTGAAAATAGTTTGAACTTTGTAAACCGAGCTTTACAAATCCGAGACCTATAGGTCATTTATTCAATTGAGCTTTAAATTTGACCCTTAGGTCATTTCTGAAATTGAACTTTTAAACATAACCCTTAGGTCTCTTAGTCAAAACTGACCTTCATAAAAATATGGCCCCTAAACCGTTTTCATGCCATGCTATGAATGCACATGATGCAATGGATTACTTTAAATAATAATCAAGCATATGTTTCAAGTACGAACCATCTTTTCAATCCATCAATCAATCAATCATCACGTCAAACATATTATTATGGTATTAACTTCTATTCACTAGTCATTATCACGTCCCAAAGTGATAGAGTTATAATAATTCCGTCGTATAAACCATTTTAGAATAGAAGCTAACCTTACAGCTACTATCTTGGACATGATTTACATAAAGCATTTACGACTAACTTATTTTGAAGTAAACAATTCACAAATTAAACAGATTATTTACATAAAAAAGTATGAAAAATATATATTAGGATTCAAATATTACAATTAATGTTTACATGATTTCGTAGCATAATCTTAATTATGTAGTACTTCATTTGACAATGGAAGATTCTAAAGTAAGAACTAAGACCTTAAAAATGCATCCATTCTTTAATTTTATTTTCTCACTCCCTAGAATCTAACAGTTGGTAGCTTCAAGGTAGTTATATGGTAAGCTTCAAGGTAGTTATATAGCAGCTTCCTAACTAGCACCTACAACAATGTTTATAGGGATGTGAATAACCAACCACTCAATAAGTTGGGACGGAGACTTAAAACCACATATCAAGCTTAAACAGGGTTATCAATAAGTTATTTTAATGCAATGCAACAAATGTATGCCATTACACAACGTTTTTTGGTTCGTTGTGAGATTAAAGAAATTACATTTACTCTAATCTGAGTTGAAGAGTTTAACATACATCTCAACAGCTCACTACTAAACTCAAGCTTATGCAATGGGCACATCGCTCTTCTGACCACTACCTTTAAACTATTGACTTCATTTTTACCGTAACCTCTTCTCCTGTCAACCTTCTCTCCGATCACTTAATTCAATTAAAGATGGAGATGGGATCAATTACACGACCCAGCGTTATCCTTTTTAAAGGGGTCGGTATTTAAATGAAAAACCTTAAACGTCTCCCCTAATGAGTTATTATGCAGGTTAGTTCTAGATTTATAAGTCATATATTTAGTTAGATCCAATTTAAGGTTTCAATTATTTCATACAAATCACATAAATTTCAATCCAGAACATTAAACTAGAATCATATAATCAAACTCGGAAACATGCACAAATAAGCATATAGAAAATTAACTATCTAACAAACACAATTAAGTATAATCTTAAGCCTCTAACTACTATCAAATAGTATTCCGAAACATAATAACGTATCGATCCTAACTTACTTGGATTTCCCGTTTACTCACTCAAGGTGCGACTCGTAACAGACTGTAGCTAATAATCTTTATAATACGAATATTGTTTTAGTTCTCATATAACTACTATAAATAGATTTTATTATGTAATTTAGATAATTATTATCTTTATTTTAGGGTCTTACTACATCAAATTATTTTGGTTTTAAGTCTCTTACAATTATTTCTATTTTGAGCTAGGTTTTAATTTAACTTCTAAATTAGAGTCTAGTTTACCTTTTGGTTACCCTTTACTTATAATTCTTATAAATGTCTTATACTCTCTTTCTTACAATTTATTTAGGTGAATATAACTTTTGCTTCATATTTTGACTAACTCTCCAACATACTTCTGTTAGCCCTAATTTTGATTTTACTTTTGAATTAGTTCCTGATCCAAGAATTGTCTACATTTTAACATAACCACTCATACATATGTGTGTGTGTGTGTGTGTATGTGTGTCTATAAGTTTTAAATCATCAATTTTAGTTTAAAATTATAATTTTACTCAATTGCATAAATTTTATATTACCTATAATCAAGCTAGTTCTAAACTAGTTTCTAATTCAATTTCTGAATTAATTTCTAATTCAGTTTCTGATTATGGATTTTATATGTAAACTCTAGGAATTCCTTTCCAGCTAATATGTAAAATTCATTTAACGACATTTAGGTATCTTAAACCTCCATTTTAGCTCTTAACTTAAATTTTGGTAAGTATAGTATATTATATTCCTAATTTAACTATCGAATTAGCTTCGATATAGGAGTAATTTACGTTTTTTATACAATTACTTAAATTTACATTCCAAATAAGATTTATATAATATTATTAATATTATAATATTATCAATTTTAACCTAATTTATTCTACTCATCTAATTTCCTATATTTACATATTACCTAATATGTAAATAATATGTACATATAACATTCCCAACACTTTAAATATCATCACTTATCACCAACTAATATCTCAAAATGTGTAAATACATCATAAATCAGAATTTGTACCAATTTAACCTTAAATCACAAGATTAACTTAAATATGTTATTTTTACCTATTATTTATTTATACATATTTATTATATAATACACATAATACTTACATCTAACACCTCAAAATCCCTAAATATCATCCTACATCGGTAATTAACATTCAAGGATATCTAATTACATACTAAGTCAGAATTTTCGACAAATTATCATTAAATTACAAAATTAAGTCCACTAATTGCCTTTTACGCATGATTTTAAGGCTTAAAAATTAAATAAAACTTTAGAAAATAATTTCTCAGAAAAATTCTTCATAGCACTATCACAAACACTCTAAATAATCTATAAAAAATTTTTGAAGTTAAAACTACATTATTAAGATCATTTAAATCAGTATTGAAAATCGGTTCAACTTTAAGGATTTCTTAAATATGATATATTTCAAGATTCAATTTCAACAAAACAATATTTTTCCTAAAAACTACATACAAAAATATTCTACAATACTAAATTTTATAATTTTCTAAATTAAATTAATAATTTTAATAAATTCAACAAAAAAAAAATGGAGTTGGGACTCACTAAGGTTGCTTACTTCGACTACCGCTAGCTACCTTGGCCTTGTCAATAGGTTTAGGCATTGCCTCCACCATCCAGTAGTGGTGACTGTCTACTCTTAGGTTATCATTGGGTGTAGGTTCCTTCTAATGTCTTAATTGCACTATATTTTTTTTTTTTCTTCTTTTCTCTCCTTTCCCTAAATTTCTCTAAGTTTTAAACTGACCAAATGAGGTTTGAAAAGTGGTTTTCTAAATTTATAGTAGTGTTTAGGGTTTTTCTTCTGATTGTTAGTTGCTAAGTGTCCTTATCTTCTTCTTTTTCCACTTTTTAGTTAGTTTAATTCTATTGGATAATTTTCTATTCTAAATCCCATCTTGGCATGACCACAATTTAGACAATTCCACACTTTTCTATAATTTTATTGATTTTCTTTAATTTTTTATGAGTTTTCTTTAATTATTTCACATTATTTTGAAATATTTCAAGTATTTTAAGTAATTTCATATATTTTTACCTACACACACACACATATATATATATGGTACAAATAAATACTTATAAATATTATTTAAGTTATTCTATAATTTTTAGTGTGCGTATAATTTATTTCTATAATTTCGTTAGTTATCGAAATTTATTTTACGTGTTTTCAATAAATAATGGGTAATATGCATATAATTCAATATTATAAATTTTTATTATTTTATTATATGTTTTCTTAAATTTAAACTCACAAGATCACTTTTATTAATATTTCTAAATTTATTGTAAAATTTGAGTTTGATTGGACAATTTAACCAGTCATCTTAGGTGTTACGTATCAACTCCTAAATACTTAATTGCAAGACTTACAACCATGACTGTAAATAAGGATACAGTTACAATTAGTATGTTAGATCACTCTAATTCTAGCATGAAATTCATCGAGCATAATCAAATCATTTCAATGGAACCAAGCACTTCTTCAGATACACTATTTATATTAGACATATAATCACAATACTACTATCCATTAGTCATGTTCGTAATTTAAGAGAATATGACAGTCAATACATAAAATATTACTCTACGATAACTTTACTTCCAATTATAAATTTAAATAACACACCTCATCATATAATTAATTAATTATAGGCTTAAGTTATTTATATTAGGTATGTGCATTAAGTACTCATATCAAACACCCTACTTCAAATCACATATTACACAGTCACTATAGCATTTACTTATTAAATAATTAGTCCTACAACTCACTTAAGTGAAGTTAGAAGGACATGTTTAGACAATAAATGGTAATTTAATTTTCAGCCACATTGTATTAAAGCAAGTAAAGAAAGGGGTGCTCATAGTATACTCTTAATGTTCTCCTTGGTCGTATTCGTCTGCTAAAGGATTCATCTGTCTCTAAGGACACTTAGAAATATTGATTCCTTAATGATTACATAGGATTTTTAACTAAGCATTATTTTATTTAGCTACTGTCCTAAATTAATATTTAATTATCCTTTAAATGGTTTGAATTATCATAATTACCCTTCAAGCAAAGGATCGATCTCTTGTATACTTTTAATTCCTTTAATATTTTCGTATATTTCTACCTTGCTTTATTTTCAAGATTTTTATTTTCTTATCTTGTTTATTTATCAAAACTTAAAAAATTTGTGTAAGTTTAAAAAATAGACTTGTGTTAAAATTTATAAATAGCAGAAATTATATTCCTTATTTATTATCTTTATTAGTACTACCATGTTATTAGTATTATTTTATATTTATGGACATGTGCATGTATTTGCATACTCATGGTAAAATATACATATTTATATTTATTTATAACGATTAAGTAAGGATCAAGAGTTTTCAAATACTCTTGCCATATCTCCTTTAAAGAAACACAATAATTGTGTGAAATATTTTTATTTGATTGCATGTAAGTGGTTTGGACCCTCCCCCCCCTCTCTCTTTTTTTTTCTTTTTGTATTTTTTTTTTTTAGTATCTTTAATTCCACAAAAGAATCTATTCAATTGATTCATATGCCTTTCTTATATTGGAACTTATTTCCTACTTCCATATTTCCTTTATTATTCCCTTTGTTCTTTTCATATAGTCTATGTCTATTCTATTGCTTTCATATTATGGCAATGGAATTTCCCTAAAATAATTTGTGCATAAACTACAACTCCCAAACACATGAGATTTTTCCCTCTTATACACTGGATTTGTCAGTAAGTCCACTCCTATCTTTTCATAAGAAAGAAGTAGTGACCGTAAATAATCCATATGAGACAATGTCTCTTAGTCACGAGCAATTCGAGTTTTCTTATATAGAGAAAACAATGTTGATGAATAATCAATGTAGGACAGTGGGGTAAAGGAACAATATGAATTGAAATTTACAGTTTTTTATGCATGCATGTCTTTGTTTCATTTTGATTTTTTTCCTCTGATTTCTTTCTCAAATTGGACAAGATTACCTGCTATTGAATCTATTCCAAATTTACTTTCAAATCATACAAAATTTTACTTAAAAACTTGCCTATAACATGTTTAAAACTTAGATTAAATCAACCCTTATAGTTGTTAAGAATTGCAAAACAACAAGAAAGTTTACTTCTTTTAACTCAATTATCTTACTATTCGATGGATAACAAGTGGTGTAAATGCCCACCATTAAAAGCACTTTGTGCTTAGTGTCTAATGGTGGTAATAGTTTCTTGAGAGATGGCTAAAAGAGAGAAAAACCGAGGCTTGAAATAGGTAGGCCGAGCTGAATTGAAATCTAGAAATTTTAACTAAGTGTCAAATATGAGGTCCATTTCCATGGTGTTCTCCGACTAAATAGGTTGTAGCTTGTCCATTGAGTGGTGGTAGGCTAAAAGTTTATTCGAAGTAAAGCTTAGATGTGTAGTAGATTTGATTTTGGTCGAGTATGTAGTAGAATTAATGAGAGATAAATTAAAGGTTTGGGTTTGCTTTTTATTGAAGAAGGAGGAAGAAAAGGAGTCCTCTCCCACTTAGCCTAAGTGAGAACATAAAGGCTTCTTTATATTAGGCTTTGAAAAGTTAATGCAATATGGCTACTTATGGTGGAACAAGTGAAAGTTGAAGGATGTTGTTATAGTAATTTTTGCATCAATGATTGGGGTTTACTAACTATATCTCTTTGTTTTAGATACTCTGTTGATGGGGTAGCTAAAAGAAAATTTTCAACATTTTTGGTACTTTTATTTTATTATATACGTGATAAAATTATTTTTTCTATATCGTATTTTAACGAAAACTTATGAATAAGCTTAAAATTTATTACGTAATATGAAAATATACTGAAGTTAATATTTTCATGCCATTACTCTATATTTTGAGACATTGACATTAATTCCTTCATTAGTTAATTGTTTAGTATTGAAAACATGACATTTTTTAGTTTCTACTTTTACGCTAGACTATATATCATATTTAAACACTAAGGCTAATAAAAAATAGATTTCTTTATTTGTTTATTTATTTATTATTTTTCTCAAAGCTTTGGAATGTTTTATATTAATACTATTACATATATATTTCTAGCAAACTTGATTCCTCTGCAAAATTATTTGACTAATTATCTATGGAATGTAAAGTTCAATTTTTAAATTTCCACTCAACATGACTTAAATCATATTTGGACCGTTATTTATAGTGGGGTATTACACTAAGGTTCAACAAGTGCATCTTGCTTTGGACTTCGGTTCCTAAACTACCTAGATGATTTCGAGGACAAAGTTGAAAAAAAAAAAAGAGCATGAAGCTAAGGATTCATAAGAGGAAGGAGCTGGCCACTCTCTAAACCATTATAAGGGAGGGACTCTTCCTCCTCCTTTGGTTGATGAATATTTATCCCCTACTCTTCTTACTGTAGAAGATAAGGTGATAGGTCTGCCTTTGTCTATTGTAAAATTTCTACCTCCTCCCTCTGTTGGATTTTAGGGATACAAATCTTATTATACGCGTAGCAAAATTCTTAAAATCTATTATCCCTGAATGCCTTAAGATCCATGCTCTCCAATTAAATTGAAAAAGAATAGCGAAATTTACCTTGTTTTGAACCTTTCAAAATTCATAGATAGATAGATTTGCAGGCACTATAAGATGTGAACACCTTCTATTGATATCCACACATAAACAAACTTGTTCAAACGGGCTGTAGTATGCTAGCATTATGCAATGAATCTATATTCGTCTAGGAAACCTCTTGTAATCTCTCGTGTTTCTCTCTTTATTTAGGTATGCAAAATTTTTCTATAGATCTAATGTTGATGACAAGCGTCAGCGTAAACCTGATAGAGAGCTGCTTCTATTTATATATAGAAGAGCAATAATATCTCTTTAAAGATATTAAGAGATATATTATGAGATATTAAAGATATTAATCATATCTAATGTTATCTTATTATTTATTATTATTTTTCTCCATAATAATAAATGTCATTATTTATCATTCTTAAACTATTTAAGAATAATAATATTTCAATAATTCCCATAGCTTGTTTGGTTCGTTACTTATGTGCGACTCTATAGGTTCACCTAATATTGGTAGTAGGCCTAAAACTCTTTTTTGATCCTATAAGACATAAGTGGCATCTAGCAAGATATCATGCCTACTCGAATTAAGTGAAGGTCGATGATTCGACTCTACTTATTGAATGGTCAATTATTCAATCCCTTTGTTACATGATATCTAATAATATCATATAAGGTGTGGATCAAGATACTCTTATATTATTTAATCACTCATTTCTTGAATCCTGAGTTCAATTGACTTAGATAAATGACATTGATAACTCCTTATTAATTCATTTGAGTACGACCATGCATTTTCTTAGTCTTACTATTCAAGGACCCTAAAAGATATATCTCTCAAATTAAGACAAGTACAAATTCCTTCACGAATACTCATATTCCTCTACATAGTTTATTCCGTATCTAATCACGATCTCATAATAATTCAATTGAAATAATAAAAAGCCAAGTCAAATTATGTAACTTTGATAAGTATAAATCACTTTATACTTTTTAGGCACATTTAGGTATAAATTGACCATAATTATATTTATTTCTTAAGTTCTTGGTAATTCATTGTGTAATATATCAATTTTAGATGATTCAAAAGTAAAAGGGACAAAGTTTGACAAGAACAAAGAGATTTAGAGCTATTATAGCCGTGATAAAGGAAGAATGCTAAAGAAAGATCAACTGAGATTCATCATGGGCATGATAAAAAAGAATTTAAGTATTCAGTACTCGTTATTCCTTCCATCACAGCCGTAATCAAGACAGGGACCAAGGCTGAAGCTATTTTTTTACCTGTTCATTACAGCCGTGACTCCATCTCAGAAGGATGATCATGCCATTAATCATAGGTGTCATTAAGTGGAATGTTTGCAACAAGAAGATCACCCCTCGAGTCATAGGCGGGATGGGAGTGGACACGATGATTCTTTTTAAATTGTTTTGCACGAATTAGTGCGTATAATGAGTTTAAATGCTAGGAGGTGTCTTAAAGTGGTATATTTCAAGTCTTTTGATGAGAAAAAAATAAATACACTATAATTTTCAGACAAAAAGAGGGAATTAGATCATACATCCATTTATACATCTTCGTAACCATTGTATTTTCAATTATTTTCTTTTAGTACAGTTTCTAAGTGTTGTACCTTGTACCTTTCCCGGAATCACTAAAGAGAGACGACGAGAATTCGTTGTTCGTGTATTTATCAAATTTCTACAATGGAATCCAAATCAGGGTTGTATTCTTTTACTTGTTCTATTTTAATTTCATTGTTATTTCTGCATTTTATTGATATGTCTTATTTCTTCATTATATGTGAGTAATACGTTAGGACTTGCTATATTATTTAGTATGATCAAGTGCATGAAATAGTAGTTTCTTGATAAATGTTAATTCCGAAGAATTGCACTTAATGAATATGGTGTAGTGCACGATATTAACTTAGGACAGATTTCAATAGAATACGTCGAGAGACAATTATATTAAATAGATCTAGTTTATTGGAATAACTTACTCCTGATAATAGAGATATTATAATAGAGATATTATTAGGAAAGTTGCTGCATCCATAGGGGAATTGATACATTAACATGACACTAATGCGATCCGAGTTGGCTATTAATTAAGAAGAGATTCCAATAGACACAATTAGGATAAGAAGTAAGTAATTCTGAGAAGAATGTTTACATACTGTTATTTTCCGCAAATAATAAGTATTAGGATAAAAAGCATTTTGGTAGGATTATGTTAAGTGGTGAAGTAAATCCGCGTTGTTAAATGTGTTGTTAGTAATTGTTTTGTAGCTAATGTATTAGTGGCATTAGTTTATGGATTAGTGTAGTTTAGTCAGCAATTTAGAGTTTTAATAATTAATCACTTGATAAATTGGATTACTAGATAATAGGTATATTAATTAGTACTAGTGTTTATACCGTTCCCAATGGAGACAACCCTATACTCATTTGTACTATAAAACAATAGGTACACTTACCTATTGAACTAAGTTAAGGATAGAATATAGGAATTTAATTTGTAAAACTCAGAAGCTTTATTTAGAGGTGATCAAACTTACTATGTAGGAATCCATGATATCATCAGGTCAAGGTACTAAAATAATAATGCAATGAGTAGTACTTATCGGATTATTTCATATAGTACTCTTACAATGGGTTGATCCAATACAATGTACTCTTACACGTATCTTTATACTAAATTGATATCTTATATCCATAATCAGTAAAACATGATTATCATTTAACTAACATACTAGTGTTAATTCATTATTATTCTATATAACGAGCGATTAGGGATAATTTAGAATAATGTTCTCATTGCCTTATGATTTTACTATTAAAGTCATGTACTTTAATGACATGAGAAAAAACAAATAGTAAAGGAATCCTTCTATCATGTTAAAAGGTTGATAATAATGTGATAAATAAAACAACTCATATCATAAAGAAAAATAAATATTTAAATGATATAAAATCCATATGGCTTAAGGTACATCACTAGCACCCCTAACTACCAATGATAGGAGAGATGATTCCCTTCCTTTTATAGATACCGAAGCTTCCAATATATATGTCCATGTAGCATCATGTACAGATGATATTGTGTGATAACTCATGATTAAATGAAGTCCCAAATGGGCTGTAGGAGGGATTGGTACTAGTTTATAAGGCTATAGTGATAAATACCTTATCAATAGAATGTTAGAAATTTTGGTTCAAGTGGTTGAAATTGGCTTGTTAGTATTTATTGGCTTGATTATTCACTACTTTTGACTTAAGGCATTACAAATGGTATCAGAGTTAAATCCTTACTAATAGGTGGACGATTTGGGTTTGACTCTAATTTAAAGAAGAGGTCCAAGGAGGGTAGAGAATGTCATTTGGGTGGTGACTCTTGATATGTTTTCAAGATGACCTATAGGTATTGGGTAGTCTGAATTGTATACCGAAAAGGGGGAAGAACTGGATCTAATTATAAGGTTTCACCATAAGGACATATGTAAACCCTATAAAATTTTGGTAATACTTGGAATTGAACTCGAACGACTATGATGTTCCATAGAGTTGACAAGCTGAATAATAAAAATATTTGCTTACTAAGAAAATTTGAATTGGTAGTCGAATATTCCCAAACTTAAGAAAAACCCTAAACGATAAACCAAATATCAACTAACGAAGTAAACACTTAAGAACCCCACTTTAAGTAACTAAGTTTAATCAAGCTTAGTTTAATCTCAAGCTATCAATAACTTAGTAAAAGAGCCAATTTAAAGCGAGAAAATAATTACGTAATAAACTCTATCTAACTAATTGAATAAGGGGGCCATTTAGGTTATGTTATATTGAAACTTTTAGAGAATCACCTATGAAGAAGAATTAACCCTTATTACCTAATTTCCTTAACAAATTGAGTACATTTGAAACAAGGCCAATAGTGTTAATTTAATTCACCTTTCACTTGACAAATCCAACAAGGAAAAGATAAGCTAATCTTCATCTCTCCACATATGTTAGACTACTTATAGATAAGTGAACAAACTTATTAATTTGTTTATTGTATAAAAGGAAGTAATATGACAACTCAATGACACAATAGTACCTTATTTTTCACGTCAGGTAGGAGAGGGAATGCTGGGCCATTCCCTATCTTTTCTACGTCCATTCATGTGTCAATCTTAGTTACGATTTTGTCATAAGAGCCATGCCTCCTTCATTCATTATGTGTTTACCTTTTAGAAATTCTAAAGTATTATGCTTAAAAGATTATTTCTTATCTAAGGAAAGTGTTATGTGCCATAGATGTATCCTAGTAAGTTCATAAACTTCTTCAAATTTTTCATATGAACACTAAGGTATGAGTGGTTTACGCTTAGCTTCCTTGTAGCATATTTGTTTGTCACTTAAGGTATAGCTTTAAGGCTTGAAAAAGCTATGAAATCACATGTGTAAAGGAGCTACACAAGTTGGACATGGCATGTATGGGATATTCCTAGATGATACTTTTATTCCTATTAAATTTTACGAGCCTTAGAGTAGACTTTGGTGAAGGAAAAATTAACATATAAAGTGTTAGTGATGATATGAGCTTGTAACTCACAAGAGGACTCAAAATAAGATTTAACATACTCTTGAACAACTATTAGATGTGATGTGTTTTGGAGTATTCCTAAACTTTTTTAGACTTATTCTTGTTAGATTAGCTTAAAAAAATGCCACCTTATAACTCCTTTGCAAGTAAATATGTTATTTAGACAAGAATCCTTAAGAAAAGTATTCATTTGGGAGCTTAACTGAAAATTATAAAATCTGACCCCACTTTAAAATTCACTCACAAGAATGTTTTAGAAAATATTAAAGTATTTTGGAACACCCTAAAGTAGTATAACTAGCATATGAAGGCATTAGGAGGCTAAATTGAGCCAAAAACATGTTTCGGGCCCAAAATCTAACCAAACAAGCTTAAAAAACGCCATGGACAGAATTGACCCCTACTAAAAAATCCTTTGGAAATATGTTTGAATAATGTTTGAACTCGAATAAGCATGTCGAGCCTAGGCCATAGGCCCTAAATGGCTAAAATAAGCAAAGAATTACAAAATGGGCTAAACCAGTAAAACTTTGAGCTTAAAGAGTCAAATGACCATGATTTCCAGATTTCACGAATAAGATTTGAGGCCTAACTTAACAAATTAAAAAGCCCAAAAGAACAATTACCAAGCTTTACTTAAAAGACCTTAACAATAAGGCCCATAGGCCTAAACTAGAAGCATTAATAAAGGAAGACTAAGTTGGATCACTAATTGAACATGGGCTCATAAAGAATAATTATTAAATATACTTCAAGGCCTAAATAAGAACTTAGAACCCGTTAAGAATTGGGAAAATATAAATATTAAACCAAGATTATATGAAAATGAAACCCTTTAACCCAATAAGCAAAAGGTTTGTAACTTTCTAAACTAGCAGAAAAAATTGTGGTTGGAATCTATCAATTTGGACCATACTACAATAATCTACATCCGAAACAATGGAATACGACCATAAGAACGTAGAAATTAGGTTTAAAATAAAAAAATTATGATAAAAACAAGTTTTGGTCAAAACCGAAAACTATAGTGAGAATAGTTAGCTTAATGGAAAATTTTCCTTTTCTTATTTGTATTCCTTTGTGATTATTTCAGGCGATTTGGATGTTGATCCAGACCTGCCTATTGATTACTACGATCCATAGATCCTTATAGTCGAGTGAGTATTCCAATGACTACTATGTTTGTATTTGATTGTAATTTAGTTGCAGTTAAAGTTAAACCACAATTGGTATGTTTGGAGACTTAGGAATTGCATATGTATGATATTTCGTGATTGTTGTGTTAAAGCATTCTAATATATATTAATGAAATGCTTGTTATATAGCTACTTGTAGTATGGTTTGCGATTGTCTATTGAAAATGGGTGGTCACAAACATAAAATGAATATAACAATTTTTTTTTGCCATAACTGAACTAGATCTGCATGGCATAATTTGCATCGTTACAATGTTGGTTGTCACATTACGCATGTGGGATGGAGGGGTCTTGCATAGGTCGTGATGATTTATATTTGAGTTTCGCATGGTGCAAACGTATAATATGGCTCTACCTTAACCTGTAAGCTTATTAGGAGTTGAAGACGCCAACTATATAGCAATGAGCCGTATCCTAGAGTTCACCTCTTAGGGGTGAGTAGATTGTGTGCATTACTCACATCTTCATTCTCGGTATAACAACTGAGAAGTAAAAAAAAAAAAAAAAAATTGAGTATTGTAATTAACTGTGAGAACAGAAAGAATTGGGTAGGTGTTAGACTAGTGTGTTTAGCTGTCGATAGTGCTTAGAACCCGGATCTAACTGTTTAAATAACTCCAACCCTAGCTTCAAGGGTGAAAGCTTGAGTTATATGCAGTTACGTTTAAGTTGTATATAATTGTTTGAGCATACGATTGTTGCATTCATATGGTTGCTTAATACAATTGTTTGATCTTTGTGTAAAAGGTTTAGTAGGAGGAATTACTCATTAAATACGTTACAAGCTTACACTCCCTTTGTCTTTTGATGTAGGATGACATTTAGCTGGTACTAGGGCATGCTATGCTTAAGATTAGTTTTGGGGAGCTAGGATATGGGAGTTGAAGAAGAGCGATTGAGAGAACTTACTTATTTTCTTTTGTATAGACCTTTTTATTTGATCCTCATATGGGATGTATTGCCAGATTCCCTATGATCAATCTTTATTTTGTAAGCATTATCGTACTTGTAATATTTGTTTTGGTGGGGAAATATTCCCACTTAAGTTTAGATTATATTGATGATTAATTAGTTATTTAGTGAAATTAATTTAGTAACTAATCTGAATTGCTTGCGAATACGTACTCGGGAAGCTACACAGTATTTGGAAGGCGCCTTATATATCATGTTAAAGGTTTTAGATTAGTCATAAGGCAAATTTAAGGCACTCGAGGCGGTATATGGTAGTCTGTCATGACTGACGTATCTTTCGAGGGATAACAACGTTGTAAGGGAATTGTGATATTCCATAGTTAAGTGAGATTTCATATGAATTATGGAGAGATTGATACTTGTTTATAAGGTTATAGTGGTGAATATCTTATCAACATAAGGTTAAATTTTTTGGATAAAGTAATTAACTTTGTTATTCACTATTTTTTGTCTAAGTTATTATAATATGTATTTAATAACACATATACATATATATATATGTGTGTGTGTGTGTGTGTGTGTGTGTATGTGTGTGTTATCATATGAATTTATCAAGAGTATAATTTTCACATTATTTAAGCTTCCCTTTCTTATGGAGAGTGAATAAAAGTACTTGTATTAGAGGAAATAAAAAATTTACTAAAATAAGATTTCCTTGATCAAGTGGGAAAGTAAACAAGGAATATATAGCGTTTCAATGATAGTTACTTTATTCTACCTTAATTACCTTCAAGTAAATAGACCATTAAATGAGAGCTTTTACAAGGCTTTACTTACCTTTGCACACTCTTTTCATGGACTATGTTAGATAAAACAAAAATCAATGTGCTAAAGCAAATTATATGCACCCAGTCACTTGTATCCCATTCAAATAAATCATAAAAACCTAAAGTAATTGAGCATTACTACCAATATTGGGACCATTCACTTGATCATATTACACCATTTAGCAATTTCAAGGAAAAAGATAATAAGTAGAAATAGGTGGAAATAAAAAGGAGAAAAAAATAAAAAGAAAGGAAATGTAGATTCCAATGTTTGTTTTGATTTGTTGAATGGAAATAGAAGAAAATAGATTGAAATTCTTTCTTCCCATGCTATTTTATCGACATAATAAAATGAAATGGAAAGAAATATTTGTTGCATGTCTACTTAGAGGTATAAAATAGGGGATATATTACTCTATTAAGTATTTGTTTATTTTATTTTATTTATAAATCTAGTTAATTTCACTAATTTCCACCATTTTATTTAAAAAAGTCAAAGAGAATTTACTTGGTTTCTTTTTTGCTTTATTTTTTCAATTTTTTTTTTTGAAACCACATAATGTTAATGGCTAGTTTTATTATCAATCATTTCTTCCAAGAGTTAAAAAAACAATCATTTGTTCTTACAAGTCAAAGATGTCATTCACATACAAACTAAAAATTGAGTGTGTAATCTAAACTAAATTATAGATCATTAGATTATAAACTTAGTTGTGGTTTAAAATTGATAGTTTCTTTTATTTTATTTTATTTTTCTAAAACCAATTCATTTTATTTTGTTAAAGCAACATTTGGCATTAAAAAGAATCAAAGCATTGTACGAACTATTCTTTGCCTTCTTCTATATTTGGCATAAAAAAGTAAAAGTCGTTAGTCTCAAAATAATCAAGTTCAAAATTGAAATCTATAACATCACTAAGTAATATTTTAAATTAAGTTCAACCCATGTTCAATTCTAGTTGAACCCTTAACTTGTAATCTCTAGCACCTTGACCGGGTCATAGCATGATTCGGTTTATATTTCTATATTTTATCCTAAATTATCTTATGTAGCATTTAATTGTTAGAACTGCATAAGATAACAACAATTGAAAACACAATATAATCTATTTATACCATGTTTAATTTGCATAATACTTAATATAGATTTTTGTGATCGAAAAATAAAAAATAAAAATTTTAGTTACTCATAATACAAATTGAAATGAAGTTCAATATTGTGATTTTAAGAATTTGATACATGATTATTTTTCAAATTTTAAAAATATATTTATTTTATACTATGTGAAATAAATTTTTCTAATATCAAATATATTGTACAAATTTTGAAGTTTTTGTACCCTACTATAGGATCTCTTTTATTTGTGTAATAACCAATTATGTAAACTAAACAAAGGATCTAGAGTTTTGTTAAATCATGTACAATGAAATTACAACAATTAAATCATACCTTAGTGAACTTATTTTGTTTCATAATCTCAGGTATACGCTCGCCCGTGTCAAGAACTACCAATTGTCATGAATAATGTAGTCAATGTAGGTTTATCTAACTAATTAATGGCTTGTTCACTTACCATTCAACCCTTACTCCTCATGAAATGTTGTAACAGTATTTACTTCATTTGTCAACCGTAATAACAATTCCATGAGGTATTGTAATTTCTCATTTTGCTGAATTGTAATTTTTACATTGGACTTAAGAGTTGCAATTTAGGAAGAGAGAGAGAGAGAGAGAGAGATTCCCTTATTCTTCTTGTTCTTTCTCTCCATCACTATTCATTACAATACTACATACTCCTACTAAGTATAGCAAACCACCACCATACACCACCTTGTGCATAACAGACCACCATCATACACCAACATTCAACAACCACCACTACCAGACACCACCACCATCTTTCCCTTACTCTCATCTTCTTGATCAATTGTTGCTTTTAGGAGTACGAGATGACGATCGTCATATGGTAGGAGTTTTTGGGAAATCTAAGGAGATGGATAAGATAGAAGATGGAAGAAGATGAAGGAAGAAGGACAAAATGGTCCTCTTAAGTCTATTACAAGTTTATTTTCTTACTTGCCTCTTTGTTCAACTAATTAATATAATAGCTTTTACAACTTTATTCCACTCCCACTAAAATGGAATTACATTCTTGCCTAATTTTATTCAGCAAAGTGAAGGGGCAACTTATGTGCTTTCAATAGCTTCTCCTTCTAAGTTTTGTCCTTTTTTTTTCTTTTAATAAATGGGATAATATCTCTATTGATGTTTTCATCTATGATCTATCGAAAAAAATGTTGCATTTTTATGTATAATCCATTATATGAAGCGGAAGAATCAACTTATGTGAGAAAACGTAAATGAGGTTTCTTATTCCGATGCTTCTCCTAAGGTTTGTCTTATTTTCTTATTGCTCTAAACTTCTCTCTGGAATTTATCGTATTACTTTAAAGTTTAGGTTTATCTTTCAGATTCTATTCTAATCTAAAGACACATACTAGCACGTGAAGAGGAAACCTTAAATAGAAAAACTACCATTTTTGTTGTTCCGTCTTCTTTGCTTCTACTTAATGCATTATATCTGTGCGTGGTTGACAATGAATTGTTTTGTCATTCTATATTCTTCTCAATCTGTACTTTATGTTAGCATATAGATGGTTTTCATCAATCTTAAGATATTGTGAGCTAGAATTAGGTTTACGATTTCTTTAAATATTTTTGTTCCTTCTATGTATATAAAGATTGTAGAGGTCGTTTTGCTAATTGGATATTTTGTGTTTTGCTTAAAATTTTTTATTCCATATGAAGATTGTACAAATAGTTTTAATGATTGAATATTTAACCCAATTTAATACCTTAAACTAGTTTTTTGCACTAGTGATAACAGCTAGAGGACTAGGCCCAGTTTTAAGGATATTGTGAAGTTTTTTTTCAAAAAATTACTAAGACTTTTGTAACCAAGTAATATGAATATTAGTTTTTCAATGAGATGGACTAAAATCGATTTTCTCTTCTTCCATAGGTGTTGTAATAGTATTTGAAAAAAAAAAAATGAAAAATCACATCTAAATTCCTAGAACATTTTTGTCCCCTTCTATAGTAATAGTTTTGCTGCATATCCGTGCACACAACATGCATTTGTTTTAGAGAACCTTATGGAGGAACTCCCCACCATGTTTATCTAACATAAATTGTTTGTCCCTAGAAATTCTCACACTCTATGATATGTTTGTTAGGAGACAACCTTTTTCTATCTGTGTCTACATGTACGATACATGTTCTCTCTACAATACTGCAACCGAAAGGCAAGCTTGGAATGCTGGCACAAAATTATCTCTATGCCAAATTAATATTTTTGTTGTCAATTAAAACATCAACAAGTGTTTATTTTAACAACATACGTATACAATAATTAATATATATATATATATATCTCAAATATTTTACATCTTTATATTAATTTGCAAATCGGTTGATCCCTTGATCATTTCAAAACTTTCAATTTAATATACATTGTTAAGTTTACTGACGTCTTCAATTTTTTCTTTAAAATAATTGGGCGTGTGAATTATTAAAATTTTTCTATAATCCCATTCTATCCCTTTTTTTTGCTGGATTAGTATCACTATCCATTTTACCTTTAATTTAAATATCTTTAAATTTTAAATTTGAGAATGATTCATATTTAAAAACACAAAAATAAATAATAAAATGATAAGTGGGATTGGTTGGTCTCATCAAAATAAAGAACAAACTGTAAAATCTTCCAATTATTATGGACAGAAAATGCTAATGTTAAAAACGATATGAAAATAAATATTTGAAATTTGAAGAATTAATATACTCCTTTAGAAACGCATTTATTTGATTTGGCATGATAGTTTTTATGTTGTACGCTTTTTGTCCGGTAATCAATGTTCAAAAGTTAAATCAAACTATTTATCCCTAGTAAAACCATGATCAAATTTGAATTTTCTAGAATAATTAAAAAAAAAAAAGATGGTGAATATATATTTTTTTAAATGCATATTCCCATATTGTCCTCCAAATATAGTTCAGAGTGCTCCCCTGTATCCGATCTGCATGCAATCTCCTTACCTTTCCGCGAAAATCTCGTCCCTCCATGGAAAAACCAGAAACCCAATCCATTTTTCCTGTCATCTCTCTCTACCGCCATTGTTCTCCTCCTTGCTTCATTCCCTTCTCCGTATCGTCGTCCACATCCTGTCGTCGTCTTCTTCTTTGTAACCCTAACAAATTAGTAGTCACATAACCATTGAATCCTCAAATTCAGACATAACATAAAACCACACATGCATGCATTGCATGGTTTTTGTCTTTGAACCTTATACATTTTCCTTTTGAAAAAAATTATATATTTATATACACACACATATATAATATATATATTTTCTTTTTGGATTAAATAGTTATTTTTACTTCCCCTTCGATTCCCGCTTAGCTATATAAATTCATGTGTTTTTTTTGCATGGGAGCTATATAGTGGATCGATCCAGATATCAACTTTGATATATTGTTAGCGGAATCCGTGCCCATTAGGATTCCGCAATGGAAGATGAATAGAATAATCCACACATCCACGTCGAAATTCCGCCACCACTTTCTTCACCGCAAGAAATTACCTTTCGCCACCACCCCTACCACCTCAACCTCTTCCTACTACGCCCTATGGCACCACCAGATCCTCGAACCGGACAGCGACATTGTCACGCATTGGAACCATGTGTTTCTCATCACATGTATCCTAGCCCTATTCGTAGACCCTCTGTACTTCTTTCTTCCAATCGTTGGGGGACAGGCTTGTTTAACGACAGATACACGGTTGAAAGTTATTGTGACTCTGTTGAGGACTCTAGCTGATTTGTTCTATCTCTTACACATGACAATGAAGTTTAGGACAGCTTTTGTCGCGCCGAATTCGAGGGTTTTTGGAAGAGGAGAGCTTGTTATGGATCCTAAAGAGATTGCCAGACGATATTTGAGGTCGGATTTCATTATTGATCTCGCCGCGATGCTTCCATTGCCACAGGTAATTTTGATTAGCAAGAGAATTTTTAAGGCAAAGAACTTTTATTGTTTACGATTGATATAGTTTGGAATAGAGTAGCTGATTCTATTGTGAGTAATAGTGTCGGTATTGAAACGAAGTATGGTATTAGTGAATTACTAAACAGAAGATGAAATAATGAGAGTGATGAAAATAAAAAATAGAATTTAATTTTGACTAATTCGAAAGAACCGCTCTCTAAAGGTACAAACCACTTCTTTAAATTGAAACTTATCTCTTTTTCTCATAGAAATTATTCTATTTGTATAAATACATTTTCTCATTGACATTATTCTATTTATAAAAATGTATTTCAATCTAGTAAAAAATACTAATTTTTATAAAATTGTATAATTATATATTGCTTATTTACATTTATACTACTACTATATACTTAAATAGTAACAATTTCCTTGCGTCTTCAAAACAACCTTATCCTCAAGGTTGAAAAATAAAAAAAAAATCAATACAAAATAATATTTAAGTAATACGGTTTAACAAAATTAAGAAACTATCAATTGAAAGAAAATTTGCTTATGTTAAAGTAACAAGATATTGCTGATTCTTATGAATATTTTATTGTGCCATAGTCATGCCTAGATGTGGTCTTATCCTATTCTTGTCTATACGTTTGTTAGATGTACTCTAGCACAATTTGGATTTATTATGCCAATAGCTTGTAATTCTCTTATGCTTTCTTGTATTGCAACTATTCTTCTTTTCTATGTGTGTGTTCCTTATTGCTCAGGTGCCTTTAATGAAAGAAGGTTTACCTTAGATTATTAAATCAATGATTGGTTGTATGGTTTCTTGTTTCTCATTTGAAGGGTTTGTAGTAATGTCTTGGATGCACAATTGAATTTCCTCTAGAAGTTGTAAAATTTTTTATAAAGTTTACATGAAAGATTCTTTAGGAGTACCCTAAGTAATAGATGGTTGAGTTGTATTATTATTTTGGGTTACCTCTAGTTTTTCCAATCAAGATGCCAAAATCTTGAAGTGAAGTGTTAAAATTCAATTCCTACAGATGCTGTTGCTGTTATATTGCTAAGAGCATGTTCTTGATACTTTCCATATCTGATGCTTTTGAGTTTCTTGTTGGTGGTGCCATTGTACTAAAATGTTAGCATATGTAATTCTTAATTTACTTGGAGTGATAGTATTGGTATTGGTATGAAGTATGACATTAATAAATCATTGAAGAGAAGATGAAAGAACGAGGGTGATGAAAATGGAAATGAAATTTGATTTTAGTTAATTCAAGACAATTATTCTTTAAAGGTATAAACCACTTCTCTAAATTGAAATTTGCCTCTTTTTCTTATTGATATTACCATATTTATAGAAATACATCTTAATCTACTATTTTGTTATAAATAATTAACTTTCTTTCTTAATATAATTACTAAAACTATCATTACAACTTTAAAATTATTATTACAATCCAATAAAAAATACTAATTTTTACAAAATTGTATAATTATCTATTGATTATTTACATTTATACTACTATTATATAGTTGAATCGTAATAGTAGCTTAAGTATTTTTATAGTAACGATTGATTAGTTGATGAATTTCACGTATTTATTTGCATAGCAAATTCTAGTTTATATAATTATATATAAGTCCTTTTTATAGTTTTTGAAAAATGATAGTAATCAAAGTAGAAGACAATTATAGTTATGTTTGATTATGCTTAATTTCAGTGATTAATTATGGGATTTTTAAAGTTAATTTTATATTTCTTTTTAGAGTGTTGGTTTTAAATCTACATGTATGCCAATATATTTATTTATTTTTCACCCAAATACTATATATATATGTGTGTGTCTGTATGACCCTTAGGGGAGAGGTGAATTGAATTTGGTTCATTTCATTGCCACTAGTCTATAAAGACGATAGAATGGTAGTTCGGAAAGATAATCAAAATGCTTCTCAAATTTTAGGACATTTCAATCATAAATTGATATTTGCCTGAAATGGTGAAGTAGGTAGTTAGTCTTTTAACTGTTGTTTCATTGGAAAGTTTTAAAGTTGATTCTCTAAGTTTTGGTGTTAGTTTATTTCCTTGAGAAAACTAGATCCATGAAGCAAAAACCGGCTGTTGGCAGCCTAGATATCTCCTTGATGTCTTACACGTGCCATCCTAATCGTGAAAAGGACGAATACAAGATATAGATAAGAATAAAACAATTCAAACGAGTCTAGTTCTTAGTTTTTCGTTTATTTTGATCACAGATTGTAAACTGGTTAGTAATTCCAGCCACAAAAAGTTCCAGAGCAGACCATGCTAACAACACTCTCGCTCTAATTGTCCTAATCCAATATGTTCCAAGAATGTTTGTAATTTTTCCCTTGCAAAACCGAATCGTCAAGACAACCGGGGCATTTGCTAAGACTGCATGGGCGGGAGCTGCCTATAATTTGGTTCTCTATATGCTCGCAAGCCATGTAAGCTCTATATCCTACATCAAATTTAACACGATATCGGAGCAGGATTACACTAAGCATTACCTCATTTGATCATCTTGTATAGGTAATTGGAGCTTGCTGGTACGTACTATCCATAGGGCGACAATTCGCTTGTTGGAGATCTATATGTAAGAAGGAGAGGGCTTTGTCCTGCATTCCCAGTTTTCTGGATTGTGGTAGCTTACATCTGCCTGAACGACAATACTGGCTCAATGTCACACATGTGCTGACTGAATGTGACCCGGGGAATAATGACGTAGAGTTCAAGTTTGGAATGTTTGCAGATACTTTCACTAATGAAGTTGCTTCATCCCCTTTTATTGAGAAATATCTCTATTGTCTTTGGTGGGGTCTGAGAAACTTGAGGTATGTTCCTTTTAAAGCACCCTTGTCTAGTCGGTATTAGTATATGAAGAAACATTTACTCTTTTAAGATGATCCGGAGCAAAGAAAAGCTATTCTCTTAAGTCCTTCACTAAATGGAGACAAGTTGCAGAAACACCCGTAAAACTATTTATTGCGTGTGGATAGACTCTCGAAGACTGAAAAATATGCAGTTATGTTCCTGACTATTGCTATATTCCCAGAATTCTCACTGTTTATGAATCCTTTAGCATAGATTTTGCTGTAATAGTGGCTGGGAGATAAGTACGAAATTTTGAAAGTTATGGAAGGTGAATAGATGTTTCGAAAGTTTAGAGGGACCATGCATGATTGATCAATAGTTAGAAGTGTGTATTTGCAATTAGTGCGAAAATAGATGTTTTCTTGTTCCGGGTTTAGGGTAAATTTAGTAGAAATGTTGTTATTCAAGAGGCAAATACATATGCTTGCTCTGTTTTGTGATGGCTTTCCCAATACCATTGAAGGAATCACAAAATTTAAGCTATTTGCGGACTCTGGTGTCGCTACAGGCAGAAATCGATGTGTTTTGAGCTGCAATCAAGTTGAATTTACCTTAAAATTTCCAATGCGTTGTACCTAAGACCAAACTTTAGAGTTATCAATGAGGAAAGAAATAGGAATCATGTGTACACTAGCTTATTTTTCCCTAGAAAACAAATGTGTATATTCATCCGACCAGAGTCATGATTAGAATGTTACTTCTCTTTGTTTGTAGTTCATATGGACAAACCTTGGATACAAGCTTGTACCTTGGAGAGACATTATTCGCGATTTTCATTTGCATTTCCGGCTTGATTTTGATGTCACTCTTGATTGGCAACATGCAGGTGCTCTTTTACAATTTCAATGTACCGTTTAGTTTACATGTAATTCACACATGCTGTCTTGGTGTAGTTTTCATAGGCTATATTCTGAAAATTGACTCATGACGCTTCTGGTTTTGGGTTCGGAAGACATATCTGCAATCTATGACTGTAAGAGTTGAGGAATACAGAATTAAAAGAAGAGATATGGAAGAGTGGATGCGACACCGCCAATTACCTCCTGACCTCCAAGAACGAGTCCGTCGATTTATTCAATATAAATGGCTTGCTACAAGAGGTGTCGATGAAGAGTCCATCCTATCTTTCCTGCCTTCTGATCTCCGCCGTGAAATACAACGACATCTTTGCCTTGACCTTGTTCGCCGTGTATGTGCACATACCTTCGACTCTATTTTAGAGTAATTAAACGAGGTGAAACAACTATACAAGCATTCAACTCAGGTTCTCCTACCTGACACCATGTATAGATTAACATAACACCAGGGCATCTAAAAGCTTGGTTGTGATGCTAAACATAACATGGATTCAGGCCACGATGTCCCAAGCTTGAATGCTTGTATTGTTTGGAGCTAATTTTGAGTATGGTATCAGAGTAGGAGGTCTTGAGTTAACTTAGTGAATATGCTGGAACAGTTTTATTGTGCATATACCCTCTCTCTTAATCTGTTGATAATTTTTGCTGCACAGGTTCCATTTTTCGCACAAATGGATGATCAGCTTCTTGATGCCATATGTGGACGTTTAGTTTCATCTCTGAGTACCCAAGGAACCTATATTGTTTGTGAAGACGATCCCGTAAATGAAATGCTATTCATCATCAGAGGCCATTTAGAAAGTTCTACAACCAATGGAGGGAGGTCTGGTTTCTTCAATTCCATCACACTCAGACCTGGTGACTTCTGTGGTGAGGAATTACTCACATGGGCTTTACTACCGAACCCGGCTGCAAACCTCCCTTCCTCAACCCGGACGGTGAGAGCCCTTTCTGAAGTTGAAGCATTTGCACTAAGAGCTGAGGACCTCAAGTACGTCGCAAATCAGTTCAAGCGGCTTCACAGCAAGAAACTTCAGCATGCCTTTAGGTACTACTCCCACCAGTGGAGGACATGGGGGGCTTGCTTCATTCAAGCCGCCTGGAGAAGATATGTGAAACGGAAAATTGTCAAAGAGTTGGCTAGACAAGAGAGCATGTACTACAAGCAGTTCTATGATCAAGGCGATTATAGTGAACATGAACAGTTGTTACAAGGCGAATACGATGATTTGAATGGGGAAGACGGTTTCAACTATCAACATCTAGGAGCCACCATTTTGGCATCCAAATTCGCTGCAAATACGAAAAGAGGAATTAACAACAAGGATCAGATGGTTGATGCTGCCTCTTCGAGCTTAAAGATGCCGAAGCTATTCAAGCCGGATGAGCCCAATTTCTTTGATCACGGGGAGGTTTAGATGGTTGTACAAACAAAAACAAAAAAAAGGACAGTGACTAAATCAATCAGAACTTTTCGGACAAAGGACCTGATCAGAAACTAGATAGGAAACTTTCTTTCGTAAATAGAAACCATGCTGTACCAAATTCATTAATGCATTTCGCATTCATGAACATAGTATATGCTATGTCCTCTCCTTTTCCCGCCATCTGCTAGGCAATTAATAGATCAGTTCAGTCAGCCCCATTATCACAAAGGATTCCATAGGGGTCTAAAACAGTCCCGCCTCATTACTACAAACAGATTAGATATAAAGCCATACTAGATTTAACAAGCTTAAATATTTAGGTCGGTAAGTCATGACATTCGAGCAAGAGGTCTTGAATATTAATTTAGTTCACCTTTATTTAATTAGGTGTTACACTTAACGAGAGCTTCGATTCAACTAAAGTTTCGGCATGGAAAAGACAAGTGTTAACCAATAATTATAAAACTACCTCAAATCTGACTAGCTTAAGGTTTTAAAGACGCATCCATTGTCCTCTCTTCAATCTTGGAAAAAGATATCGAATGTTTAATTAAAAATCTGTGGCCAAGCCTGACATTACTCCTGCTCTAATTCTCCATACTCTACGGAAAAATTTAGGACGCGAAGGAAATCAAAACATCCTTAAAGCAGGAAAATTCAAAGCGCAGGATAGTTTTCTGCGGGATACCCCGATTCAGCACATAGACATGAACAGCATCTGGAAATCGCAAGGAGAATCTGTATTGAGTAAAATATCAATGAAAAGGGAAGGAAAGTACAAGGAAACATACTATTTCTCTCTATCTTATATTTGAAACAGTTCAAGGAATCACTCGAAAATTGGCCTATGTATCACACATTAGTACTTTCTGTCGAATCAAAGTCTCTTAACTCTACTCTCTGATCATTCGCCCGGATAGTTTCGGGGGTTTGACTCTCCATGATCACACTACTTCCAACTTCCTGGCCGCCACGATCACGTCCGCTGCCCTTCTCATTTGCAACCAACCCAATTTCCCCTGCCTTCGCGCTACCCCGACAAATTGGGCAAATGGATGCCTTGAGTAGCCAAGCATCCACACATTGAGCATGGAAGCTGTGTTTACAAGAAGGCAGCAATCTACACTTATCACCAACCTTAAAGTTCTCCAAACAAATAGCACAATCCATCATCCTGGGACTAGGATTGATATCACTGGTTCTATCCTCAACTTCCTTGTACACATATGAAGGAAGCTTCTCAACATCTTTCTGTGACATGCTATTGTTTTCTGTATTGATCATATCTAACACAACAGCATTGTGATTAAATCCTCTGGTAAATGCTCTTCCAACAAGACAAACGTGAATCAATACTAAAACACCAATACCAGCAAATAACAACACTACTGATATTATAATCGCCATTACCATAATCTGCGTTGCGATTCCTAGAAGTTTGTCGTTCATTCTTAACTCCCAAAAAACAAAACAAAAAAAAGACAGCACCATATAAAATAAAGAACTAAAAACTTACTTCAACATAGCCAGGGAAATTATAATCATCTCTAGAGTGATTTTTTTTACAGACTTAGGTAAGGTGATTAAATAATATTTTCCTAGGAAGATTAGGAGAATTTATGAAAAAAAAGAAATAGTATATGTTATGAAAATGGGAATGATTTGGATAACTTTCGGAGATTTTTTTATTGTGGTAGGAGAGAGATTGAGACATCAGTTTTCATAATAGGGAGATATGATCAACTGGTGGATGACCAACCAACCTTTAGTTGGGATGGAGAGAGAGAGAGAGAGAGAGAGAGGGGGGGTGGGGGTATTTTTGTAAATATATATTTAGTGGATGAGTGATTAATGCCAGATGGAGTCGGTAGCTCGCATACAGTGTAATAATCATGTGAAGATCGAGAGTTTCCGTCACCTTCAGGGATGGAGTTTCCTGTCCGACATGACTAACGACACTTATGTACGTGCTCTTAGAGCTGAAAAAAAAAAACCGCATACTGCATATCAAGCTATAAATCAAATCCAATGAAACCTTTTATAAATTATTCGTTTTACAATTTGATTTGAGTAAATAAATCAAATTAAACTATTTTGAATCGAATCAAAATTGTTTGATTAAATAAAATAAATTTATATAATTATTTAGTATATTTTTAATCTCTTTTTTATCGATCTTTATCGATTTCATTGAATTTCTTGTATCTTATTCTTTTATTTTATTTTTGGATCAATTATTAAGATTAAATTGAATAAATTTTATCTAAAATTTTATATTTATATATTTTTCTCTTTTAAATTATCTTTTTTTTTATATATTTTTAAATTAATGGTCTAGCTTTTGTACTCTAAGTGTTTTTCATCTCTTTTAAGTCTTTATTGTATTGTTTTTTTTGTTTTCTTCGTATCGCTTTTAGATTGGCTGCTCAACTTATCCTCCCTTGTTATTGTTTATTGGAATAAAATCTCTTATTATTATTTAATTAAGTTGGATTCATTAAGATCTTATGTAATTTTTTACTATTTACCGTTAGGCATGATAAATATATAAAAAATTAACAAAAAATATATAAAATTTAATGAAAAGAAAGATATATTATTAAAAATAAAAATGTTTAACAAAAATTCGAACCGTTGATAGAATCGAATTGAATTGAACTATTTTTAATTAGATTTAAAAATTTATAAACCAAACTATATAGTTATATTTGATTTCAAAAAAATCGAGTCGTTATATCAGATTTAGTTTGATCAGAAGGGACGAACTCGTACTAAACATCCACCCTGACGTCCAATCATATCATATGTTCTTTATCAAGATGTAATTAGTTGAATATAAGATAGTGCTTTCATTTGTATTTCATTCAATTGTATGCTATTACATATTAGTGAAATAAAAACTTTCTATCCCAATGCATTTTAGGTCAAAGAATTAATGGGATATGTATCGTATATAATACGTTTAGCCTATTTTTCCATCACGCCGCCCTGTAAATGTAGGTACTTTTTTACTGTATTTATTAACATATCAAAGTTCAATATATATCAAAATGAGGAATACGCTGAAAGGTAAACAAATTATGCACAAACCTTTTCTTCTAAATATGATGCCTTTTCTTTCTTTCTCTCTCTCTTTTAATGTAATGCCTTGTAAATAGGAGTTCTATTTTTATAGGCCCCTCTAACAAGTATTTAAAAAAATACTAATTACTGATTTCACAATAAAAACATATATGAAAATAATTAAAAGATTATTTTTTAAATTTTCTAACAAGTTTAGTAAAAAATATATATATATCTTAGCAAATATATCCGGAGCTATTATTATATTCCTTTTTGTTATTATTTCGTCCCTTTCTATGCATTTCCTTTTATCTTCTGTATTCATTATTTTATTTGTGAGTCTCGTCCATTTAATATTGATTCTCTTGTCTTATGCTATAAACTCCTTTCTGCTTCGTTCTTTACCATCTATTTATCATCGTATTGGGATATCCTCTACTTAGTATTGATTGTCTCACTATATGCCCCTCTTTTTGAAGTCCCTTTCGAAGGTTTTCATTTTGGCTTTCTCAATCATTAACGGTAATCACCGGAAAAAGAGATCACAAGTTACGTTTGGTATACCAAAATAGATCAAAATAAAATTACAATTTTAAATTCTATTCTCATTTTTATATTTAGAAAACTATTTAAAATCTAGAATCATCAATTCTCAGCTTTGAGAATGAATTCAATTTCATTTAAGATGAAATTACGATTCCATTTTTTTCTCATTAATTATTACTTATTAGAATTACTTATTTTAACTTTATACTTAATTATGATATTTAATAATTATAAGTATATTCAAAATATACTATCATATGCATATTCCATTCAATTTCTTAAACATTTGCAAATATATAAATAGATTTATAATTCTGATCTTAACTTCATTCCATCTCATTCCAAATTATTCCCTTGTATCAAACATAACATACTTACATTGTTCATCTTATACAATAATTATTATTCTTCATTCCACGTTTAACCCATGATTTATATATTCATTACTTATAGTGGTTGATGACGTTAAAATCCCATTCTGTGCTAAAAGGGTATAAAAACGAGTATTTAATTTTCACTTTTCAAGAATGGTTAGACAATTCATAAAAATCAAGTACGTCTTTGACCGCTTTTAGGTATCCTCGTTACATTTTTCATATTTGCATTTTCTTTTTCTTTTTTAATAAAAAAGAGAAATAAATGATTAACCTGGAAGAACAAAATATTTTGGATGCTTTTTGAAGCTAAAATATAGAGCATATCTTATCCTATATATATATATATATATTTTGGCAGGCCAACTTTCTTGTGAAGAATGTACAATTATATTTATTTGTCTTTTCCACTTGGCATTTCTGTTGTATAGTTGGCAATACGGTTGGCATTCTGTTTTATACAGCTCAACATTAGTTAGATAGTTGCTAGCCAGCTTCGCTTGTTCTAGTCTTAATATAAATACTTGTACAACGAGACAAACTATAATACTTTGATTTATGTCACAATGAAAGCTTTTCTATATTTCTTTTTTATGTTCTTCCTTCCTCTTGTTGTTCATTGAGTTACTTAGGGCCTACAACCTTACTCTTCACATGGTATCAAAGCTTACATGGTGAGGTATTGTGTTCTTTTCATTTCGTCATGAATTCTATCAAAAGTTCTAGTAGTGTTATGGTGATGCTTCCATTTCTAATCCCTTGTTTCTCTCAAGTTATGATAGCCTTAATATGGTGATTGCTACTTTGCTGTCTAATGGAAATAACTAAGGATGGATTCGATCTATTAGAATGAGGTTAGGAACAAAATTGAAAATTAGTTTTATTGATGGATCAATAGTTAACTCTTCAGATACTTCGGCTGATCTAATTAGATGGTAGAAGTGTAACTATATGGTTTATTGTTGGCTTCTTAACTCCATGACTATAGAGATTTTTCAAAATTTTCTTTATATGCTATCAACTAAACAACTCTAAGATGAGGTTATAGATAAGTACGGGACTTCGAATGGTCCATTGATATTTCAACTTCAACATCAAACAAGTTAATAAATTTGTTAGCTCCTATTATAGTAGATTAAATAAGTGCTGAGACGAATTGCATCGATTGTGTGCATATCTAGATTATACATGTAGTTAGATGAATTATTGCGTTTGTGATTTGCGTGAGAAAATGCTTGAATATGAGTCTCATAACAAGCTTATGTAGTTCCTTATGGGGCTCAATGAAGTTTATGATGGAGTTCATAATTGAATATTGTCAATGGATCCAATGCCTAATGTGAATAAGACATTTTATCTTGTTCAACAAATTAAGAAACAAAGACAAATTTCTACTGTGTTTTCTTTAGATCTTGATGTTTCAGCCTTTAATGCTAGGGGTAAAAGTATTGGCAAACAAACTAATAAACGTAAAGGAAAGATCAAGGTGTATTGTTACCTTTGTAAAGCTGAAAACCATTCACTTGAAAATTGCCTTCAATTGATTGGCCATCTTGATTGGTTCAAAGGCAAACACATTGTCAAAGGAAGGGGTAGTGTAACTTTTAATTCTCTTGCTAACAATGTTTCTACTAATACTTCTATTGTTGTAGAGATGGGTTAGCTAGATAAGAATGTAGTGGATTCACCTTTTGAACAAGGAGCAGATGTTGGTTTGGATGAGGAACTAAGTGATAAGCTACTAATTGAAAACATGTGTCATGAGATGCTAAAAGTGATGAAGATACAATGATAATAGGCTAAAGCTATATGGTTTAGTTTGTTGGAATGCTTGCTCAAACTTTCTGTTTAGTGCTCATAATAGTAGTGTGAGTTCTTAGACAATTAATATTAGAGCTATAAATCACATGACACCACGCTCCAATATAGTACACAACATCATTAACCTTGTTGAACCTATCAATGTCAAATTACCTGATGGAAGAATCCTTACAATACATCGAATACGCTCTACTCACATTACACCTTTTATAACCCTTCATAATGTTTTCCTAGTTCCCACTTTCACTCAACTTTTTGTCCATAAATAATTTAGCAAGAGACATTCAATTTATTGTTGCTTTTAATGTTTTTGAATGTCTCTTGTAGGACTCGTAAGCTAAAACAATAGTAGTGACAACTAAGGCTTGTTTTGGACTTTATATTCTCCATTTGAATGCAAGGAAGAATAATTCTGTAGTAGTAGATTCTTGTAATTTTCCTTTGAACAATTGTTCTAATGCTCATGTACTTCTTAGTTCCTTTCATTTTTTTCATGCTCATTTAGGTCATGGTTATGTTTCTTAGATGCAACATCTAAACATGTGTAAACATTACAACTTTGAACGGTTCATAATGTGATGTACGCCAACAAGCACGGTTCCATCTATTTCCTTTTAGTAGGAGTATGTCAACTACCACATATGCTTTTGAGCTTTTGTACTTTGATGTTTAGGAGCCTTATAGAGTGAAATCTTTATATGTTGTTAGTTACTTCCTTATAGTAGTGGATGATTTTAGTAAGTCCACTTGGAACTTTTTGTTCCATCATAAGAGTCAAACACCCTCTATTCTTCAATATTTCTTTTCTTGTGTGTCTAATCATTTCTCTTTGACAACAAAATTTGTGAGAGTGGACAATGGAGCTAAATTTATTTCCAATCTTTGTACTTCAATCTTTTAAAGTCTTGGGCATTGTGCATCAAAGGACCTTTATTTATACTCTACAACAAAATGGCAAAGTATAGAGGAAACATAGGCATTTATTAGATACTTCAAGGGCCTTACTTATCTAAGCAAATGTTCGTAAAGAGTTTTAAGATGAATGTGTTTTAATAGCTACTTATTTATTTGATGCATCTCTAAGGTTGTATACACAGAGGTTGTACCATGATGAACGAGAAAAAAAAAAGGGGCTAGTAAATTTAGGTTGCTACCAAATGGATATGATACACCAATTGATCTTACTTAACTTAATTTTCACCTAATGTGACACACAAGTATTGATTAGGGTCACTCGCTACTATTCCTTACTAAAGGGAATAGATAAGAGTTAAGAATAGGGAGAGAACATAAGGTTACTCCAAAAATGATATTCTATTAATTCAATTATGGAAGTATGATGTCTACATCCATAGTAATTGAGGTGTTTATATGTCCTTTACTAAGGTTACGTTAATGACGGAAAAGAAAAAAATGGATAATGTAAGAAAAGATTCTTAAAACATGCCCAAAAGGGGTAAAAATGACAAACAATATTTTGTAAAAAAAAAAAAAAAAGGGAAAAGAATCCTTCTAGAATGTTATGCTGGAAGACACATATCAAGAGAGGATTGGTAGGTTGTGATGTAGTTAATCCTACTGTTGTGAGTTTTGATGCAAGTTCCTGGACAACTCGGCACTTGTAGGATTAAGCATAGATGAAAGTAGGAGAGGATTTAGAAATAAGGTTGACTTGACTTGATTCAGGTTACAGTTCAGACACTTAAGAATATTCAAATCCTCTTCAAGTCGTGTAGCTCAATAGCACGGCTCAGATAGGTTCTTGGTGCTAAGTAGCTTGGAGACTGTGTCGATCTCTAATAAGGTTCGATGTTTAGGTCGGCAGAAGTGTAGAAGACTAAGATCAATGAAGGAATCCTCTTCTTAAATGGGTTTTTGAACTAGTATTCTCTACGTAAGTCCTTCCAATCCTCTAGCTTGGCTTTAAGTGATTGATTTGGAAAGTTGATTCCTATCATCTTCTACTTGGGAGTAAAAAAGATTTGTCTTCAAATCTAAAGGAAGTTCTTGGGGTGACCCTTCTATGGCTTCGGCTGGAATCTCAACTTATTGGTGTGAAATTAGTTAGACACATTGAATGTGGAGGAAAGACCATAGCTCTTGGGTAATTTGATCTAGTAGGCATTACGGTTGACCTTCCTCAAGACCTTGAAAGGACCATCAGCTTGTAGGGATAGCTTACTCTGTCTTAAACATGGAAATCTTTCTCAGCTAAGGTGTATCTACACTAGGTCGCTCGATTGGAAAGAAATAGTTCAGCTACTACGACTACCTATCTCTTGTTGTTTCTCATTGAACTTATCAATTTTCCTAGCTATGGACTAGTATAGCTCTTGTAATTCTTAAGCTTGATCAACTCCAGATTGGCTCTCTTCAGCAGCCACAGGGGTACTAATCATATCTAAGGGAATAGTGGGGTTGAGGCTATATATGACCTTAAAGGGGGTCTTCCTAATGTTATTATGGACAGTTCGGTTGTATACGAACTCAACAATTGGTAGATAACTCCTAATCCTTCAAATTCTTTCCTATAACAGCTCAGAGTAAAGTTCTTAATGTCTTGTTCACTACTTCAATTTAGCCATCATTCTAAAGATGACTACTTAAGCTAAACACAAGATTGGTTTCAAGTCTTCTCCAAAGTGTCTTCTAGAAATAGCTTAGAAATTTTGTATCTCGATTTGAGACTATAGTCTTCAATACTCCATGTAGTTGAACAACTTCCTGTAAAAACAAATTAATAATATATAAAGCATCGTTAGTTTGGTAGTACGGAATGAACTACTCCATTTTGCTGAGGTGATTTGCCACTACAAGGAATCCTTCCCTTTAGATGTTCGAGGCAACCCTAGAACAAAGTCTATCTTGAGGTCAGCCTAAGGTGTGCTCAATGTTGGCAAGGGCATATACTCCCCATGCGACTCCTTCCTTTCTTTCACCCTTTACACATGCCACATCTATTGACGACTTATAGACATTCTTAGCCAAACCAGGCTAGTAGAAGTTTTCTCTCAACAGGTCAGCTATTTTGTTTTCTCCAAAGTGACCAGATAGTCCACCACTATGAGCTTCCTTGACCAACAAGTTGTGTTTGGAACAGTTTGGTATGCATACCCTCTTCTCCTTAATCAAATAGCCATTCTTCAGATAATATCCTTCAACAATAACTCCTTCTAGACACTTCTTAAGTATAGGATCGAAGTGTGGGTCCTGAGCGTACTACTTGGTAATAAGAGAAAAGCCCAATAATTTTGTTTATAAGGTAGCTAGTAGAGTTTGCCGTCTTGATAGTGCATCAATGATTACATTAGCAATACCCTTTTTATGCTTGATTATGTACAAAAAACCTTCCATAAACTCCAACCATTTTGGTTGCCTCTTTGAAAGTGTGTTCTGAATACCAAGATGCTACAAGGACTCATGATCCGTATATATCACAAACTCTTGAGGTAGTAGATAATGTTGCCATACAAGAAAAACTCAAAAAAGAGAATATAGCTCTTTCTCATATACAGAGTAATTCAGTATCGCACTACTAAGCTTCTCATTGTGATAAGCTACAGGTCGGCAATCTTAAATCAATAAGGTGCCAATTTCGATTCTTGACACATCACACTCTAACTTAAAGGGTTTGTTAAAGTCTGGTAGGACTAAGATAGGGGTAGTAGTATGCTTCCCCTTGATCTCCCTGAAGCTCTACTTAGCTTAATTATTCCATTAGAATCCTTTACTCTTCTCAGTGAGCTTAGTCAATGAGGCAATAATGGTATTGAAGTTCATAATGAATCTTTTATAGAAAGAAGCAATGCTATGAAAGCTTAGTACTTAAGCAAGTGTCAACCCTCCAAGATAACTTTGATTTTCTCTTCATCAGCTTAGATTCCATCTACTAAAACTACATACCTAAGGAAGACAACTTCCCCCTGACAAAACATACACTTCTTCAGGTTCATATATAGTTTCTCAACACGTAGAATACCGAAAATAGCTCAGAGGTGTTGTACATGGTCGACTAAGTCGATACTATACACTAGTATGTCATTGAAGTATACAACCACACGTCATTTGATCAAGGAGCACATAACATGGTTTATAAGTCTCATAAATGTGCTTGACGTATTAGTGAGTCCAAACAGTATAACTAACCACTCGTAGAGACCATACTTAGTCTTAAAGGCAGTCTTCCACTCGTCACTAGGTCTTATGGTAATCTGATGGTAACCACTTTGCAAACCCATCGTTGAGAATATCTTGGCACCATAAAGCCTTTCCAACATATCATCAAGCCTTAATATAGGGTATCTATACTTGACATTAATTTGGTTGATAGCTCAGCTATCGATGCATATCCGCTATGATCCATCTTTTTTTGAGACAAGTAGAGATAGTACAATGTAAGGGCTCATGCTATCTCTTACATAACCTCGCTTTATTAGTTCGTTCACTTGCCTCTTCAGCTCAGTAACTTGCTTAGGATTCATTTTGTAAGTAGGTCTATTTGATAGGGCTGCGCTTGACTGTAAATCAATGCAATGATCAATGCCTCTAGTCAGGGGTCATTCCTTAGGCAATTCTTCTAAAAATAGGTCAAAAAACTTATCAATCAACTTTTGAGCCTCTTTAGGTACATCTTCCAAAACTCTCATCTCCAGTAATCTCTTATTCAATAGAAACATAGGTTTATTAGCCTTGTCAGCAACTCGAAGCTCTTAGTAGCTCATTACTAGTGCCTTCTTTTTGCTAACTTGGGTGAGCTGATTATGAGTCTTATTTACCTAACTTGGTGTCATGGGTTGCAACACGATCTTCTTTCTATCCTTGATAGAGGCATAGGTGTTCTTATACTTGTAATGACTAACATGTCAATTAAACAATTAAGATCTTCTAAGTAGCAAATGTGAAGCTCCTATAGGGACAACATCACTACTACCTCATCCCTATACACATTCCCAACATTAAATGGTATAACCACTTGTTTCGTAACGTGTAGGGTACCCTTTTCATGTAACCAGTGTAGCTTATATGGTTAGAGGTGCTTAGTGCTTAGCAATCTTAATCTCTATACGATGGACTGTGTAACGACATTGGAATAGCTCCCTTTATCCATAATGATGGTGCATAGTTGTTCCTTGATAGTACACTTGGTGTAGAATAAGTTCTCTCTTTGTTCTTCCTTAGAGCTCGACAAAAAACTCAGTATTTGACTCAGTACTAAAGTCATCACTTCACCTTAGTTGGCATAAACATAGGTCTCCTCTTCGTCTTTGACTTCAGTTCTCCCAATAGTTTTCTTTTCCTCCCCGAGTTCACTCTCATGGTGCTATCCACTATATCACTTCAAAGCACTGTAACACGTCAGTTAGGATATTCAACAGCTATGTGTCCATAACTCAAGCATTTAAAGTACTTCACCTTACTCATCTTACTTCGGGAGGCATATCCTTTCTCGTATGTCCTCGGGGTTGGTTTATCATCAACTTGACTCTTCAGGCCATCTTGGCTATTGTCAAGTCAGTTATGTTTCTCTTTTACTCGGGAAGTGATGAAATGTCGAACAACGATCCCATTACTTGCGCATAGTTTTAAGGCCTCCAATCCCTTACCTGGAAAATTTTTTCTTGGCAACCTACCGATGACAAGAAAGTTTGCGCCAAAAGAATGTAGCTGAACTCTTTAAGCTCCCCTAATTGTTATAGGTTGGTAGTGATGATGCCAACCATTCCCTTTCTAAGGATCCTGTGCCAAGTAATTCAACCAACCTCTGTCGAGACATTCCTGCTGAGTGATGAGAGACTCATTTAAACGGCTGAATAGTTTTCTCTCGACATGCCACCATCTCTCTCATCCTAACCCTCTTTATTGGCGTAACATTTTGACTTCTCTCGCCTATTATGCTTAGAGAATATTTGTATAGGACCAATGTTATACTGCCACCTGTCTACCTCGCCTGACATTGTACTACTTTTTCATTTTTAGTCTTTTGTCCTTTTTACCCTTTTTGGTATGTACTAGGAATCTCTTTTATGTGTATACTTTCTTGTAATTTCATTATTGGTAATGTTTCCCTAGGGACTTATTATAAATAGTCCCTTTCTTTTATAAGCCGCAGATAACTTACACTTTATTATTGAATATTCTATTTATGTGAGATAACTCTCTCTAAGTCCATATTTCCTACACTTTTATCTAATCCTGTCGAATGGCTTAGGATTAGTGGTAGGTGAAACTTGACATCAACTTGTGCATCATATCAAGTGTGGTGTCGAGTCTTGTTATGTTCATTGGTGAGTTGCATTCTCCGAGCAGCTTTACATTAGCTATTCTTGCTTAGTTGTGGACCATTTCCCTCTAATTTTCTTTGATATCTCGAAGGACTCATTTCAATTCAAATTCACCTTAGTAAGTCCTAGTGATAACCGAGCTTCTAGGTACACTAGGAAAGTCCTCTTTGCTCAGCATGTGCAAGTCAGCATGGAGCAGGAGGTCATGAAAAACTCGGCTCGGGTTTACTTAAATTACTCTTCCTTTGCTTCTCGACCCTTTGTACTATCTTTATGCCTCCTCCAATGTATAAAATGTTTATGCTTTCACAATGTTGGGATTTTATATTTAAGTCTAGAAATGAATCTTAATACTGTTTGAACTTCGAACTCATCTACGTCAGCTTGAATTATTAACATTTAGAATTCCCTAACATAATCATCAACAGTTTGGTTGCCTTGGCAAAGCTTTTACAACTTAGCAAATGTATCTTGCAAATATGTCTTGGTACAAATCTTCTCCTCAACAACCTCTTCATCTCTTCCCACATCCATACACCTCGTCTCCTATCTTTCACTCTAGCTGCATTTAAATTCTTCCACCACCTAGCTGTATATCCAGAGAACTCAAGAGCAGCAAGTCGAACTTTTACAGTGTCAATATACCCATAACAGTCATATACTTTCTTAACCTTCTCTTCCTACTCTATATATTCATCTACATCTCCATTACCAATAAAGGTTAGAATCTAAACTTTGACATTATCAAGTCCTCGAGGAGTTTGATGCCCTTGCTCTTCTACCTCATAGTGCACTCCTTCTTCTTCATTAGCATCTAAATCTACTTCCTCTTTGTCTTCCTTGATTTCATCCTACTTTAGTTTTTGTCGAGTAGGTTAGTTTACTACTCCTCTAACTCGGTGAGGTTGAGTTGGCTAATTAGCTTAACCAACATGACCATATCTTCATTCTTGCACATTTTTTGCTTAACCACAATTGGGCAAACACTAGGGTTGTTGCCTATTACGTTGCATAGCGGTGACAAAACTTTCAACAAGATTGGCGATTCTATTAAGCTTATCATCGACTAACCCTAAGATATTACTTTCATGTTGACTACAACTAACGCAAGAGCTACTATCCTAGTCACCAATGAATCCTTGAACGTTAGAATCCAACATGGTGCAATACTTCTTGACAATATGGACAACGTAATACTTGATAGAACCCTTCTACTTACTACCTAAAACTTAAGTAACACACTTTAGCCACTCCAACACCTAATACACACAATGTAACACAAAAATTAGACTTACTATGTTTTGAAGTAGAGAAATGGAGTAGAATAGAGCAATAATAACAACTATACTTGCTTTACACAACCACTACTCTACAACTTACTTTCTTTAAAACCTGCTTCAATACTCTCAAACACAACTTCATCACACTTCATACGAATATACTACAGTAGCTACGGAAGGACACTACAGCTACTAACAGCTATCATGAATAGGAGCTTCGTTACACCTTACACATTCTCTCTCGAAACCGTGCTCTAATACCAATGAAGCTGATATGTCTCCAGGGGTTGTACATATAGAAGTCGCACTACAATAAACAAGAATAAAGAAAATTAAAAAAAAAAAAGAAGGGACTAGCAAATTCATGTAGCTACCATACTAAATGATCCTAGTAGGCTTAATTTTCTCTTAATATGACGTACGAGTGTCGATTAGGGTCATTTGCCCCTATTCCTTACTAAAGGAAATAGATTAGAGTTAAGGATAGAGAGAGAACACGAGGTTACTTTGAAAAGGATATTCTATAATTCAATTATAGAAGTATGATGTCTAAGTACATAGTAATTGAGGTATTTATATATCCTTTACTAAGGTTACATTAACGATGGAAAAGATAAAAATGAATAATATAAGAAAAGATTCCTAAAACATGCCTAAAAGGGGTAAAAATGATAAACAATATTCTATATGGAAAAAAAAAGGAAAAGAATCCTTCTAGATTATTGTGCTAGAAGACATGTGTTAGGAGAAGGTTGGTAGGTGGTGATGTAGGCGGTCCTTCTACTGTGAGTGCTGATGCAGGTACTTAGACAACTTGGTACTTGTAGAATCAAGCATCAATGAGAGCATGAGAGGATTTAAAAATATGCCTAACCTGACTTGGTTCAAGTTAGAGCTCAGACACTTAAGGATATTTAGATCCTCTTTAGATCGACTAACTAGATAGCTTGGCTTAAATAGTTTCCTAACGTTAAGTAGCTTAGAGATTGTGCCGATCTCTAAGAGGTATTGCTGCTCAAGTCAACAGAAGTATAAAAGACTAAGATAGTAAAGGAATCTTCTTCTTAAATGGCTTTTTAGGCTAGTATTCTCTACTTAACTCCTCACGATCCTCTAGCTCGACTTTGGTTGACTAGTTCAGGGAGTTAATTTCTATCAGGTTGCCTATGAGTGGTTTGAATTAAAAGTCTCCATGTGAAAAGTTGTTTGGTCATCCACCTACATATGATCATTTGAAAGTAATGGGTTGCTTATGTTATGTTGCTAAGCAACCTTGAACTAAGGGGATATTAGATGTGTGTTTCTTGGCTATGCTCATGGCTAAAAAGGATATTGGGTTTTGGATTTATGCCATAAATAGATTTTGGTGTCAAGAGATGTTGTATTCTTTGAAGAAATATTTCCTTATAAATAAACTGTAGATCAAAATTCTTCTAATTCTAATCTCTTTCCTTCCTCTAAGTTCGATATGTTTGTTCATAATCTTGTTTTGTTTGATAGCTATCCATCATTATACTTCTCTTAGTCCTATTAAAACTTTTGTTCATATACACAATCCTTCCTTACTATTAGAGTCTTTGTTTAATCCTTCATCATTAACTAATGGACTACTTGTTGTTCAAATTGGTTTATTTGAGCACATAATATGGTCTTAAGAGGGTTAATGCAAGCAAAGTAAGTTCCTAAATGGTCAAACGATTTTGTGTATTTGGTAAGTCATAATAATCTTACTACTATTGCTATTGATACTTCATTACCTGATTCATATGCTTCTTCTTCTCGTTATCCTTTGTTTGACCTATTTACCCTTTCTCAATTATTTACTAAATTTTTAGCTTCATTAGCTCGAATATTGGTTACATAAGAACCACAAAACTATTTAGAGGCATCTAAACATGAAGAATGGTAAGTTGCTATGCAAAATGAACTAGATGTTTTAGAAACTAATGAAACATGGGAGCTCACTACTTTGATTAAAGGCAAGAAACCTATTGAATGTAAATGGGTTTTCAAAATTAAACATAGGCTCAATGGTACTATAAAGCAATATAAGGCTAGATTAGTTGCTAAGAGGTTCGCTCAAGTGGAAGGGGAAGATTATCATCAAACTTTTTCTCTTATAGCTAGCATATGTAGTTGCAATTGCATCTAAATGGCCTTTGTATTAAATAGATGTTAATAATGCCTTTCTTCATAGGCATCTTAATAAGGACATTTACATGGTACCTCCAGAATGCTATTATAAGGAAAGTCCTAATCAAGTGTATCATCTTAAGAAGTTATTATATGGTCTCAAACAAACTTTAAGGTAGTGGAATATTAAGATCTCTAAATTTTTGCTTCCTCTTCGCTTTCATCAATAGATCCATGACTTTTCTTTATTCACTCATTTTTATTTTATTAGTTGTGTCTTTATTCTTTTATGCGTTGATGACATGATTATCACAGGTTTAAATGAGTCTTTCATTTGTAAGGTTAAAAAGAAGCTTGATGATGAGTTTACTATTAAGGATTAGGGGGTTGCTTGCTCTTTTTTTTTTTAGGCCCAGAATTATGCAAACCAAATGAGGGCATTCTCGTGAACCAATGAAAGTTCATTTTAGACTTGTTGTAAGATGCTTGCCTTATAGGGGCTAAACCATTATTTGTTCCATTACCTTCTTGTGTGCGTTTGGATACTGATATTGGTGAGTTGTTGCCTGATGCTACTTTTTATAGGAACTTAGTTAGGAAGCTTCTTTATCTAATGCTCACAAGGTCAGATATTACTCACATAGTTTATAGGTTAAGTCCATTTTTATCTAGCCTTATTGTTCGCAATTACAAGTTCTCCTTCATCTCTTGAGATATCTCAAAGGGACCTTGTCATTTAGGTTGTTTAAATCTTCTAATGACGATCTTTAGCTTCATGGATTTTTAGATTCTGATGGTGTTCTAGCATAATGGATTGTAAATCCTTAACTGGCTATTGTGTGTTTCTTAGTAGTACCTTGGTTTCTTGGAAAGCTAAGAAGTAACCAACCATGTCTACTTCCTCCATAGAGGCTGAGTATAGGAGTTTAGTTACAGTGACCAAGGAGCTTCTTTGTGTTTCGTTTATCTTTCAAGATTTGCATATTTATGTGTCATATCTTGTTGGTTTATTTTGTGATAATAAGTCTGCCTGGTCGATTGCAAATAACCCTTGTTTACATGGGCAAACTAAGCACTTAAACATAGATGTGCATTTCATTCAGGACCATATTTGCTCAAGGTTCTTGTAGTCGCATTTTGTTCCATCATCATCTCAAGTTGCAAACCTTCTCACAAAGTTACTCGGTGCTGTACAATTTCAATATCTATGTAGTAAGTTGGGCCATAGAGAGGCTCTCGCTTAGAGGGGGAAAGGGAGAGGAGGAGGGGTAGGGTGGATGGGTGGAGGTGAAGAATGTACACTAATATTTATTTATTTATTTGCCACCTGGCATTTCTATTGTACAATTGGTAGTATAGTTAGCATTTTCTTTTGTACAGCTCAACATTAGTTAGATAGTTGTTAACTGGCTCAACTTGTTCTAGTGTTAGTATAAATACTTGTACAATTGAACAAACTATAATACTTTGATTCACTTCACTTTGAAAGCTCTTTTACATTTCTTTCTAGTGTTCTTCCTTCTTCTTCTTGTTCATTGAGTTACTTAGCACTTGCAACCTTACTCTTCACATTGTTGACTTATTCTTCAAGTAATACATGTATTGTATAAGCAGCTATGACCTTGACTTATTTAATTACAAGTATTAGTTGATTGTGCTTTACTAAGTGGTTCAAAAGTCTTTCTCCAAAAACATTTTGATTGTGAAATTGAATCCAATCATTTGCATATTAATTTTCTTATGGTAATGCTTCCTACCAAATTTGGAGTGAATAAATTTATTATCAACATCGTTTTTATCAATTACTTCTATACATAGCTACTATTTATTATGTTGGCTTTTGAAACAATTATCTAAGATGCTAATGACTACTATTTGCTTAATTTAAAGCATAATCACTAGGAAACACGCTATATACATCATTAGAGGGATTTTTGGCTTAATAATTTGGACTTTTCATTATTCTTGCAATTGATTAAGCTCTTGTTTCATAAAATATTCCAATAATGGGCATAAAATAAAAATAAACCATAAAATGAATCAAATNAATCATATATGTATATATAGTATGTATTTTTTTTTAAATAGAAAAAGTACAAAAAGTCATTAATATCTACCTCTTTTTCTATTTTAGCCATTATCCTTTTTTTTTTCATTTTAATTCTTAACATTTTAGATTCTTGTCAAATTAGTCATTTCATTACTTCTGTTAGTTTTTTTCATTAGTAAGAACATGTGGCAACATATGATTAGTCCACGTGTAATTATTAAATAAAAAAGATATTATAATATTATAAAAATAAATAAAAAACATAGAAAAATAGTTAAAAAATAATGAAAATTTATACCTACAAAAATAAAGATACCAAGATAATATATATGATTATATATACTTATATATATTAATAAATATAAAATTTCAAAAAATAAAAAATAGAAAAATGTAGAAAAAATAAAGAAAAATAGAAATCCAGCCATCTTGTAAGTTAAGAGTATTATATTTTGATAATCTTAAAATAATTGTTAGTTAACTTGATGGAGCACTAGAATTATACATAATGGAAATAAACACACGTAAAAGAAGATGAAGGGGAGAGTACATAATTTTAAAAACATGAACTATTTTTAGGAATTGGAATCCTAACTGTTGTTTCAAAATATTTACCGGTATAGATTTGAGAGATATTGAGCTTCACAAGATCAAATGAGCCTGTAAAAGAGAACACAATGAGGGGATGTTAGGGGGCTGTTCGATATGGCTACTCTGATGCTTAAGTTAAGCAAGTGTTTAAAGAGAATAAGAGTACTCGAAAACAATATGCAGGCTAAAGTGCGCAAAGTGTTAGGTGGTTTACCATTAGATATTGGCCTTGTATTTATAGAGAAGCAAAGCTAGTAGTTGGAGAGGACTTAGAGGATAGAACTACATCCGTAAGTATTGGAGAGTGAGGTAATAATGTTTGATGTGGCCCGTAAGTATAAGAATTAATTGCTTGACTTAGTCTTTAGCTTTATTCGAAGTCTTCTAGTTGTTAAAGGCCTCTTATAACGGGATAGGTTGTATTTTAGGCTTGAACTGAAGGCGGCTCACCATAAGCCATGAGCCTTATTAGGTTGAGACGGGCCTTAAGAGCCTATGTCCAAAAGGCCCTATTAGGTTAGGACAGGCTTGAAGAGAAGGAAAAGATGGGCTTCTCGAGCATGGAGTCAATCTGGTCTAGAGGTATTCATGTTAATGCTATTGTATCGATGTGGTGATGATAGAAATTCGGGTTAGCGAAGGGTCGAGGCAAAGACGTTCGATTTGAGTGACATTAGGGCCAAGCATGTGTAGTTCGTTCGAGTAAGCTGCCTTTTAGGTAGAGGTGAGTGTGACAATTCTAAGGTAGAACGTAGGAGATCCAATCTCCTTAGCCATTAGGGGGTACCGAGTAGTTAGTCCTTTGTTAAGTTAGAGCAGGATGCATGTTTGTTGAGCTAGATAAGTGAACCATAGTGGAAACTCTAAGTAAGAGCTTCGGGTCAAGGTGGAGATTTGGTAGGTTAGGTACCTTAGTCAACAAGGTTGCCGAGCAGATGTGTCGAGTTGATAAAGTCGAGCTAGGTTAACCATTGTTCAAGTAAATACAATTTATTCGTATTGAGGCATAGTGTTATTGAAGTACTGAATAAGTTCTTTTACAGAAGTTAAAGGGACCACAAGAAAACTTCTCTTAAAAGTTACTTTTTGAATTTTTATTTATTACACCCATTTTCAGTGTAGTTAATGCAATATGACAGGTATCCTATCACAGCAGACATGCACACAACTATATAGGTTTTGCCTTTCGAATGCTACTATCCGATTAGAGCTATCTCTACGTATTTGTATCGTAGCATTTTAGGGGATTCATATTTATTTAAATCCATATAACTGCCGATTCACTTTCCAACGCGATCTGCCTATAAATATCAGAGTCACTTTATGAGATCACTCTTTTGCAATCTCTCTCTCTTTTCTGTTGTAATATTTACGTTCTTCGAAACTTTCTTTTTCCCAAACTTTTCTTCAAAGTTCTATACATTTCTTTGCTTCTTTAATCTCCAGAATATCTATAAACATAAGTGAGACACCATTTGATTTGTCGAAATACCATTTAACCAACTTTAAAGCCATTAGCAATGATCTTCCTTACGAAGGATGGACAAAGCCACATTATTGGCACAGCTAGATGATAACACGAGAATGGTAGTAAAGGCACTGGATAGGTCAAGACTTATTGTAGATACCTCATTTTTGCCCCCTTTTTATTTTAAATTTTTAAAACAATGTAAAGGGTCCTAATTTAGACAAAAGTATAAAAAATAAAAAACTAATAAAAGCACAAAAAATAATAATTTATAAAAAATACAAAAAAATTACAAAAAAAATATAAAAATTGGAAAATTCACAAAAAAATGGAAAAATTAGAGGATTTAGCAAATTTAGAATATAATGATAAAAATTTTAGATAGCTTAAGTTTTTTTTTTTAAAACTTAAGTGTTTTCAAGACCTTAGATAAAGGAAAAATATTGGCCTTGGGTTTAAATTCAAATCTAGCCCAAGTTAACCTTATTCATATGTGCAATTTAATTACATATATGAATAAGGCACAGGTCAACGGCCTAATGATTAAGTACTTGAACATAGTATTAAAATTGACTCAAAGGTCATGGGTTTGAACATTACTAAAGACATAAAAATGCCTTGTGTTTTTCCTTTCTTACAAACACACATAACACATTGCCACATGTCGGAATATCATTGCGCCACGTGTACAATGTAAGACATGTAGCATTGTTACATAGACATACTACATGGTCACGTGTCATCGCATGGCATACGTTTCGTTAACTACATACACGACACATCATCGCTACATGTCTTTCAAGACATGTGCCACTTTCTCACTAAATGACATAGCTGACACGACGCTACATCAGTGCCATGTCAACCCCTTTTCTCTCCCTTTCTTTCTCTTTCTTCCATTTTCCTTCCTTTTCCTTAGCATTTCTTGTACTTTCTTTCTTATGAAGTGAACTTCGTGAGCATTTTTTGTTGCTTTTTCTATGTGATTTCATCAAATTAATGATGAAATTCTAGAGTACGCTTGGCCTACTATGGATTGGGATAAAAAACATATCCAGATACAAACATTTAGAGCATTAAATTAGTCGAAGAAATAAGGAAAAAAACTCAAAACGTAGGTTTCACATTTATGGCTGATTCCATTAATAACACTTACTAAGTTAACCCGAGCTTGTTTTAGTATAAATAAGACCCTATCAAGGTTAATCAATCATGAATTCTCAATTTCAATCCCTCCTGCACTCATTTTCAAAAGTTTCTCTCTTTAGTGGCATCTTCTCTTTGTCTCTCTAAAAACTAATCAAATTAACAATAGTTCAAGCAAAATTGACATTACAGTAAAGCTTCCCGTACTCTTAGCACACATAACACATCACCACATGTCGAAATATCATCGCACTATGTGTATACTGTGGGACATGTGGCACCGCCACATACACACACCACATGGTCACATGTCGTCGCATGGCATAAGATGTATTATCAACTACGTACACGACGCATCATCGACTACGTGTCTTTTAGGACATGTAGCACTTTCTCACTAGATGACACGGCTAACGTGGCGCCACATCAGCGTCACATCAACCCCTTTTCTCTTCCTTTCTTTCTCTTTCTTCCATTTTCCTTCCTTTTCCCTAGTATTTCCTGCACTTTCTTTCTCGCGTAGTGCACTTCGTGAGTATTTTTGGTTCCTTTTTCTCTACAATTTCATCAAAATAATGATGAAATCGTGGAGCGCACTTAGCCTACTATGGATTGGGATAAAAAACACATCTAAATACAAGCATTTAGAGTATTAAATTGGTTGAAGAAATAAAGAAAAAAAAAAACTTAAAACATAGGTTTCACATTTATGGCTTATTTGGCCATTGATAATACTTACCAAGTTAACCTGAGCTTGTTTTAGTATAAATAGGACCCTATCAAGGTTATTCAATCATGAATTCTCAGTTTCAATCCTTCCCTCACTCATTTTCGAAAGTTTCTCTCTTTAGTGGCACCTTCCCTTTCTCTCTCTAAACACTACTCGAATTAACAATAATTCAAGCAAAATTGACCCTACAGCAAAGCTTCCGAACTCTTAGCAATCGAACCCAGTCACTCTTATCCTTTGCCATAGCTTGTAGTGACAGCACCACCTGCTTAGGGTTTGATAACAGTAGCTACTTATGAAACCTATACTACTGATCGCCGTTGCTTCTTGAATCTAACACTATAGTTGACTTTGCTGTGTCACGAAACCCTAAACCCAACTCCCTTCTCATTTCTAACGACTACCACGAAACTCGAATGGCCACCACTATCAGTGCCTATCCCCAAACCACCATCATATAACCACCAAATACGATGGCATCACCTTTAGATCCCCATCTTCTAATAAATCCCACATGAAACACCCCTTACCCCCATAAAAAAAAACCACCTTACTCGTGTCTCCAAAGTTGCTATTGTTCTCTCCCTCATGTGACCTGAAGACTCACTTCGAATCCAACTTGAACCCAACCCATTCGACTGCTCCAAACTTGACACCTAACCCACACACCTACTCCATTTTGTTTGACTCCGCCATGATTCGGCCTTTTTTTATATTATTTATTTATTCTTTTTTTTTATTTTTGTTTGTTTATTCATTTATGTATTGTATTTGTAACTCCAAAAAAAAAAAAAACAAAGAAGAAAAGAAAAAAAAGAAAAGAAAAGAAGAAAGAAAAAAACTTAGCTTTATTTTTATTTTATTTTATTTTTTATGTTTTAGTAAAAATAAAAAGAAAAAATAATAGTAACAATAAATAAGTATAAAAATAAATAAATAATAAAATCATTTGATGACTTAAAATAAAAACTATTTTTCCAAATAAAAATAAATCTACCTTTTTTTAAAAATTAGAATACTTTCAGAACTTTCTCAAAATAAAAACCTCGAATTAGGACTTTATAGAAAATTTCAAAATAAATAAAATGGCTAAAGATGTAAACTCGGCTATGTTTCAAGAATTAAAATAAACTTGCATAGTTAAATTTTATGAAACAATTACATACGTCTAATTCCGAATAATAGGTATGTAGGTACTTCCAAGGCAACATAAAAAATGAAAAAACCTATTTTTCCATTTTTAATTTAAATTATTCAAGTTAATCTAATTCGTTAACTAATAATTGAAGTTCATTTTATAAGATAGTTTCTAAATGTGATTTTAGATTAAATCTAAAATTGGAAAGTTGATGATACCCGTAAGGGTTTAAAAAGCTTAACCCCTAGATTCGTTTTTCTAGTTCTTAAAACTATTTAATAAATTTGGTTTTATTGAAAGATTAATAGCTAAATTATAACCAATCCATCTAATTAGTTATAATTTAATTCTTTTTTTCTAACTCTGACTGAGTGGTAACTCCAAAACATTGTCAAAATATAAAAAAAAAAAAAAAAAAAAACTGGTTTTCTTTAAACCTTTAAACCTTAGTTAAGAGTTAATATTAAACAGGTAGGGTTTAATATTGATCGGTTTAAATAAGACTAATTTTAAAAAAATTAGGAAAAAATCAAGCTCAATACTTATTAATGCCATCCCAAAGTATGCTTACGTGTATGCTCCCTTGCCAGAGGCCAAAGATCTTATTACTACGCTTAGGTTGGGTAAACGTCCAAGCAGTCAAACTAATGGGAACAAGCCTTTTGCCCCCAATTGGGTTTTAAGTAACTTTATTGTTGGACCAACTCCAAGTTGGGTACTACAGTTGCCAAGAAGGGAGGAAAGGGTACCCTTATTGTCGGGGAGGCATTTTGCTGTGTTTGGAGTATGGGTAGGGCCTCCTTTTGAGCAAATTTGAGAAGGAGCTCTTCAACATCTACCAGTGCAATCTGGCACAAGTCCTTCCTAATGGGTGAAAGCTATTGAAGGCTGTCAAGTCTACCTAATGATAAGGGCTACTCTTAAGCTCTTCAACCATTTCTACAAGTAGAAGAGTTTAAGTTGTTGGCCATATTGTAAATCCCGTAATTGAAAGTTCGGATTCAATACGTGGAATTTAGGGCAATCGGATAAAGTGTTTGATAGAGTCCAAATTATAAGATGAAACTAAAAGTATTAGTAAAAGTGACCCCGTAAGTTTGAATTTAGGAAAATAATTAATAAAATAATAGAATATTATAATATCAAATTATAATTATATTACTTGTTATTTATTAAAAATATGTAAAATGAGTTTCGATAACTAATAAGTCTCTTGAGATAAATTATATGCATACCAAAAAATCATAGAATAATATAAATAATATTTAAGAGTATTTACTTATACTCCATATGTATTTACATATAAGTAAAAATATGCAAAATTACTTAAAATACCCGAAAAATACTAAATTTACACTAAATAATTAAAGAAAATTACAAAAAATAAAGAAAAAATAAAAAAGTAAAGAATTGTTTAGATCAAGGTCATAGCAAGCTAGGGATTGAGAAGAAAAATTTACCTAATCAAATTAAGGTAACTAGAAAGCCAAAAAGGAAAGGATAAAGGCTAAATGTCAACCTAAAACTTAAATAAAAATTCCAAACAACTCTATAGATACCCTAAATTTCAACTGAGGCTCATTTAGTCAATTAGGGATTAGAAAAAAAAAATAGAGAGAACTTAAAAAGAGAGGATTAAGGTTTTTTTTTTCCAAAAAATTAGAAAAAAATCTACATAATTAGAGCTTGTAGACCAAAACCACAACCCTTGGCCATCTAGAACCAAATTGCCACCACCACTGCACCCTATCACCACCTATGGCCAAAAGTCTATTGAATAGGTGAGTTCGATTTCAACTGAATTTGTTTAATTTATTTAAATTATCAATTTTATCTAGAAAATTATGAAATTTAGTATTTTGATGCTTTTATGTATGTAAATTAAGGGAAAAATATTAGTTTGATTAAATTATATCTGGAAATATGTTGTGCTTAAGAAATCCCGTAAACTTGAGCATATTTTAATTTAGAAATAAATAACCTTACAAGTGTAGTTTTGAGCTCATTTTTTTTATATAGACTATTTAGAGGATGTAGAACAGTACTATGAAAAGACTTTTCAAATTTTAGATGATTTTTGGGCTTTAAAATGATGTATAACATGAGTAATTTCGGGCTAATTAAATAATTAAAGGGATAATTATTGATGTAGTGTGTAATTAGGTGTTTAAAGATGTTAATTTCTAATGTGGTATGGTAATTGTAGCATTTGAATTGTTAGATGTAATTATTAGGTGTAATATGTAGTAAATATGTAAAAATTAATAATATGTGAAATTGGAATTATAATAAATATAAAATATTATATTAAAATGGATAATATAATAATGATAGTAATATATAATAAATTTGGTAAGAAACTTAAATTTAAGTAATTATATGAAAAATGTAAAAGTTTCTTATATCGTAAGTAAATTCAGTATATAAATGAAGACAAGTGTATACCATATAGGTTATAATACTGGTTAAAGACTAAAAGTGGTACTTAGGATACTCGAGTATCATGTAATTAATTTCACATTATGGTTCAGAATGCATTCTTAAGATTTATATATAATACCTGGAGTTAAAACTGATTTAGAACCTAAATCAAAACTGGATTTAGAAATTAATTCCAAAACTAACTTAGAATGAATCAACAATAAATAATATATATATATATATATATGGAAAATTGAGTCAAATCATAACCTAAAGTTTATATATATCATAAGGATACAAATATTAAAAGAGTATTTATATTATAAGATACGCGGAGACAAGTGACTTGGGACCAGTTGAGTGAGCTAACTAAGGATTCTAAGTAAGTTAGGTTCAATACTTTATTGTATTTTGAAGTACTATTTTAAAGTACTTAAAGGCTTAGGATTGTATGTGATTGTGCTTGTAGGTGGTTAGATACATGTGCTTGTAGGTGGTTAGATACATGTGCTTGTATGTATTTGACTTTGTGTTAAAATCTGTGTTGTGTTTTGGTGATTGTTGCAAATTAAATGGTGTAAGATTGCTTGATTACCCTAAACCATACTTAATCAACCTAAATATCCTAATTAGACATGCATTGCAACCTTTTAGGGGACTATTAGGAATCCTCAACCAAACACCGATGCCTTTGAAAAAGATAGCACTGGATAATGTAATAGTCTTTTCTTTATCTTTAATCGAATTAAGTGATAGGAGAAGAGATCACGGTAAGGATGAAGGCAATGGTTCAAAGGTTAGTCATGGAGGGAGCAGTGTCTCCATTGCACAAACCTAAGTTTGTCATAAGCTGTTTTATAAACATGAAAATTCCTCAGCTCCAATTAGAGTAGGTAAAATTACTTTGATTTCACAACGGACTGGACCACGTTATGTAATGGCATTTGCTTATTGCATTGCATATAATTAATTATTTGAAAACCTTGCTTGTGTTTGTTATGCATTAATGAGTCTCCATCCTAACATATTAAGCTGTTGGTTGTTTATACCTTTACAGATTTTTTTGCTGATACTGACTGATATGCCATGATATAATTTTCCTGAGGTTAGTTTCTTTTTGGAAGCGCTATGGAGGAGTGAGAATCAACTGGCTATACGATCAAGTCCTTTACCGTTCTGTTAGTACTTGTAGGTTTATGAATTGGTATTGTGATATGTTAGTTAACAGATTACCGTGGCATGTATAATTTCCTAAGATTATAAGACAATATGAATGTATTTATGTAAATATGACTTAAAGTTTTAGTTACATATATAAATTTTACCTTTAATTATGAATGATTGTTTACTTCAAAGTGAGGAGTCATGAATGCCTTGTGTAAATTATATCTATGATAGGAACTGTAAGGTCAATTACTATCATAAGTTGGTTTACACGACGGGACTGTTGCAACTTTACGGCTTCGAGGCATAACATATACCTCCAACCTTATCTAAGGAGAAAGCTGTTCGAAGGTCTGGTGGACTCTGTTAAGGGCTAGCAAGATGACTTCTTGGTAGTTAAGTTGCTGAAGAAAGTAAACTTCTAGACAAGATGGACCAAATTGGTCTGAACTAGGGCTCAGAAGGAGCTTAGGCCTAGTAATGTTGAGGCCGTAAGGAAGATTCAAGCCTTTATGGCCCTAAGGTACAACAACCAAATAAACACTGTAGAGACGGTAGGGAGATACTTTAAGTATCCGATCTCTAAGCTCTTCCCCAGCATGAAGAAGGTTGTAATGAAGAAATGGATAGAAGGTACGGGTTCGTTTTTCACGAGTGACTTCATCTATCATGCTAGTGTGTGTGCAACGTTGTACTTCATCCAACATCCTCCTTAAGAGAAATAAGGTAGGGGATCTTTCTTATCCGTACTGGCATGGTTGTCAAAATCACGAGTCAAAAATGTGATTCTATAAGTTTATGATTTTATAATGTTTTTCTAAGTTAAAATGAATATAAAATCATTTATATTCATTATGAAATTTGATGTACATTTCTACAAGCTTACGATTCTAACAATTTTATACGATTCTATCAATTATATGCATTCAAATAAATAGTAGAATTGCAATTTTAACAACCATGTGTATTGGTCATAGCAGAGTTGGTGAATGGTGGTGCTTTGTACTTGATTTGTTTTTTCCTTCTTCTTGATAACTTGTTTGATTCTTTGCAAGCAAGAAATTAGCCAAGGAGATTCCCCATACTTTTGTGGACAAGTTACCAAGGCATTATCAGGCTAGGGCAAAGCCGATTACCAAAGCCTCCAACCCTAAAGGCAAAGCTATAAGGTTAAGATCAAGGGCAGGAGAGACCAGTAGGGTTGAGCTAGCTACTTTACCCTAAGGGATTCCTTTCGTTGATCTCCGCATAAAGCTACTGGTTGCCAAGTTTGTGAGCATGGTCATGTCTTCTATTGGACCTGTCTCCACCTTTGTACCTATAAACATAGAGGATGAGCCTAGTTGATGGGAATTTAGCTACTGGGCCTTTAACTAGTAGCCAAGTTCAAAGGCTAGAGGACTTGGCGAGGTGAATCCTCCTACTCCAACCAACTTCTGCAAAAGCTAAGTTTCTCCTTGCTATTGATCAACTTTATATGCTGAGCCATTTGACTGCTTACCTCTCAGAAGTTGTGTGTCGACTTGAAAAATGCCCAGATTGTAGCTAAACCTCACGCGCTTGCTCGGTCATGTTTAAGCCGAACACTTACTTAGCATTACTCTTGCCGAGAGATTGAGAGAGTTGCCTTAGATTAACCCTTAACTACTCCTGCTCAGATGAGTCCATACCTGCTCGACACCCCTGCTTAGACACTTGATCAGCTCATACTCCCGATTAGCTCGTACTCATTTGTTTGCATCCTCCAGCAACGCTACTAATGTATTGCTGCCATGTGTCCAAGACTAATCATAGAATCTACTACCATAATCATTGCTTTTTCCATGAATATTCTTTTGACCCTTTGTATACTTTACATTACTTCTTTAAGACAGTACCCTTTTGGTCTTTTCCTTTTTAGGCAAGTTGTCCTAAATTCTAGGGTATAAATACCCCTTATACATTTAATCGCAGGCATCAGATTATCATTAATGCACTAGATGTTTTTCCTCTTGAAAACATTGTTTGTTTACTTTTATTTAACTCTTATCCTAATCCTTAAGTAAGGCTAGGTGGTGAATACCCTCATTGGACCATCTTGTGCATCATATTGAGTTGTGTCGTAAGTCCTCGAAAGTTCCATTATGTGTCATATCCTTTGAAGATGTTCATGGGGTTTATTTACTTTTTTATTTGTTTTTTGTCCCTACGCACATTTCCCCATCACTCTTTTAAGCTTTCGATAAGCTTGGACCCATCTCTGCGATCGGCTTTGTTTGTCTTTGGTTATGGTACACGTCACTGGCAATGCTGAAGAGATGGATACTTGCCCCCTTTGACCAAGGTGAGGAGAAGGTGGTCGAGGTCAATGCCCCATCCAAGGTTGCTAGGCAAAAGAGAAAGGCCCCCGAGACTACTAGGGAAATGGCCCTTAAGGCGAATAAGAAGAAGATGATGGGGAAGGTGCCCCTCACCTGGTATGAGTAGCCTCTAGCTCATCCATACAGGTGCATCAATGAGGTTAGTGATTTTTTTAAGTCCTTAACAAGTTTCAATTTTTGGGGATAGTGCCAGATTCGTTTAAGGATGTGTCTTACATGTCTCGAAGTGAGGAGCTTTACCTTCATAAGTTCGAGCCCAAGACTAGGAGGGCCAAGTGGAAGTTCTTGAGGCCAAAGTAGGATGTTTGAAGCAATGATATCACATTATGCCACCAAACTCTCAGCTATTGGGCCTCGATGAGGTCTTATACCTTTAGCAACTGAGCCATCCTTAAAGATTTGTCAAAGGTGGGAGGAGGTGATCCAATGGAGATAGTGGGTCATTTGAGCTCCCTCATCCAGCAAGTAAGTCTTGGTATTTTTCAATTGATATCCTTCCTTATCATCATTGATTTAATCTTAGTTTATGTTTCTTTTCAGTATCATGGCCAGGTATTGCTACAGCTCAATAATTATGGTGCCCTATGGAAAGAGGTAAAGGGATTTCTAGCAATGTCTTCTAGTGTCGAAAAGGGCTTGAGGGAGGTAGAATCTTCCTCTAGTAAATATATGGACAAATTTATTAAGGCTAACCAAATTGGGCTTAAGGCAAAGCTATAGGAGGTAGAACAGGATTGAGCTGATGTTAAGAAGAATGCCAAGTAGGTTTACAGCCTTAGGACTTAACTAAGCAATGAGCAAAGGACACAATTTCAGCTTTTTCAGAAGCTGGATGAAGAGATGAGAGCTAAGGAAGAGCTCCAAAAGGAGATTGTCGAGCTAAAGGCATTAGTCTCTAAGCTATGGACTAAGTTGGCAATAAAGACATCTGAGTGCGACAACACCAAAGCTACATCACTAGAGCTAGCCGGTCAAAAGGTTGGCTTAGAGCAGTAAATCTAGGAACTCCAGAAACGAGCTTCTAAGATGAAGGAGATTATCTTTAAACTAGAAAGTAGAGAGGTGCTTAGCGACGCCCTGGCTAAGAAGATTGTTAAATACTTTTAGATGACAAACTAGTGCTTGGAAGAGTTGGAGGACATCTCTACTGAGTGCACTTAGTTCACGAGGAATGAGATGCTCTCCCATCATCTTAAGCTCCACTTGAGCTTCCTTGATTAGCTAGACTCACCAACTTATTAGGAGAAGAGGGTGGCCTAAGCACGAGAAAGAGAAGCTACCCAAGTAGTTGCCGAGGTTCAAGGCACCTCTTCTACTACCAAGGTCGGTCAAGACATTTTTGCATCTACCTCTACCTTAGAAACTCAACAGGAGGTTACCCCTGAGAGTGCTTCCTACAATGATTATGGTAAGGGTGATCCTCCTATTGACCTAAGTTAGTAAGTTTCAACCCCTGCTGTAGCCTAAGGCCAACCATCTTAGGGACCATCGATGGATTAGTCCTTTGAGCAGATTGAAGAGCTAGGCTTTTCAAAGCTGCCAGAGTTTGCTGATTCGAAGTAGTAATAGTTATCCCCTTTCACTTTGCTTTGTACTTCAAGTCAAGATGTTGATCTTAATTTTGTATATCCCCCTTTTTATTAATGAAATTTGGAACTTCTTCGCTCGGTGTACTTGCTTTGTATGCTTTAACTCTTGTTCAATGCTTTTCGCTTTTTTGTTGGGTTCTTTGTAACATGGCCTAACATTTGAAGTTATTCGCAGTTCCTAGATTGTATAAGGGGTGTTGTCCCTTACTAAGGCTGCTCTAAGGGGGGTCAAGTTAGTAGCGTTCCAAATTGCCCAATTAGTGGGAGTTTCTTAGGTAAATGGGTGGGGGCGGTGTTTCAGATCGATGGCATTACGACTTTTCGAATTAGTGGGAGTTCCTTAGATAAGGGATGTTTTCTATCGAGCCTTATTTCATTTTCCTTAATTTAATCTATATTAAACCTAATCTATTTAATATAAATTACTCGACATAAAATTAAGGAAACATTTTTCTTAAAAAATGTTTTAAAAAAATATTTTGAAAAATTAGAGTCGCCAACCAGTTAAATTGATAAAAAATGAAATTAGAGTTTTTGGGTAGGAAAACCCTAATATGGCAACTAGTTTGCTAATTTTTTAAAAAATTATTTTTTAGAAAATTAAACAAAAAAAATCTAAATTTGAAGGCTAACATATTAAGACTAAGTCACCATGTAAAAAAAAAATAATAATTAACAGGCTTTATTTTTTATAATTTTTCTAAAAATGTTAAGTCATGTAAGGATTTGCAAAAATGTAACTAAAATGAATTTTTTATTATGAATTTTCTAAGGAAAAGGGAAAAATCTTTTTTATACGGTTGTGTTGAAGGTATTTACATACCCGCTAATCGGGATCAAACCAAAGTAGTTCTTTTTTTTATATATAAAATAATTAGTCGGTGGATTTTTTATTTGAAAATTGAGCTAGATTTATGTTTACTTAACAATTTATTATTATTTAAAAAAAGCCTAAAAAATATAATTTCATGAATCTAAGAAAACCCTAACTAACTAAATCTTTTTAAAAATCTTAGTTAAGATTATTATTATTTAAAAAAAAAAACTCACTATGTTTCAAAAGATATCTTTTCTAAATCATATATACAAGATACGCTAAGATATAGTTTGGATATGTATCTTGATACATACCTTCTCTAGCATCAGTTCATATTAATTTAGTATCAATGAGATCTTGAATCTTATGGCCGAGTCTCCAGCACTTGTCCATATAATGCCCCACTTACCTTAAATGATAATCACAATGGTGCTCCGAGTTATAATCTCTCAGTCTTTGTCCTTCCTTCGGTATTTCAAATGTCAAGAGATTATCTTTCCTCAGTTATATAAGAACTTAGCTTAGAGGAATGAGGATATGAGTAAATTATCTTCTTTATAAGTGGTTATTCTAATTTTGATTTGGCGAGGGATTAGATCCTCATGTCATGGCTATCGGGGTTGCCAATCTGATAAGGTTGCCAGTGTTGACAACGCTTACAGTAGCTTCTTTGGCCTTGTTGGAAAATCTCGCGAAGGTGTTTTCTTCTCAACTGCTTTAGGATTGGGAAGCCTTTCAGTAGCAATAGCTTCCTCAATTTGGCACCTTGAGGCCACAATTTTTGCAAAGTTAGAGGCAGGGTGTCCTACCAAATGTTGGCAATATGGGCTTTTGAGAGTATTGATGAAGGCAAAAGTTAGATCCTTCTTTATTAAAGGTATAGTCACCCTAGCTGTCATACCCCTCCATCTCTGAGTATACTCTTTAAAGCTTTCATTGCTCTTCTTTCGTAGATTATTCAAATCCCACATTGATGGGACCACCTTGATATTAAACTTATATTAGTTGTAGAAAGCCCGAGCTAACTTATCTCATGTATCTGTCTCATTCAAATCTAATTAGGCATCCTAAGTTAAAGCGGGCCTAATTAAGCTATCTTAAAAGGTTTGGAACATTACCTTATCATACTTCGTGTATTTTCCTATCTTTTTGATGTACAACCTAGTGTAGAGCTTCAGGCAACTGGTCTCATCATATTTCTCGAATTCCAGGATTTTAAACATTTTCGAGAAGTCATCATCTTCATATGTTGGCAAATTGATCATTCCCATTTGCTCAAGCCTATTAACTATTTCTAGGATTTTCATCTTCTCAATTAACTTTTGCATAAATTTCATTTCTATCTCTCAGTGTTTTTCTTCTATCTCTTTCCTTCATGCCTCAACATTAAAGACTGATTTTACATCTTCCAATTCAGGAGGAGGGGTCGCTTTTGCATTCTAACTCGGGTTGACTTAAGACGCTTGCTTGTCATTGAGAATTCTAATAGCCCGAGTGAGAGCCTAGATTTGTTCGGCCATCTTGTTCATGTTTTCTTCTAGGGTTGTGACTCTTGGGTCAGGCTCGATTTAATCAACAATTTTAGTGCCTTGAGTTAACATTCTTACCTTAGAACAAGTGAATATCGGGCTTCTAACTGAGTCTGCTCGCTTGAGTACTATCTTCAAAATCCTAAACGAAAACCTAAGTTTTAGACATCTTTGTAAACTAAAATTTTTCTTTTTTTTTTTCATTTTTTATTTAAATGGCAACTATCAAGAAAGAAAAAAAAAATAAGCAAAAGATTGCACAATCAATAAAGGTTTTCATTTAATAAAGCTGCAAATTTATTAATAATCACAAATTTTAACCTATACAACAGACTAAGATAAAAAGAAATAAACTCCTAACTAATCTTTCTAAAAAGAAAAAAAAAATCAAATCCTATATTTATAAAAGTCGACGAATCTGGCTAGGTTGGGCTTCATCGACTTCTCTCATTAGCTTTTGGAATGTAACACTTCTTTCTCGAATCTTACTCCTCAAGAATTGATTTTCTTTTAGCAATCTCCCATTCTCCATCTTTAATTCTTCAATGATCCTTTTGCATTCTTGGAACCGAGCTTCAACTCTAGCCTATATGGTGTTTCGGTAGGTGAAAGATATTCTTGCTCTAGCTCATGTCTAAATACATTTGAAGCTTCATACCATATCTTTCTAGTCTTCTCCAATTGATTATAGATAAATTGCTTGGTAGCTTGGTATTCTTCGACTTTGCCCCTCAAAGTTCTCCTATTAACTATCTTCTTGACTTCCCTCCGTTCCTACAGCTTCACGAATTTTAATAGTCGTTGAATCAAAGTAGCAGTAGGTAAACAAGGATCTTGATGGCTCAATGTGACATCGTCCAAGGGGTCTCTGTATGCTATCTCTTGAAGTAGACCCAACTATTTGGTGACATAAGTTGGGAAATATCCTATACAACATGTAATACGGATAAGAGGGACCCTTACATAATCGATGCACCTTAAGATGGCTTGAATGTAGTTGCTCCACCTAGTTGTCCACATAAAATCCACTGGCTACATCTTGCTTATGACTGATACCCATCCTTTAAACTAAGCATCTTCTGGTACCTTAAGGTGATAGGCAAAGTCGTCAATTAGATTTGCGTTTTCAATCAGAAATGCTTTGAGAAGATTCTCTACATACCCCTGTGTGTGATTGAGAAACCATACAGTAAGGACTGTAGGGTTAGCCTTGAAGTACCCATGCCCTTGCTTCCTTAAGTGGGTGAGTGTCCTGAATTGTTTTGCCAATAACGTCAGTATATAGGATTTACCAGCTAAGAATTGGGTTATTAGCTTGGTTACCCTATAATGGATCTAATCGTATATGATGAGAAACAGCACTGTCCCAAATACTGCTATGATAAAGGTGTTTACCCTCTTTTTGGCCCATGATTTGTATCCTCCACAAAAGATCTAACGATAATTCTAATAAGCATCTAGGCTTTAAAATCATTCTATTAGCCTTAAGATACTGAGATATTTCTTACCTTCTGAAGATAAGAATGGCGCTAGGGCTGCCTTTTTGACTCCTAGTACAATCAAGAAGGCTTTCTCGAGCTAGACTCTAAAATCTGGGATGGTTATGCTTACTTTGAGAGGTGAAGCATTAAGTAATTGCGAGTATTCTTCTAAAGTGAGCATCAACACATGTAAGCCAAACTTGAAAGATGCAGATTCTAGAACCCAATAATGGATAAAGTGCTTGAATTAGAGGCCAGTGGAGCTAGACTCGCATGAAGGATATGACTAGTCTAATCTTCTTACGAATGTGATCTTGCTTGGTGAGTAGAAGTTGATTCAACCAGTCTTTCAGAATAGCCTCAGGGAAAGAGTACTTATCTAGCTAAACCCTATGGATGGGCTCGAGACTGACACTATCTTAACATTCCATATCTATATTATATAAAACATGAAATGACACGATTACTTACAACAAAACCACTAAATTTATAATAAAACTGAATATGATATTAATAATTTTACAGCTTCTTCAATTTTCAATTTTTTTTAAATTGCGCAACCTTTTACTCATTAAGAGATAATAAAAATAAAATACATATAATACAAGAAATAAAAATAACTACATAGAAACTACTATAAAAAAAAAATAAAGTCTAAGTATAAAAAAATGCAATATGCTACACATGCATGTAATACAATGGAGGCCGGTAATTAATAAATTATATGAATTATTATAAATCCGTGGTCAAAAAGTACCCTTAAATATAAGTAGGTCCAAAATAAGATTTTACAAAAATGAAACTCGTGAATACTTATATATAAGGATTATTGGTTTTTAATTCCCCTTTTTTTATTAAAAAAAAAAAAAGAAAGTCGAATTGATTGCAAAATGATTAAGCTTTTCCTATAATTTAAAAATGACTAGCCCTTTTAAAAGAAAAATGATACAAGAGGATAGGGTCTACAGGTCTTAAGCTCTGTAGCTCTAAAGTTTTTTGAAGAAAAACCTAGTAGGCTACATTAAAGGCTAAGTGGGCTCGCTTATCATTACCAAGCGGGGATAAAGACCCCAACGACTTGAGGGTTACATAATGGTGGCTTGTCCTAAGTTTCTAAGGTGGTTTAGGTTCGACCATATCTAAGCATGCAAATGATTATTAAAATAAATCCCCTCCCCCCCCCCCCCCCCCTAATACAAGCCCATTAGGTCAAGTTTTTTCTTAAGGTTTGCATCATTGAAAACCCGTTAGTACAACTATGATACAATAAAAGAAAAATAATACAAAAATCCCATCAATAAATTTTTTATTTCTTAATTTATATATGACTAACCCATTAGGCCTCCTTAGTGGAGTTGTCAATTTTGTTGAGCCCTATTTCATTTTCCTCAATTCAATCCATATTAAGCTCAACCTACTTAATATAAATTGCTCGATATAAAATTAAGGAAACATTTTTCTTAAAAAATATTTTTAAAAAAATATTTTGAAAAATTAGAGTTGCGAACTAGTTAAACTGGTAAAAAATAAAATTAAGGTTTTCTGGTGGAAAAACCCTAATTTGCCTACTAGTCTACTGATTTTCTAAAAAATTATTTTTTAAAAAATTAAACAAAACGAAGACAAATTTTTTATATAAAAAAAAACTAATTAACTGGCTTTATTTTTCATAATTTTTCTAAAAATGTTAAGACATATAAGGATATGAAAAAATGTAACTAAGATAAATTTTTTATTACGAATTTTCTAAAGAAAAAGAAAAAAAATTTTATTATTTTTATTTTTTATATGGTTGCCTCAAAAATACTTACGTACTTACTAGTCGAGATCAAACTAACGTTATTCATTTTTTTATAAAATATTTAGTGGGTAAATTTTTTATTTGAAAATTGAGTTAGATTTACGTTTACTTAACAATTTATTATTTTTTAAAAAAAAACCTAAAAAATCTAATTTCATGAATTTAAGAAAATGCTAATTAACTAAATCTTTTTGAAAATCCCGATTAAGATTTTTATTATTATTTTTAAACTAAAACTCACTACGTATCAAAAGATATATTTTCTAAATCTTATATACAAGATACACTAAAATACAGTTTAGATACGTATCTAAATACGTACCTTCTTTGAAGATATAGATCTCGAAGAAAAGATAAGAGACTATTTCTAAAAAATGCAATCTAGCTAAATTATTAAAAAAATTGAAAATTATCTAACAAAATTGCAAATGATATGACAATTATTTAGAAAATATATATAATAAAAAAAATTGCACTAAAAAAATCAAATTAGTAAAATAATTAATTAACTAATAAATGAAATAATAATTTTTATTATCTCAATGAGTCAAATAACGTGTGGTCATCGTGTTTGCAACAATGGACGTACATCATGGATCGTCACCGTGCATGACAGTAGTGTGTCATGATTGTATGTGATAGCGATACGTCGTGATTGTGTGCAGCGTGTATTGCTCTGCACGGGTTGGCAGTGATCAAGCAGCATAGGCATACTGTGGTCGATGGTGTGAGGTGCATGTTGTGTGTCAAGTGTTAGTGAATAAGTAAACCGTATTTGTATGTGTGTGCTTAGTGAATCGTGTATGCATGAGTTGTATCTATGTATATGCTCAATGAGTTGTGTTTATGTGTGTTAGGTGAGTGCTTTTCGTAAGGGTGTGTTCTGTGTCAACATGTGTTGGTTGTGTGTGCAGGCCGAGTGCTAAGCGGTATGTCAAAGGTTGTCGACTTTTAGTGTGCCGTAAGGGAATGTGCTAGTGTGTGCAATATGTGTCATGCAATGGTTGTGCGGGACAGTGTATGGATGTATTTGGGGGATAGGGATGTGCGGCATGTGTTGGGGGGCTGCTATGTGTTTGTCGGGGTTATCGATGGCGTATTGTAGTCGTGTAGCTGTAGCGTATAGTTGTCAAGGCTTATGCGAGTGTTATGGAATGCTGTATGTGTTAGTGAGGATGGTGAGATGGACTAGTTGTATGGGGATAATTGTGGAGTTGTGTTATGTGTTGGGGATTTGTGAAAAAACATCATCAAGTCCATCATTGAATTCCTATTTACAATACACACAATTGAATCTCCCATATCGAAAGATACAATAATAAACTCAGATATGGAAGATATAATTTAGATTCTCCAAAGATTGAACTTAGCTTCTAGAAACCTTATTTTAATTTGGGTTTTCTATCTTTCGGGCCTAACTCAGTCCAACTTAATTTAGCCTAAAAATCCACTCAATAAATCATAAGTTTATTATAGCCCAATATAATTTAGATAAAAATATACTTTATATCGGACTAGACTAAAATATTTTAATGAAGCTCAATTCTTCAACGACTTAAAATTTATTAAATCGAGCACTCATCATTATCTGATTAGATCCCAATCGACTCAACTAGACTCGCTATGACTTAACTCGGCACGATTGGACTCTTTATTTTATTTTTCAATTTTAAATTTTAAATTTTTATTATTTTTATTTTCATTATTTTTTACTCAATAAAACTACTAAAATAAAATGATAAAAATGAGGTGTCTACATTTCCCCTTACAGAAGTTACCCTAGGGGGAGTTAGTGATGAACTACTGACCACCGGTCCTCTTACTCAGCACAGCCCCGAGATGATGGGAATCAACCTCCGACTATATCCAAGCTGAGGCCTATCAAAGTTTGTCGAGGCCAAGCAGAAGGAAGAAGGATGAGAGGAAGGAAGATAAACACTTGACATCAAGTTTGTCGTAAGCCGAGATACCATAAGGTCAAGTACTCAAGACCAAAGAACCACTTGGCACAGTATCGAGAGACTTGTGCCAACTGATTCTAGAACTTAGCAATTGTGGGCTAACCTCTCTGGTGTCTCGGCCAAACACTGCAAGACTTTGGAAACTCTTTCCCGAACCCACATATCCAACTACCAACCTCGTCCGGTTTAGATACTACTCTTTTCAGGACATACCAAGTGACTGCATGTTGACTCTCCTTGTAAAATGCACAGTTTTGTATTCTTGTACATGTTTTTCCTTTATTTTATTTATGGGCCCAATTTTTTAGGGTTTAAGGCATTATACATTATTTACAGTTTTGCCATTAAGGTTTAAAACTTGTTATAAATAATAACATCTATAAACATTAGAGATAGGATATACAAAGATGTCAATATACAAAATCAAATAGAAAAATATATTTTTATGCTTTTGGAATCTTTTCTTTTTTGAGCAAGGCTATTCATGAGCTAGCATTTGCCAGATTATCGAGTATAGATCAAGCTCTTTAATCATCCCCGTGTTCTTATTGATCTTATCCTTAAGATTGTGGTGAATCCCTTCATTTAAGTGAGTTAGTGAGTCATATCTAACTCTCATTTGAATCTCGAGTGATATTTAGTATTGTGAGTTGTATTGAACCCTATTTTGAGCTCAAACCCTTGATGGTGTTTGTGTACTGATGAGTTATATCCATTTACATTCACCGTCAAAACCAACCATCTCACTTCCTATCCGTCAAGCCTATTCGACCCATTCTGGGTTTTTCGAGATCCGCTGCTGTTTGTTCCTTTGATCCTTATCACAAGGCCTCCAATCCCTCATTCGAAGAATTCTCTCTCACCAATCTGCCAATGGTGAGAAACTTTACACAGAAGGTGGATGGCTAAACTACCTCAGCACTCTGCATTGTTATACTATGATCTATTCTCTCGATCGTGCCGATGTTATCTATTTTATGGCTGAGGACCCTGTGTCAAGTGATTTGACCTTCAACTGTCGAGAGATTTTTGCCGAGTGACAAGATACTCTCCTACTAGCCAAATACCTCTCCTCAGCTTGTTGCTAATTCTTACAATAGCTTTCTTCTCGTCTTGGTCTCTTTGTTGCCGCAACACCTTGATTCTTCTCGCTCACTATGATAAGAGAATCTTTGTACGGGACCAATATTATGCTACCACTTATCCATTTCATCTGACACTATACTATTTTTTTCCTTTTGTCATTTATCCTTTTTGCCCTTTTTCATACGTACTAGGATTCCTTTTTTTTATGTATGCCTTTTTGTAATTTTTTTATTTGTAATGTTGCCTTTAGGACTTACTATAAATAGTCCTTCCTCCTTATAAGCTGGGATCATTTTACTTTATAGATAGACAGTGAATATACTGTTCTTGTGAGACAACTTCTCCAAGTCCATTTTTCATACACGCTTATCTAATCTTACTGATTAACTCAGGATTAGTGGGGGGTAAACCTTGGCATTTACTTGTGCATCATATCAAGTGAAGCGTCAAGTTATATCGTATTCGTAAGTGGGTCATATCCTCCGAGCAGCTTCATGTCAATTACTCTAGTCAGTTCATCATCCTATTCACTCTAATTTTCTTCGATATTTCAAAGGACCCATTGGTTCAAATTTGCTACGGTAAGTCCTAGTGATAACTGAGCTCCTAAGCATATGATATAATCCTAGTATTAGAGCTTCAGGTTGTAACTGAGAGCTATATGGTGATAGTCCCTACTTGTTTGCTATTTAAGATACTCAGTTTTCGTTTAGAAGAACATAACAAGTTTGCAGTTCATGTGGTATTTGTGTATGTATGTAAGGATTTCTTATGTGAAGAGTATTTTTTGAAGTATCCTTTTTGAGAATGTCGAATCCTAATGTTCAGGGAGAGGTTAACAATGTCAAAAGTGATGCTCATGGTTGTGGTTGAGTTACTTAACAAACATTACGTACTATTAATGAGCAGATACAAGACCTTGCTGCTATTGTGGCCAATTTAGCTATCTTAGTACAGAGAGTCTTAGAGACTGGGCCGCATGAGAGAGTTATTGAGTAAGGCTAAGAGATGAAAGATAGGCTAAGAAGGTAGATGAATGAATGTACAGCAAAATCCTTTCCTGTGAACCAAGCACTACCCCATTGTGCCGATAGAGTCACCAGAAGAAGGTTAGAGTTGGATGAAATAGAGGAGTATGAAGATGAAGAGGAGTAGTACGTTGGAATTAACGAGCGTGAGTTTAGAGCTACTAAGGGAGCTGAACACTTGAAAGTATAGATTTTGAGCTTCAATGGGTCTGGTAGTGCTAATGACTACCTGGATTTAGAGGAGAAGATCAAAAAGATATTTGACTTTTACGATTATGAAGATATTGTCTATATTCGAGTGGCCACATTGGAATTTTCTGGATATGCGGTAATGTGGTAGAAGAAGTTACAGAATGTTCACCTGAGGTCCCGATAAGAAGTTCGGGCGTAGAATGAAATGAAAAGAGTCCTAAGAAGTAGGTTCATTCCTGAACATTATGAGCAAGACACTTTCAGACGTCTCTAAGACTTGAAACAAGGTAGCAGATCTATAGACAACTATGTCCGAGAGTTTCAATTGCTCATGATCCAATGTGATGTTGACGAACCCAAAACATAAACTATAGTGCGGTTCATTTCTAGGTTAAGGAATGAGATTGGTAACATAGGGGAGCTGTAGAGACTTGCAACTCTGGATGAAGCCATTCGGGTAGTGTAGAGAGTCAAAAGGTAAAGGTGGAACAAGGTTAGTCAAATGCCCAGTAGCTAACTAATGCTATCAAACAGGAGCGGCATGCCGAGTAGACCTAGGAATGATTAGACATCAAATAGTTTCGAGGTGGAACATCGAGGGTAAGTACCGATCCAACCAGAAGAAGGCCGAAGTAAGAGCAAGGCCGAGGAAACTGAGGTTCGAAGAGACAAAGGTAAGAGCTTAGGAAAAAAGACTCAAGAAATCAAATGCTTTAAATGTCTCAGTTATGGGCATGTGGCTAATCAATATTTAAATCACTAAGTCATGACTATAAAGGGAGAGAAGACCTGGTTCGAAGTAGAGAGTGTAAGTGAAGGAGAGGAAGAGATGGGAGTTGATTAGATGCTGGAAGAGTTTCAAGAAGACCTTAATGTCAAGACACCTATTGAGGCCAGTGTAGAGTACTGTTTTGTCATTCGATGATCCCTTAGTGCTTTCGTAGTTGATGAGAATAAGCATAGGGAAAACCTCTTCTATATGAATTGCCAAGTGAATGGCAAGCTATGCGCCTTAATCATTGATGGAGGGAGATGTACTAATGTCATAGCACAAGGGGTAGTAAAGGCCATGAAATTGCCAACCTTTCCGCATCCTAAGCTGTACAAGATTCATTGGCTAAACGAGAAAGGAGGCTTACACGTTGCCAAGTAGGTTAGAGTACCAATTTCCATTGGCGATAGGTACAAGGACGAAGTGTTGTGTGATGTCCTTCCCATGTGCGCTTCTCACATATTACTCGGCCAACTATGGTTATCTAACTTGAGAGTATTGCATGTTAGATATAGGAACACCAACATGTTCTAGAAAGACTAAAGAAAATTATACTAACACCCATAAGTCCTACGGAAGTGTAAGAAGCCTAAGAGAAGGTTGCTAGATTACTACAACGGAAGTCCATAATGATTTCCTGAGCTTAGTTTGCTTAAGAAGTCAAGGCTGAGTAGAAGAAACAAGTAAATGAGTTAGTGGATTATAGATATGTTCAAGAGAGCGTGAGCCCATGTGCTATACAAGTGGTCTTAGTACCAAAGAAAGATAGGTCGTAGAGGATATGCATTGACAACCATACCATCATAAAATTATTGTTAAGTACCGATATCCGATTTCATGGTTAGATGATATGCTCAATGAGTTACATGGTACCCGTATCTTTTCAAAGATTGATACGAAGAGTGGTTACCACCAAACTCAAATGAGACCAGGAGATGAATGGAAGACGGCTTTCAAAACAAGGGATGGTCAGTTTGAATGGACGGTAATGCTGTTTGGCTTAACTAATGCACCGAGTGGATCTATGCAGCTAATGAATCATGTACTTACGGCATTGATCGGCAAATGTGTGGTGGTTTATTTTGACGACATTCTGGTCTATAGTGCTGACCTCATCACTCATTTTGAGCACTTAAGATCAGCATTTGACATCCTCCATGCCAAGAGATTATTCAGCAACCTGAAGAAATGTGTATTTTGTCAAAGTGTGGCTATATTCCTCAAATATATTGTCTCAAGGAAAGGAGTTTAAGTTGATGACGAGAAAGTCAGAGCTATTTTTGAGTGGCCTGCACCGACTAGTGCTGCTGAAGTCAGGAGCTTCCATGGTCTAGCTTCGTTTTATTAGAGATTCATTCGAAACTTTAGTTCCATAATTGCACCTTTGACTGAATTAACCAGGAAGAACACTGAGTTTAGGTGGTTTAAGAAAGCTTAGAAGAGTTTTGAAGACGTGAAGTCTAAGTTAACATCTGCTCCAGTACCTGCCCTACTGGATTTCAAGAAGGTTTTTGAGGTAAAATGTGACGCATTTGGTATCGAGATTGGTGTCCTTATGCTAGAACAATGACCAATTTCCTATTTTAGCGAGAAACTTTGAAGTGCTGCCTTGAATTACTTAGCATAAGATAAGGAATTCTATGCCCTTGTTCGAACACTACAGAATTAGCAGCATTATTTGTTACTGAGAGAATTCATCATCTACTTAGATCATGAGTCTCTCAAGCATCTTGGTGGGCAATAGAAACTTTCTCGACATCATGCCAAATGGGTTGAATTCCTAGAGTCATTCTACTACATCATTCGATATAAGAAAGGGAATACTAACACTGTGGTAGATGCTCTCTCTCATCGTCATACCCTAATCACAACATTGCAAGCCATGGTGCTTGAATTTGGCACTTTACCTGATCAATATGAGCATGATCCACATTTTAGGCCCTTAGTAGCCAAGTGCAATGTTGGAAGAACTGTAGACGGGTTTTACTTGAATGAAGGGTTCTTAATGAAAGGTAATCAAGTTTGTGTGCCGAGTAGCTCAGTGAGAGAACTGCTAGTCCGAGAAGCTCATGTTAAGGGCTTAGTCGGCCATTTTGGGGAAAAGAGGCTTATTGAGATATTGAAGAAACATTTCTATTGGCTTGGGATAATAAAATATGTATGCCAAATTCTTGAGAGGTGCGAAGTGTGTAAATATGAAAAAGGAAGGAGAGTGTTATATGGAGAGTATACACCATTACCTATACCCGAGTAGCTATAAACCAACCGAAGCATGGATTTCATGCTTGGCCTTCCTCGAACGCCAAGAAGACATGACTTCATTATGGTGATGGTCGATCAGTTTAGCAAAATGAGCCACTTCATTTCCTACCACAGAACTAATGATGCCTTATTCGTCGCTAACCTCTTTTTGTAGGAAATCATGTGACTGTATAGAGTGCCGAGAAGTATCATGTCTAACCGTGACTATAAATTCACAAGCTTCTTTTAGAGGACCCTTTGGAAGAAGCTCGACACTAAGCTCATGTTCAGTACTTCTTGCCACCCCCAGACAGATAGCCAAATCAAAGTTGTGAACAGGACAATCGACAACCTCCTACGGGCAACTATTGGGAAGAATTTACATGACTAGGATTTATGTTTGCCTATCATTAAATTTGCCAACAATCGCTCTACTCATGGCTCAATAGGAAAATCACCTTTTAAGGTCGTTTATGGACTTAACCCGAACTTGTCCCTAAATATGGTTATTAGCCCAGCCATATAATGGGAAAGTTAATCTAGCCTATAGCACACCAAGAAATTCTAGAAGTTGCATTAAAGGGTTGCTGAACAATTGGCATAGATTATAGCCTGACAAAAGGAGCAAAGAAGCTGAGGAAAGAGATGAGTGGTTTACAGCCCCAGAAACGTTGTCTGGGTCGACCTCAGCAAGGAGTGTTTCCCTAAGAAAAGATCAAGCAAGCTTTCCCCCAAACCAAACAAACCTTTTATGATCCTTAAGCGCATCAACGATAATGCCTATAAGCTTGAGCTACCTGATAGATACGATGTATATGCTACTTTTAATGTAACTGATCTGACACCTTATGTACCCGATGGAGGAAAGGGCCAAGATTTGAGGGAAAATCTTCAATAACCCCAAAGAATTGATGAACTGCCGACTACCGATCCTCTTACTCGCATACGACTTTGAGGCCTCCAATCCCTCACTCGAAGAATTCTCTCTCACCAGCCTGCTGATGGTGAGAAACTTTACACAGAAGGCGGATGGCTAAACTCCCTAAGCGCTTCGCATTGTTATATTATGATCTGTTCTCTCGATTGTGCCAATGCCAACTATTCTCTAGCCAAGGACCCTGTGCTGAGTTATTTGACCTTCAACTGCCGAGAGGTTCTTGCCTAGTAAAGAGATACTCTCCTACCAGCCGAGTACTTCTCTCTCAACTTTCTACCAATTCTCATAGTACCCTTCTTCCCATCTTGGCCTCTTTGTTGCCGTAACACCTTGATTCCTCTTGCTTACTGTGATAAGAGAATCTTTGCATTGGACCAATGTTGCGCTAACACCTATCTATTTCATTCAACACTATATTATTTTTTCCCTTTTGTCGTTTATCCTTTTTGCCCTTTTTTCATATGTACTAAGATTCCCTTTTTTTATGTATGCCTTTTTGTAATTTCTTTATTTGTAATATTGCTCTAGGGACTTACTATAAATAGTCTCTCCTCCTTGTAAGCCGAGATTATCTTACTTTATAGATAGGCATTGAATATACTATTTTTGTGAGACAACCTCTCCAAGTCTATTTTTCATACAATCTTATCTAATTTGCCGAGTAGCTTAGGATTAAGGGTAAGTAGACCTTGGCATTTACTTATGCATCATATCAAGTGAAGTGTTAAGTCATGTTATATTCTTAGGTGGGTCATATCCTCCGAGCAGCTTCACGTCAGCTACTTTAGTCAGTTTATCGACTTACTCACCCTAATTTTCTTTGATATTTTGAAGGACCCATTAGTTCAAATCTGTTATGATAAGTTTTAGTGATAATTGAGCTTCTACACATCAGTCATGTTAGTGGCATTCCAACTTACCTAGTTAATGAGAGTTCCTTAAATAAGAGGTGTTTCCCTTTACTAAGGTTACCCGATAGAGGGTTAGGTCAAAGGCATTCTAACCTACCCAGTTAATGGGAGTTCCTCAAGTAAGGGGTGTTTCCCTTTACTAAGGTTACCCGAAGGGGGTTAGGTTGGTAGCGTTTCGACTTACCGAGTTAATGGGAGTTCCTTAGGTAAGGGGTGTTTCCCCTTACTAATGTTACCTGAAGGGGGTCAAGTCGATGGCATTCTGACCTGCCCAGTTAATGAGTTCATTCATCCTTTGGGGGTTAGGACCTAGTATGAGGGTAAGAGAAAAAGAAAGAGAAGCAAGCATAGACAACTCATATGAGAAATGGAACTTTCATTCATAATTTGTGAAATTATTTACATAATGATTGTACATTAATCAAAATAAAGCCTAAGGTTATCAACATTCTAAGTATGCAGAATGAGCTTGCCATCTAGTCTCTCTAATACAAAGCAAGTGCACCTATCAGTTTTAATATAGCGAATGTGAGTCCGAGTCGATCCCTTAGAAATATTGAGTACTAATACTACTAACCTTAGCTTTATTATCTAACTAGAAAATTGTGATATAATTAACACATTTCTTAAGTATATTAACCTTAATTCTAAATTATTTACCGAAATCTCTTCACTTAGTAATATAATTTAGAATCGTATTAATGTACAATGAATTCCTACACAAAAATAATAACTTTTCAGAAGAATCATGTATCTTATCTCTAAGTACACATGTAATTCTCTTCAATTATGTCAAGATCTCATTATTTATGTGATTTCTCAATTATCGTATATAATATCATAGATTAATACCTTATAAATATTAATTAACAATTAAAACACATAATTGAATCAAGAAAGATAGAAACTTTATTGAAAATTATCAATAAATTTAATAGTCACATGAAACCCTAAGTTCTATAATCCTAAATACCAGAATCTTAAGCTATTATGATGAAATTAAAAGAAAATTGCAGTAAAATCAAGAAATAAAACATGAAAAACCCCTTTTGTCAATGAAAAATCTCTTTAATCTTAAAGTTGGGTATTGCTTCCACTTATCTCTCCTTCTTCTCTTTTGAATGTTCAAAGTTCTTCGCAAAACCCTCATAAGTCCTTATATAATGTATTATGAAGTTTCTTTTTTTGTCACCAGACACAACCTGAGACATAATTGTGTCCTAAGTTGTGTAACTTACAAACCTTTATATAAAAATCATTTTGCATGGACACAGCCTGGGGATACAGTTGTGTCTTAGACTGTGTAACTTTTTAACAAAAAATTACCACTTTCTCTTATTGTTTATGCAACTTCAAAACTTTATAACTCATTCATTTGAACTCCAAATTGAGTGAAACTTGTTTCCTTTTCTTCATTTTCAATTCGAGAATGTGTTCAAACCTTGAAATCAAAATTTTACTCAATTAAGTGTCTATTTCTTTTAAGAAAACCAAAAATATAAGGGAAATGCTATAAAATCACCATGTGAAATGTATTTAAAATAAGAGTTATCACTCACCAATCTATATGCTCCATTCCCTAAGTTTTCTTTGACTTTGATCAGGTCTTCCTAGTTAAGGGCCAGCTTGCCCTGTCCTTCGCATAAACTCATAGCTTCTAGCTTCTAATAAACCAGGTCGCCGTCCTTGAATTCTTTGTATCTAACCTTTTGATCATAGTATTTAGCTGCTTAATGTTAATAAGCGGTTACCCAAGCTGCCGCAAGGTCTTTGATTTCTTTAATAGTGTTGATATTAGATTGTAGTAGGGGCTCATTGAGGATGGCATTGAAACTTTAAGTCCAGATGTTAGTGATGAACTGCCGACCAACGGTCTCATTACTTGCATACGGCTCTGAGGACTCCAATCCCTTACTTAACGAATTCTCTCTCAGCAACCTATTGATGATGAGAAAGTTTATGCCGAAGGAATATAGCTAAACTCCTTGAGCTCCCTGAATTGCCATACATTGATCTGTACACTCGGTAGTGATGATACTGACCATTCCCTTACCGAGGACCCTATGCCAAGTAATCTGACCAACCAATGTCGCGTAGTTCTTATCGAGTGATGAGAAACTCACCTAAACGGCTAAATAGTTTTCTCTTGGCATGCCACCATCTCTCTCGTCCCGGCCCCTATATTGCCACAACATTTTGACCCTTCTAGCCTGCTGTACTTAGAGAATATTTGTACCGGACCAATGTTACATTGCCACTTGTCCACTTCATCCAACATTGTACTACTTTTCCATTTTTAGTCTTTTGTCCTTTTTACCATTTTTTCGTATGTACTAAGAATCCCCTTTTTATATATACCTTCTTGTAATTTCTTTATTTGTAATACTGCCTTATAGACTTACTATAAATAGTCATTTTCTCTTATAAGCCACACATAACTTACATTTTAATATTGAATTTTTTTTCTTGCGAGACAAGCCTCTCTAAGTTCATTTTTCATATACTCTTATCCAATCTTGCTGAGTAGCTGAAGATTAGTAGTGGGTAGACCTTGACATCAACTTATGCGTCATATCAAGCGAGGTGTTAAGTCATATTGTGTTCGTTGGTGAGTCACATCATTCGAACAACTTCACGTCAACTATTCTTGTTCATTTATGGACCACTCCTCTAATTTTCTTCGATATTTTAGAGGACTCATTTCAATCAAATTTGTCACGGTAAGTCCTAGTGATAACTAAGCTCCTAAGCACACTAATTGGGAAGCTCTAACTCGATGGGGAAGACTGCCTCCTAACCAAACACTAGGCGAAAAGGGGTTTCACCTGTAGTGGTGCGATGGGTGGTCTTGTACCCCCACAAAATGTTAGGTAGCTTGTTTACCCAAGCACCCTAAACTTAATCCACTCTCTTCTTTAGACTTTCAAGGATGACCTGATTGGCTGCTTCGACTTAACCGTTCGATTGAGGGTATGCAATAGACGTAAAGTGTAGCATGATGTGGTGCTTAACGCAAAATTCTTTAAATTTGGAGTTATCAAACTGAGGCCATTATCCGTGATGAAGGCATAAGGGAACCCAAATCAAAAGAGAATGTTGTTCTAAACAAAGGATTTAACACTCCTCTTGATAATCTTTGCTATGGCCTTAGCCTTAACCCACTTGGTGAAGTAATCAACATCGATGATAATGAACTACTGACCTCTTGAAGCTTTGAAGAAGGCACCGAGAATGTCAATGCCCCACTGAGCACACGGCCATGAATTGGTCAAAGGTTGGAGATTGTTGCTGGAGGCATGACTAATGGGGGCATACTTCTGGCACTAGGGATGCTTCTGGCATTGGAGGCACCTCTAGGCTACAACCTCAGCACCTTACCTCATGGTAGGCTAATAATATCCAAGCCATAGAGCTCGAATGTAGAGGGCTTAGGATTGAATGTAGTTGCAACACACTCTAACGTACAACTCTTCCATGATGTGCATGCCCTCGTCCTCTCGAAGGCATCTGAGTAGAGGGAGGTTGACCCCCTTGCGATACAAAATACCATCGACCAACGTATAATTGGTAGCACGATATCTCAACTTCTTTGCCTCTCTCCTATCTTCGAGGAGCGTACTATGCTCCAAGTAACTCTAAATGGGATCCATCCGGCTTGGCTTTGATGTTGATGCTATTAGCTCTAATACCTTTGCCGAGCTTGGAGTTATACTCTTCTCTAGTAAGTACTCAATAAAGATCTTCCTATCCTTCACCTTGAGCTTCTATATCCCTGTAGAGGCAAGCTTGGATAGCTAATCTGCTGTTAAGTTTTTGAGTCAGGAGATCTTCGTAATGGTTCACGAAGGAAACTCAGCTATAAGGCTCTTTGCCTTCTCTAAGTACCCTGCCATAGTATCGTTCTTGGCCTCATATTCACCCCAAACTTATTGGATGACAAGCATAGAGTTTGAGAAAACTTGTAGATGTTCAGTGTTGATCTCCTTGGCCAATTTAAGACCAGCTATTAGGGCCTCGTGTTCCGGTTCGTTGTTGCTGATGTCGAACTTGAACATGAGGGTGTAGCTTACTATGATCCGTGTAGTCCGATTAGAACGAAACCCGTACCTTCATCCCCTGAAGTGGATGATCCATTAACGTAAAGAGTCCATATCAATTTGTCATTCCCTAATAGTCCTTCCTCTTCTCCTATATATTCAACTACGAAGTTGGCCAGCACTTGTATCTTGTAAATCATTCATGGTTAGTACTGGATTTCATACATACTTAGCTCCATTGCATACTTCACCATCTGTCTAGACTCATTTGACTTCTGCAGCATTGTAAGCAGCAACTAGTTTATGAGCATAATGATTTGGTGCGCCTGAAAGTAGACCCTTAGCAGATGTGTTGAGATGACAACGACTAAGGCAAGCTTTTCTACTTTAGTATATTTAAGCTCAGGCTCATATAATATACGACTTACATAGTATACGAGCCTGTACTCTCTCCCTTCTTCTCTAACAAGTATAGATGAGAGTGCTTGATCGCTTGTGGATAGGTACAGATATAGGTCCTCCCTAAAACAGGCTTGGAGAGGACTGGAAGGTGTGTGAGGAAGTTCTGTAGTTGCCTAAAGGTTGCTACACACTAAAGACTCCATTCAAAACCCTTGGGATTCTTGAAGGTTTTGAAGAACTTTGCGCATGTATCTACACTCTTAAAGATGAACTTACTCAGCACGGCCACCATACCGATGAGCTTCTGTACGTCTCGAACCGAGGTAAGGGGCTTCAAATCCTTGATGGCATGAATCTTTTCAAGGTTGGCCTCGATACCTCTCTAGGTAATAAGGAAGCTAAGGAATTTTCCAGAGCTGACCCTAAATACGCACTTTTAAGGGTCCAACTTCATGTCATGTTTCCTTATCTAGTCAAAAGCTTCCTATAGGTCCTTGACATAATCTTTAAGATGCTTGCTCTTAACTATCATGTCGTTAATGTACACCTCCATGTTGCACCTAAGCCGAGACTTGAACAACTTTGTTACCATTCACCAATATGTTGCCCTAGCATTTTTAAGGTTAAATGGCATGATAGTGTAACAGTATGTGTCGAAATCAGTGACAAAGGAGGTATAGACTTTGTCCTTTGGGTCCATCTTAATCTAGTTATAGCCCCAAAACACGTCTATGAAGCTTAGCAGGGCACGTCTTGATGTGGAGTTGACTAGTTAGTCAATCCTAATGAAAGGGAAGCAATCTTTCGAGTAGGCTTTATAGAGGTTGGTATAATCGATACACACACATGACTTTCCAAAATTTTTCTTGACTAGCATTACGTTTGCCAGTTAGGTAGGATACTTCTCTTCCCTTACGAAACTAGCCTTAAGCAACTTCCGCACCCCTTTTTTAATTGTAGCTTGCCTTTCGGGCACAAAGTGCCTTTTCTTTTATTTGATAGGCCCCATAATGGAGTTGATGTTGAGGTTATAGGTTTCCAGGTCAAGGAAGATCCCGAGCATGTTTAATGCCGACCAGGAAAATCTATCTGAGTTAGGCTACAGGAGGGCAACTATCTTGTCCTTTACCTCGAAAGGGGTCTCGATCTTGACCTTGGTGGTCTAGTCAAGAGAGAAGCCAATTTTCACCTCTTTAGTTTTTTCGCTTGGCTCACCTCTCTCAATCGACTTCTCCTGTAAGCCAGTCTCTAGAGCAAAGACTCCATTAGCTATGACAACTCTAACATAGAGCTTTCGGGAGAGCTTTTAGTCACGTTTGCAAATTTCAACCCTAATGGGTATCAGGAATTTGGCCTTCAAGTGGAGAAATGAAATGATGACCCTAAATGCGTTTAAACTTAGTAGGGGATAGGCAATTGATCACAATGAACTTTAGTGGCCGTAGGGTGACATTGTTGTTATTGCCAAGTTCCATATCAAAGGTAATGATTCCCTTAGCTCGGACAGTACTCCCATTAAAGGCAATGTGATTATGGTGGTAAGGCTTCATCTTAATGGGCAGCTTGCTCCTTGACCTTTCATCAGTATATAGGAAGAGGATGTCAATGAAGCTGCTAGTATCTACCATAATCTTAAGGACCTTAAAATTTGCAATCCCCGCCCTTATGACTAGGGCATCTTGATGGGGGGTGTCTACCCCATTAAGTCTTCCTCTGAGAAAGAGATCAAAGCGTCAATCTTCTATCTTTTCTCTCTGATAGCCATCACCTAGTTATATGAAAGAAAAATTTTAAACAATTAGTAAAGATATTGAGAAATTTTATTGAGAATTATATATTTGATAAGAATTAAATCTTTCATTTTGACACTTTTTGAATGATAAAATTTAAATAGAATTTTAATGAATTCTGTTAATATTTTTTATTACTGTTTATTATTACCCTTCGGAATAAAGTAAAAGGAAAAGGAAAAGGAAAAGGGGAAGGGAGAGAGAGATCTCGGCAACTGAACAGGAAAAAGAAGGATAAAAAAAAGGTTTCCTCTTGTTTGGGTTCAGGGGTTTTTTATTTCAATTTCCCAATGCTTTTTATCCTAGTACCTTTTTCACTGTAAAATTCCATGCCCAATACGCTTTGGACTTTCGTCAATCATCAAAAAATGATTATGCATTATAAATTTGCTCGGCACGGGCTTCCATGCTTCGACAATCTACTCGAATTTCGACCCCACCTCGTCGAATATTGAAAAGAAAATATAATTATAAACGATCCCTTCTCTTTCAACCCTCCCGTCCCTTGCCCCTCTGACCTTTCCTTCCGGATATTGTATCAATTCTTTCAATACACGTTTTTCGGGCAAGGCTATTTCAACAGACTATTTTAAAATAAATAAATGGATAATCAATTTTATTTATATATAATATTAAAGAAGAGGATGGTTTTTACCCTTTACTGTCTTATTTATTCTCAAAAGATTTAATTTTTTCATTTACAAAATAGCCCCTAAATGCTTAATAATGTGTAACAATTCGTCGATGCACTATGATTAATAACGTAGTAAATATGCTTAGCTTTCCACATTTCAGTTTAAGTAGATGAAAAATACCCCATTGGATAATATCTTCCCTGTTATGGCTTCAATTTTCATGGTTCCTCCTCTTTCTTTTCATAAACAACTTGTTATCTCTTTTTTCATTTTATCCCTTCGATATTCTCTCCCTCTAATGCTGAGCATATTCTTTTTGTCATCCCAACATCGTTGAAACTTGGAAAACACGCTTGATGTTATGTGATTCTTTTAGATTATCATGCTCATACTGACGCTTGTGTTGAAATTCTTGACGATCAGCATTTGATTTATTCCTTAAATTTTTCCTTCTAAGCTGATGAAAGAACTTTGGTACACACCATCACATCCACTTTAAGAATCAATCATATTACCAATACAGTTAGCACAAATCATCAATCGATTAAATAAAATAGTTATGATTATCTTATAAGAAAAACTGCTGCTTGCATATGTCATTTGATGATAACAACAATATATAAATCCATTGAGCGATAGTCCTCTGTCAAAGCCACCCCCTTCCGATAGAGGACCTCCAGAAAAACTTAAGCTTAAGCCTAAGTTGTTGAATTTGTAACCAGAAATAGTGTCAATCATCATCCCAGCGTACTCCACTAGTGTATCACCCCGAACTATAAAGAAATAAGAAGCCCCATTTGCTAGAATCTCGAAAAAATAGCAATATAACCGTCTCAATATGATGGACGCGTAAACAGGATGAAGCGACTGTCCTAACTGAAAACTTAAAAACAAACCTACGATGTAAAACAGAGTCAGCCAGCAATTTCTTCTTCCTTTCTTTTCTTCCTTTTTTTTTTTTTTTTTTTTTGGGGTGGGGTTGGGAGAGGAGGGTGGGGGTGGAGGAGGGTTGGGTGGGTTTTGGTTGGGGTGTGGTGGGAAGAATCTTCCTGCAGATACTCAGTTTAGTGAAACAGGATGTGATACCAGCAGTATAAACTCCATGCCATCATTAAGAATGTTCAACAGAAAGCCCCCCCAACAAATACATCCATAATGTGATACTTGCAGACTAACAATCCTACACGCTAAAAAAATTATGATAAAATGTAGGCTACCTAGGAACTTCAAACGCACTTACAAGCATCTCATCTTTTCATGGCATTTACAAGAATGGCAGTAAATCATACCAAGAGAAGAAACATCATCATGAAACAATGCTTCTGCAAAAGCTATTTGCTAATACAAGCTGGCAAATGATGAATTCCCAGTAGGACTTGTGTGTGTTGTGTGTGTATTAAGCCATGTGTTATGAGCCCATAACAAGGCCCTCTCTAGAGACATTGGTTACACGAAGAACGGCTTGTGCACTTATAGGGGAGAGCTTTGATTGACAGAAGTCTTCCCAAGAACCAATTTCAGGAGGTTCTGATACAGCTGTCGGTGGAACTTCATGAGATTTCTCATACACATTTTGCAGTTCAAGAAGGAGAGAGCGGGCAGCCTCCCTGGACTCAGGAAGTTGATCACTGAGCTGAGAGGCAGCTGTCTGGATCAATTTATCGATTCCATATGCTTTTATTCCTTCAATTCCCTGTTCAAATGACAGCGCAAACTCATTAAAAAAATAAAAAAGGAAGAAGAAAACAAGCATCCACAGCTCTGACCCAGCAGCATAAGCTTCATGAAAATAAATGGTTCTCCAAGCCATATCATTGCAACATCAATGAAACCATCTTCAAGAAGCAATTAGCACACAGGTGTTATAGGATCGGTCTTGGGATCATGTGACAGGTTTATATACTACAATTTCAGGCTCAAAATTAACATTAGGAGATTTCCTCCCGTGTTTACCTATGGTGATTAGATGGTTTGCTTGTTAGAGGGAAGCCGACTACCTTCGGTCGAAAAACCACGAGGAAAATTTGATAAACTGAACTTAACTTTATTTCTGGAGCAAAATCTCTTTTATAACAGGTGTTATATGGCAGTTACTGACCAGACCAGACCACTTCCACATTAATCCACTGACTCAAGTGTTAACTGCCCCTTATTGCCACTACACATGTTCAGCTTTACAACCCACCGACACAACAAACCAACACTAAACAGATAACACAACCTAAACTGACAGCCAACAACTGGAATTAACAACACACACAAGCTGGTCACACATAAGAATACATAATTACAGGACTACAAGAAATATAAACACAATCAACACACAACATAATATCAGCCAGCTGACATGACACAACATATGCTGCAAACAGTAAATTATGATAAGGCACAAGAGAGCTCTAATGCTGTTGTTACACTTCACATGTAACACATGGGTATCAAGTGCCTCAGTAAAACAATATGCCAGCAACCATGCAAATATTAAAGATTTCTCACATGAAAGGGGAAAAAAAAAAAGGAGAGAGAGAAAGTAAAAAGAAGACACCTATTTTTAGTATAATGTCAAGACCACTACCTTGACGTTAGGTGTTTATACCTAAAGTTTGAAACTACTATATCTAATACGCACTCAAACTTTTACTTGTCAATATATTCGCCTGAAGTTTGAAGTTGCTAAATGTCATAACTAATCAAGAATTTGCTTATCAAATTTGCTATCTCCATTGTCTTTAGAATATTTCATGGTGAATGTTCACATGTTAAGGAGTAGGAAAGATGATGGAGGTAGTAATGTTGATGATCAAAACTTTGATTGAGCATGGTATTTATTAATTTTCACCTTCAAGTGCAAATTGACATAACATGAAAACTTCATGTAGTAATTTTAACATTACTGCCTCGTTTTTTAGAGGCTCATAAATTTCACAACTGATACCCAGACTGAGCTGAAAAGCTTCGTAACAAGGAACAAGAGACTTATATACACATCAAATGTCAAGTTGATTAAACTTCGGGATCAGATGTCAAAAGAGTAGACCATACATGAGTTAAGTAAAACTATATAACCTCTCTCAATATTCTTTAAGTAAATAGAACTTCCCCTAGTTGCCAAAAAGAAAGGTGGAAGCACTTTACCTATTATAAAAGAAAATCTCTGCTCCTAATTACATCAAATAAACTACAAAGAAAATATAGGGAACTGCCTTCATTTATATTTTAGTACAGTAAAAAGGCTATGATATAAAATGTCTCAACCAGTTCTGGTTTTATCCATTAGCTACACAGAAATGAAATCCATTCAAATACAGATAATAGTAAATAAAGAACTAAAGATGCCTTAGAAAATAATTTCAGAATACTACATGAATCAGTACACGACTACACATATATAAGATATTATCCACATAGATATTAGAGGAAAGAAGCAGATAATCATGCTACTTAAAAGGGCAATGTATCGATTTGGACACACTTTAGCACTCAAATATTTGACATTAATAATGAAAAAATAAATAAATTATAACTTATATAGTCCTGTTATACCAGTGTTAATTCTATAATGTTGGAAACTATCTGAAACAGAATTTTGTTATCTTAGTTGTACTTCCTAACATTTCTTTCATAGTTAGTTCATTAACCTGAAAAAGATGGAGAGAGAGACTTAGCTATGCTTCCATTCAAAAGGATTGGCACAATGAACCAATAACCAATATTTTCAAGGTCAAAAGTTAAGATATGAAAGACAATTAAGTAGATAAGGACAATCTGCTTAAATATAGATGAGCATGGTTAAGAGGAAAAATGTACGGCAAGGCCATTTTCTGGGTATCATGCTTACCAATCGCAGGACACTTCGAGAGAAGCACATTGATGCCTTTGCACGAATACGAGGATTCCTATTCTTAAGATAAGGTTGCAACTTGGGTAACAATAGTTGAGGGGAAATCGCAGTTGTCATAGCTATCAATGCCCTCTCAGCTGCCTCACAGACAAATCTCTTATCCTGGAAGGACTTCAGCAAAAGCTGTACTAGCTGCATATGAAGATCATTTATCAAATTAAAACACACACACATTAACAGAATTAAAAGTTACTGAAACTACAAAAAGAACCATGCTAACCAGCAATACTATTTTACCAATGGGTCCAGAAGATCAATCAATTGATCATTGTATGCATTAAAAATGTCAGCAGCAGTCATAATGGCGGTTTTGCAAACTGCACTTCTTGGATTCTTCAAGGACTTCACTGAGAGTGTAATCACATCTCCACTGTATAACCAAGTGATACATTATGCTCAGCAAAGTATGACACAGTACCAGGTAAATTGGCAAAACAAAGAAAAACTATTCCTACTTATAAGTCAAGAAAACCTAAAGTGTACTTTTTAAGTACTAATTTTCATTTATTGACATCACTAAAAAGAAAACTTACATAATGTCAACCATTGTTTCCTTGTGAAATAGAGACAACCTCCGTACATTATTCAGGGTTTCACAGAGCAGAACCCAATCTTTAGATTCCAACCCAGCTAAGAGAGACTGGAATTCAAATAAGTTAATACAAATGTCAGTCAAAGATGGACATCCAAATGAGCAAAAGATATGCAGAACATATAAAAGAACATGAGCCAATACAATGGCAGTTAAACAATTTATGCTGACAGATTTCATACAGATTCATTACATGCAATCATGGAGCCCCAATGGTCAAATGAAACCTAAATACACATAAACTAGAGAGCTATGGTCATACCTTAAGAGCCCTGTCCACATCTTCTAGATCCTTCAAGTTCCCAGATTCAATATATTCAATTTCTGAACTCCCAACCTCCACACAGGAGTTTACAGGAGCATTTCCATTAGCAGTGGGAGATGCAACAACTCGGGTAGAACTTTTCTTCTCAGACTTTTCTAAATTTTCACAGGCACTATTCCCATTCTTGTTGCAAGGCTTCATAAAGTCCTTACTAGAGCTTTCAATTTTCCTCTCGCTTCCAGGCAGTGTATTAAGATCTCTGAGAGCTTTCTCTGACATTACTTTAAATGCTACAAGAAGCAGATATCACATTGATATGTGTCAGCTCACAACCATAAGGCAAATGAAAACATAGGAGTAAGAATCCTTAGACAAGCATACATTCTGGTTGATTCCATGAAAGAACATATCATTTGACCATTCAGAAGTTATGTTGTGCAATACTATAGGAACTAGAGGCAGGCCACAGATTACAATAGAGGGAAGACGCTCATCTTGCCACGCAGTGTGTTCTTTTTAACTTGTTTTATGTTACTTGCTGCTCAACATATATAAGAATGGTTAAATGGGTCAGAAACAATATTATTTGCTTGGGACAAACTAGGAACTGTTCAAAGTTAGAATTATTTCCTTCTTTTCCCAAAAATGTATTAGAAGTTTATCTACGAATTTTTTTCAACTGCAATAACAAATTTAACACCATCTAATAGGTGACAAGCTCATATCTCCCATCTCATCCTTCCACCCAAACTCACATATTCCAAATAAATCGGGACCATAGGCAAAACACTGTTCTAGTTTGGCAAAGCTTTTCAGATATAGTCAAGAGGAAGTCCATCATATCACGTTATTTATTCATTTCCAACTACAATAGTACAAAATCTACACAAATGCCTTTCATTCTTCCCAGTGCAACCAACTCATACAGTACTTTGTCGTGCAAAAATAGAATCCTGTGAAAGAGGGGGAAATAAAAAAGAAAAAAGAAAGACTCCAGGTACACTTACACCATCAACAATTTCATAGTATCATGCACAAATAGTTAGCATATATAATGCACAATTGCACATAATTTGGTTGAGCATATTTGTACTAAAAGTATCATTAACACAGAAAAAGGAATAAGAAGCTACTAAAACCAAGTGCTATGTACAAGAATTGAACTCCTTTGACCAGATTGCTTATTCAAGTCAACTGAAATCAATACTAAGCAGGCACTCCAAATCAACTAAATAAATGGCAAATCTAGTTATTCCTAACTCTCAACCCTATAAAACCAATCTGAACCAAATCATTCAACAAATTGCATATACAACAGCTCTCTGATTCACATTCCACTCCACAGTCCTAAAGAGAAGGCAAATATTTTAAAAAATAAAACGTAATGTCCATCAAATCACTCGACAGGATTACTTATTTAACTAATACAGAGAGAACATTGTGCATAGTGCTCCAGATCCACTCCACAAATCACAGTTCCAGTTATTCTTCACTCTGAGCCCTAAGAAATCAATCTACAGCAAGTCATTCAACAAATTCAACATTGAAAACCTCTCCAGGCTCCTGTCCACTCCACATTCCAATAACAAAACTTCAAACAAGAAAGTCTATCGACAAGATTATTTATTTAACTAAAACCAAAACCGACATTAGATGTAGTACTCTAAATCAACCCCAAAAATTGCAATTTCAATTATTCTTCAAATACTATGAAAGAGATCAAAGCTAAATCATTTAATAAATTCATTAGGTGAAACCTCTCTGGTTCCTATTCCACTCCACATTCCTAACAACAAAACTCCAAAACAACAAATGAGACCGAATCACTCAACGAAACCACTTAGTTAACTAAACTGAAACCAACACTATATAAAAAACTTCAAATCAAGTCCACAAATAGCAGTTCCGGTTATTCTTCACTTCAAACCGTATGAAATCCATCCAAACAAAATCATTCAATAAAGCAAACATACAAAACCTCTACGTGTTCACATTTCACTCCACATTCCGGGTAAAAGGACTCCAAAACTTCAAACAAGACGCTATTTTGACTAAATCAATCAACAAATACCAAATCGCAAGCACAAGAAAACTGAAAAAATCAAGAGATCTTGCAATAAACTACAATCGCAGATCCAAATTTCAACTTACTCGAAGTCGATTCAACGTCACTCTCACAGAAAACAAATACACAGAGATAAAACTTTTTATTACTCATATACAGTTACCACACGAGACGCTTCAAAAATGAAAAACTCCGTAACTGACTTTGAATAAGCACGATCGATGGAGAGTTTCAGTGTATTTATACTCACAGTGTTGTTACTTCGTTTTCTTCTTCTTATCCGCGTATTGAGGAAATGTCGAAGAGAGAGATTTTGTAGTGAATTTTTGTGTTCTTTCTTTTTCTGTTTTTGGAGAAGAAGACCAGGAGAGAGAATGGAGTTAACAGGCGGAGACTACAGAAAGACGGTGTCGTTTTTAGGGAGGAGTGATTTTGATTTTTGAATGGGCCGGCAACAACGGGGATATTGCATGTGAACGCTTTAATAGAGGGGACAGAGAGAGAGAAAGAGAGGGATTTAGATTTAAGTTTGAGGATTTTTCTTTTTAATTTTAATTGTGAATGATTTTGCATAATAACAACCATATACCAGCACGGCAAGTGTAAGAATAATTATACTTAAGTTATAAAGAAAAATGATGCGATGATATAGCTATATGATAAATGTCTAAAAATATACCAAATAGTTATGAAATTAAAAATTAAATATCCATGATCTATATAAAATTGGATAAAATTGAAAAAAATTTCTTAATTTATTTTCAAATTTTAAATTAAGATCTACTTTTTTACTTTTTAATTTTTTTGCTAATTATTTCCCTAATTTTTGGAGTTTTCATTTAAAGATATGTATTTGAAGATATGAATAAATATATTGAAAATTAACCATGACTCACACAGTGTGATAAAATTTTGAGATATTTATAAATACATCATCATATAATTAATCGAGTGTGACTAGAGAGCTAAAATTTTCAAACCATAAATTTAAATATTTTATAATTTAAAAAAAAAAAATATATATATATATATAACCATCAAACTATCGTTATATGAATTTAATGATAGTTTCAAATCTATGCACACATTTTCAAGATATGAAGAGGTAAGTCACATTTTGAATGCTTAAAATCTGTCTGCATTTGACTAATAGCATGTTTGGTTTATAAAATGAAATAGGATAATAATAGAATTACAATTATTAAGAAACATAATAAACAAGTAAGAACTATTTTTTATAATAGCTGTTCATTTATTTCCATAAAGAAATCATATATCATCATCTTTTTAGACATAAATTATTCGAGTCTAAACCAATTGACACAAGATGTAGATCTAACTTCAATTACCTATTTCAAATATAACTTAATCTCGTGTATAAATTGTCTCTCTTAAACTCTTTAGGACTTTACCTGTGATTTATACTAATTTAGGTATTAAAATGGTTACGTATGAATATTCTTTAGTACTGTTTCCATAGTCCATTCTCTTTATCTTACAATATCACACAATAAAACAAATAATTACAATCCCTACTAGCAAAATTAGAAGATAACATTTGGCGCCATACGTGGAAGTACACGATCCACTACTACTGTTTACTAATTAGTTTTTAAAATCACGTAGTGCGTCAAGAGACAACGCATCATGTTCCAAGATGGATTGTTGGTTCAACCATATGCCGCGAGGATTTTCGAAAACGATCTGGTTAAGTTCTCAAAAAGTATTCAACAGCTTAAAGGATGTCCAGCAAATATTCGCATCACTCATAAGTTATCAATCATGAAGGTAGCACACATGGAGTGGAATGGTGCCCCCTGGTAGAAGCTCTACATTAGTGTGGTCGAATTCGACCCCCGGTATATGAAAAGTCATTCCATTCCCAATTTCTTAGACATGGGTTATCATAGGATGTCTTTGTGGTCAACAAATTGATGTGATTGTACACGGATTATAACTCAACCGGTGCATGTAACTTGTTATACGAAATGCCTAAGAAAAACCATGTTATGTGGAGTAATATTTTATTCGCATATGTGTAGTCTTGGGCCGGTTGGAAGTAGTGTCCTCAAGTTCCATCTGCAGATTTCTTAACATTTCGGAAGAATTTGCGCCCCACGACTAGAAACTGCGTCCCCTATCCCTTTTAAATTGGGGAAGTTATTTCTCTTATTTTTATCGGATGGGCCATTTGGCATGTTGAAGCCCATACGTGAAGTAGTTATAAAAAAAAAAAAAAAAAAGGAATCTACGAGTATTGAAGATAAGGACTGTATATTAATTAGCAGGAAGCAGTCAACGTGCACCATCTGTTGGGGGAAATGGTCCACATGCACCATCAGCCGTGTGTCCATCATAGCTGCGTTTCACATGATGATCTCATAGTGCATCCATCATAGCTGTATCTCCTCTTTAAACCCTTCGCCTTTCCAAGCGTAGGCCTCTTGAAGCCCTTAAGGCTTTTGCCTCTTTAGGCTCCTATCTCTTTAGGCCCTCGTCTCTCTCATAATGATAACCTCTTAAGTCCCTTATCTATTCAAGTCTTTACCTCTTCATGTACTAACCTCTTCAAGCCCTTTAAGCTTTCACCATTTAAGGTCCTAACCTTTTTAGATTCTGGCCTCTTCAAGCCCTTATCTCTTCAAGCTCTCACCTTTTCCAGTTCTTTAGCCTCTTTAGATTCTTGCCTCTTTAAATACTTCAACCTCTTCATGTCTTTATTGACCTCTTAACGTCTTTACCTCTTTAGGCACTTTGACCTCTTTAGCCCCTTACCTCTTTAGGTCCTAGCCTATTCTAGCCTCTTCAAACCTTCGCCTCTTCATGCACCCAAGCTTTTTCAAGCATTTTGGTCTCTTTAAACTCTCACCTTTTTAGACACTTCAATTTCCTCAAGCCCTTGCCTCTTCGAGCACTCTAGTCTCCTTAGGCCCCCGCCCACCTCTTCGAACCCTTGCCTCTTTGAGCAATCCAACCATTTCCTCGCCTCTTCAAGTCCTTCGCCTCTTCAGGTAATCTGCCCTTTCAGGCACTCACCTCTTTAAGTACTCTGGCCTCTTTAGGCCCTCACCTCTTCAAGTGCTTTTCGGCCTCTTTATACCCTCACCTCTTCAGACTCTCTAACCTCTTCAAAGCCTTGCCTCTTCAAGCACTCTCCGACCTTTTCAGGTCCTTACCTCTTCAAGCTCTCTAACTAGGCATCGTGGCATTGTAGCCTCTTCATATCCTTTACAGCAAACTTACCTTCTTTAAGTTGTTAAGTCAGAATCTAACTTTTCCAAGTTCCTTACAATGAAGTTAACGTCTTTAGGTCTATAGATTCACTTTTTTTTTTTTTTTAGAAATAAGCTAAAATACAGCCTCATCAGGTCCAATTATTTGGCTTTACTTACCTAAGTATTAGGTGCTTGCTCCATCAATCCACTTAACATAGGTCACGTCCAACTTAAGCATCCTACTTGCTTACTACTCCATCTAAGTTAGAGCTCTAATCTACTAGATTGTGGATACGGTTAGAAGCGCCAATAAGAATCTCTTTTTATAGCCTTAGCTCACTTTCATCTATCAATAGCTTGGTTTGGAGCAATAGAGGCCTATTCATGCACTTACTCTCTTTGTCAAACTCATTAATAAAAAGAATAGGAAGGTAAGTGTTGATAGGCTTTTTTAGACATAGGCCATCCAAGTTCAAACCAACTGGTCCAAGATGTAAGCCTAACTTAAATAGCTCAATTCGAATACAGTTTAGCCTCATCTATTATAAATAGAGGATGAAGCCTCCAATTATGAGAGGTTCTCTCTCTCTCTCTCTCTCTCTCTCTCTCTCTCTTTCAAAAGTTCCTTAAGGTTTCATTCATAATCACCATATTAACTTAAGTATCGAAATACTCATATCGAAGCACCCATATCGGAGTACCCTCTAATGGTGCTCCTTATAGGCCTTTCTCTTTATCTTATAGGTATCACATGACAAAACAAATAATTGTAATCTTTGCCGATAAAATTAGAAGATAATATCCTCATTTAGTAATAATAGCAATTCCATAGAAAAAGTATTTCACCAATCAAATGTAAGAATATGTCTGTAAAAACAAATAGCTCAACCCTCATGAAGTTAATGTCTATAATAGCTTAGGAGATACATCTTCAATTTCTACTAAAACTTTCCTATTATCTTCTTTTTGAAATTTACATTTTTTAATTTAAACCAATTTTTTCAATTTCTTACTATATGTTACAAGAAAAGGATATTTTATTTTAGTCAACATTTAGTGTTCATAATATTTGAATTATAAGGATGTTTAGTTTGTAATTAAATTTTTTAAATTGAGGTAAATAGATAATCCCATCAAAACAATGGATAACCGTAGATATAGAAACTAAATCTCGAACAATCGTATTAATTAGAAAAATATCGTTGTTTTTCACGCTTATTTGATCATTATAATCCAACTATGAATGAGCATAATTCTAGTTGCATCATAACGTAACATAAAAATTCATTACATAATTACTTGACATTCGGTTTTATATCTTCATTTGCACAATTAATTTGTTTTATTATGTCGGAAAATCTGATTAAAACTTTTTCTTTCTTTCTTTTTTTCATAAGATTGACAAGAGAAAAAAAAAATTTACTCATGGTGTTAGATGAATGCTACAAATTGCCTTGAATTAGAAACTTAATTAATTAATTAATAATTTATTTCAATTACAGAAGTTCGAAGATGGGGCCACCATTGCCTTGTGTAGAACATTTCAGATTTTGAACTGACGCTCCAACACCAGAAAATGAAGTCTTTTAAAATGATATGATGGCTTATCATTCGACAAGGATTACTTGATTAATTAATGTCATGGTCGGTAAATCCATTGTTAATCATGCAGCTAATGTGTAATATTAGATCATAGTTAAGTATGGTTATAGGATAGGGAAAAAAATGGATCTTGTCAACCTAACCGATGGGAGAATATTCTCTACAAGATCATAAAGATGGAGCCATCTTGCTTCACGGTGTGCATAAATTGTTTTTTAAAAAAAAATAATAATAAATTTGACATTTTGTCTTTTGAGATTTCTATTTGTATAATTTCAACCTTTCATCGATTTCATTTTTTTTTAAAGGTATTAATTTGTTTTTTTAAATAAATAACTTTACTTTCATTCATTAAAATAAGGATAAATCTCACATTTAATATCTAAACTTTGTCTATTTTTAGAACTAGTTATCTAAAGTTTAAAAGTATTTATTTGATAGCCAAACTTTATCATTTTTTAAATTAACAACGTAAAATTTATTTATTTTTACAATTAATTGTTAGAACTTTCATCATTTTTGCAATAGATTATCCAATTTAGATATACAAATGATCTTAAAATGTTTGTTTTTAAATTTTAGATGATTAATTGTAAAAAAAAATAAAATTTACATACTAAATATGGCATTCACCTTTAAAATAAAATATAATACATGAACACTTGCAAGGCAATTATAATAATAACCTTTACTATCCAGTCCCAACGAAAATATGCATATATCCACCTCGATGTCCCGATCAGCCACCATCCCTCATCGCAGCCGTCCAAATTGTATTTACCGTTGTTTTGTACCATGCGGAATGAAGGATGAAGAGACCATGGGTTATAAATTAAATAATGAAATGGTAAGAATAGTAGTGTTGTTTATCTAGAAGATGGTCTTATTACTAGGCTCCGTCTTTTATTAAATTATTATTTATAGCTTAAAACGACGTCGCCTTTTTTCATCACATATGAGCCGTATAAAGTACATTTTAGTATCAAACCAACCAAAGTATGCCAAATGGATATCACATGAGGTGGGTTAGATTATAATTTGGAAAATTCAAACCCTTCAAAAATATTGGGAGGAAAGACTTACCAATGAAATATATGATAATAATAATAATAAGGCTATATTAATTAAAAAGCTGGTTATGAGATAAGGAGGAATTGAAAGCCCAAAGAAAAACTTTGAATTGCAACAACTTACCTTGGTTTTGGGTGCTCGGTTGAAGAGATAGAGGAAGAAACAGCCTAAGTAGGGATTGAAAACAATAAAGGCAGGAGAGAGGAAAGAAAATAACATGATTTGATAAAAATAAGCAAATGATTAACATGAGTCAAAGTTAGCAAATCACTCCTACTGCTAATACGAAAATTTTAAAAGTGGTCTTGGTTTTGAAAAGATTTTTAAAGCCTTATTTTTAATTTATCTCTATGAAAACTGAGCATCACAAATGATAGAGTATTTTTTATATCTCATATTTGGTTACTAAATTTTATACTATGCATAATGCAAGTGAACTGTGGAACATTTATTTCATTGACACATGAAATATAAAATATTTATATAATGGTAAATTATCATTAATGATTACGTGTGAATCTAATTTATTTTGGTAGTATCTTTGTGATTCTAATTTGCTCGTTCCTTTCTTTCTTTTATTTCCAATGAATATTAATGGAGATAAAAGCACAATGTTAAAAAGCAAGGCTAAATTAAAATCAACAAAAGTTTTAATTTAAGAAGGCCTAGAACTTTAATAAGATTCTAGGCTAAAGATTTCAAAGTTTTGAAATCTGTGGTTCTTTTATCCATGGTTTGTGAAACAAAATAAATAAGTGATATCTTGTTTACATGTTTTCATCTATATGTCTTTGCTTTTACATACAATAGTACTTTAATATAATTAATTATTTGACAAAAAAAAAATTTGATTAGAATTTTCAATTGATGCTTTTCTCACCCATTTCCTTTTCTCAAGAAATCTAACTTTGCTAAGTAGATGATATCTATGTATAAATGGAAAATTGTAAATGAAGTATTATATTTGAAACACATGTATTGCGGGTACATAATCTACTAATATTTATTAAATTATTTATTATTTTTAAACATTCATAACAAGAGTGCAATGTTTGCTAGTATAGTTATATTTGTCATTAATATAAAGTTTTGTAAAGATGAACTTCAAAACCCTAGCCTCTCTAAGGATGAAACTAGTGACCGTGCCTAACGTGGTAAAAAACAACTAGCAATTGACAAGAAGGATTATCCAAAAGCAATAAACTTGAATGGATCAATCAATTGGCAAGAGCAAGGTTGAATGTCATTTAGGGATTGTGTCTTAACAAATATATTCGGAGCCTATGAAAGGTATTGCTTCAAGAATCCACCAATCAATGTTTTTATGGACCATGACACACAGAATGTGATCAAAGAGGAAACGAGACTAAATGATTTTGCCAAACCAGGAGTTTATCATGTTGTTTTTTTTTTTTTTTAAATGGAGAAAGATAGTATATGTGCACCTTGGTAATTTACCTTCATTGCCAAAGTTATGGGGATGAATTGAGGATTCAAAACCTCTCAAACGACTAAAAAGATTATGGAGATCCATCATCAATCTAAAAATTATAAAAGTTGGTTCGGGGATTTATTTATTAGCACTTGATAACAACTTGGATTTTCAATGTGTAATAAAAAATGGACCATGGTTTGTAAACAATCATTATCTAGTGCTTAAAAAATGGGAACCCAATTTTTACACGAACCAAACCTCTTCCAATTCTCTAATAGTGTATGTGCAAATAGCAAGACTTCCAGTAGAATACTACTCTTCATTGGCTATTAGAAAAATTGGAGAAAAAATTGGCCCAATTCTACGATATGGTTTGTTTAGCCCAATTATATGATATGGTTCATATATAGTAGGAGTAGAGAGAGGAAAATTTGCATGTGTGTTCAAATGGATATAAATACTCTCTTGAAACGTACGTTAATCATTAATAATTATAAGCATCAAATCCAACATGAAAGCATCTTAAGATTGTGTGAAATTTATAGACTTTAAGCCACAATAAATTTAATTGCCCATACAAAGTTAATGTTGAGGAAAATGAAAGAAGGGAAGATTTGGTGAATCATTGGACAATGAAGGAAGTAGAGATCTTAAATGAAGGGGTTAGTTGAGTAAATGAAGGCACTCACCAATGCATAGAAGGGAAAGGAAATAGTGAGAATGCGCAACCGGCAAGTGAATTGGAGAAAGAGAAGTCAAAGGGAGCAAATGCAGGTAGGAAGGCTTTAAAAACTATAGTACAAAAAGGCTATGCAAAAAAAAGTGAGAATCGAAACAAATAATTAGAAATTTGAAAACTAATTGTAAGGGGAAAGAGAATATTTCTCAAGATCATCATAGGTGTTTAAAGATACAGTTGTGTTTTTTGAGTCTTCACAAGAGTAGATTAAAAACAGAAACAAAATCTCATAAGCATTTACTTCATTCTCTTTCAAGAAAGACAATATGACACTTGACTCAAACTAGTGAAAATCACTCACTTCTCTAAAAAAGTTTACAAGGCAAAATGGTGCAAATGTTGGAAATAGAGTTAAGTCTCAAACTGCTAAGCAACAAATCTAGGATACTGAAAACTCACTCCAACATGAAGATTTGGAAAATTGGAATGGACTCATCATTAAGGTTGGTGGTAGTGGAAGTGCTGAGTATTGTCCTAACAAAAATGAGATGGAAAGGAGAGGGGATTCCAAAGATTGCTTTCTAACCAATCGAAGGGCTAAGGGAGGTGGGGAGAGTGGTGGTGTATAGGATGGTTTCCATTTTTAAGGGGAGAGTATCATTCAAATAGCCATAGAAAGCATCCTAGTAGTTAAGATACCGATGTTCAAACCATACCTACTAAGGAGGGACATTCTTGACATATTAGAGTTGGCATGAAAAATGACTACTGAGAAGATTATGATGAATGAGGATCATCCACTAGATGTACAGAGAATTCCTTTTCCTTTATCAATGATAGAAAAGAGAGGATCATCTGTGCTGATAACAACATGGGAGATGTAATGTGCTTAAGAGCTAAGTTAAACACTAGGACTTATCATGGAAAAGGTGACTAGTAGGTCCTTTAAGATATCGAAAAAGAAAAAATGGGTAAGTAAACACAGTAGCTTTCGTAGGGTTACTCGTTAGATATAACGTACTAACGAATATAATACGACTTAGGCTTTACTTGATATGACACACAAGTAAATCCTAAGATTCACTTGCCATTAATCTCGAGCTATAAGTAAGATTAGATAAAAGTAGCGAATATGTACTTGGAGAGTGGTGTTTCATAAGGATAAAAGGAATATTCATTAATAACAAGGTAAAAGTTTATTACAACTTACAAGAAGAAAGACTACTTGTAGAAAGTCCTTAAGGCAACATAGGGACATAAAGAAATTACAAAAATGGGCAATACTAGAAATAAGTAACATAATACTACCCAAAAGGGTCTATGCAACAATAAAAGAAAAGTAATATAGTACAATGTAAAAAAAAAAAAAAGAATAACAGATAGCATGTTGTTATTACGGCCATATTAAGTATTACAAGGCATATGAGTACTATTGTTGAGCAGTACTAACATCTACAGAGGTGATTGAGTGAGGCAATAACTCAGCAGAATAGGAAAGGAGAGTGTGACAGTCAAGGATAGGGACCTTGTCCTCGGTGTTTGATAGGTCAACATTGGATTTCTCGACATTTGATAAGTCAACATATAAGTGCTCGATATTTGAATGAGTGAATAAGCAAATCAGTGTACATCTATGTAGAGCATTCAAAATGTTTGACATTTGGCTTTCTTGATAGATGTACTCATCAAGGTCAAGTTAAGTAACCATGATTCTCTAGGTTAGGCCCTGTAATCCTTGTAGTTTAGCTTGGGTGAGGGGTCTAGTAGTCGATAATCCACCAACTCCCCAGGGTTGTTGAAGATTTGCCTTCAAATCTTAGTTGGTTTTATTGTTTAATACAGAGGGCATTAGATCAACACTAAATGTTGTGGATACCCCAATGCCTTTAGGCAACTCCAACTCATAAGCATTGTCATTAAGACTTTGAAAGGGCCATTCAATTCGGAGGACAGCTTGCTCGTCCTCCTTCTTAGACTGTTCCTTGCTGAAGTGAACCCAAACAAGGTCTTTAAGGTTAAAAATGACACGCTTTCGTCCTCGATTCCCTTGTTCTCGTTGTTGAGCAACTATCCTAACTAGTTACTCGACAACCTTTTGATGTAGTCTTTGGAATTCCTCGACACATTACAAACCAGACTGGCTTTCTCTTGAAGAAGTTGGGCTAACAATCATATCTAGTGACCAGACTGGCTTTCTCTTGAAGAGGTTGGGCTAACAATCATATCTAGTCACAAATTCGGACTAAGTCCATAGATAACCTTGAAAGCGGTTGTAAACAAACTTTATAATTGGCAAACAGAGGTCCCAATCATGTAGATTATGACCAACAGTAGCTTGAAGCAAGTTGGCCTATTGTTTTATTTACAACCTTCGTTTAGACGTCCATCTATGGATGGCAAGAAGTACTGAATATAGGTTTAGTGTTGAGCTTCTTCCATAGTGTTCACTAGAAGAAACTCATAAACTTTAAGTCATGATTTGAGACAATACTTATTGAGACCCCATATAACCGTATAATTTCCTACAAAAAGAGGTTAGTAATGAATAAAGCATCATGAGTTTTGTGCTAAGGGTGAAGTAACTCATTTTGTTGAATCGATCGAGCACCACCATAATAGAATCATTTTTCTGAGGCACTATGGATAAGTCGAGCATGAAATCTATGCTTAAATCAGTCTATAACCACTCAAGTATAGATAGAGGAGTGTATTCTCCATATGGCTCTCTTCTTCCCTTGGTTCGCTTACACACTTCACAACATTCAAGGATTATGTGCACATCCTTCATCATTCTTGGCCAATAACAGTGTTCCTTTAATAGCTCAGCAATTCTCTTCTTGCTAAAATGGTTAGCTAAGCCCCTAGTATGGACTTCTTGAATAAGTAATTCCTTGGGAAAATTTCTTCCAACACATACTTGTTTTGCCTTCATCAGAAATCCTTAACTTAAGTAGAACCCATCCACTACCTCTCCAAAACTGCATTGGGCCACTAGGGTCCAAAGTATGGATCATGCTCATATTGGTTAGGTAAAGTACCAAATCTAAGTACCTTAGCTTGTAATGATGTAATAAGAGCATACCAACAAGAAAGGGCATCAACTACAATGTTTATACTTCTTTTTTTTATACTTGATGACATAACAAAAGGTTCCAGAAACTTTAGCCACTTAGCATGACGTTAGGAGAGTTTTTGTTAGCCTTTGAAATGCTGGAGAGACTCATGGTCTGTGTTGATAATAAGCTCCCTCAGTAGCAAATAATGTTACCAGTTCTAAAGTGCTTGAATAAAAGCATATAACTCCTTGTCATATATCGAGTAATTCAAAGCTACACCTTTGAGTTTCTCATTGAAGTACGCAATTGATTAGCACTCCTGCATAAGAACAATAGCAATACCAACTCTAGATGCATCACACTTTAGTTTAAAAATCTTGCTAAAGTCAAGTAATGCTAATATTGAGGCAGAAGTCAAACAAGATTTGACCTCCTCAAAACTGCTCTAAGCTTTTTATAACTATGTGCATTCAAAGTTCTTCCTGGTCAACTCGATCAATAGGGCTACCATGGAACTAAAGTTTCAAATGAAGCTTTTGTAAAATGAAGCTAGACCATAAAAACTCCTCACTTCGGCAACATTGGTTAGCATCGGCCATTAGAGAATAGCTCTCACTTTTTCGTCATCAACCTGGATTCCTCCTCCTAATACAACATATCTAAGGAATACTATTGTGCTTTGGTAGAAGATACACTTCTTCAGGTTGGCGAACAACTGCTCAGCATGGAAGATATCAAATATAAACCTTAAGTGCTTAACATGAGATACAAGGTTAGCACTATACATTAAGATATCATCAAAGTAAATAACGACACATTTACTAATCAAAGGTCTCAAAACATGTTTCATCAATCGCATGAAAGTGCTCGGTGCATTTGTGAGTCCGAATGGCATTACCAAACATTCAAAAAGACCATCATTTGTCTTGAAGGTAGTTTTCCACTCATCTCTAAGTCTCGTTCTAATCTGGTGGTAGCCACTCTTCAAATTAACTTTCGAGAATATCTACACACCATGTAATTCATCTAACATATCATCCAATCGTAGAATTAGATATTGGTAATTGATAGTGATCTTGTTGATAGCTTGGCTATCGATGCACATTCTTTATGAGCCATCCCTTTTTGGCATTATGATAGTCGGTACGGTACAAGGGCTTATGATCTCTCTAACATATCCATATTCAATTAACTCATCTACTTGCCTTTTCAACTCGACTGCTTACTCGAGATTGAGTATGTAGGCAAGTCGGTTAGGTAGAGGAGCTCCTGGTTGGAGGTTAATGCAATGATTTATGCTTCTTATAGGGGGTAAACCTCTTGGCAACTTAGTTAGAAATAGGTTGGTATATTCTTGGAGTAAGACCTACACCTTAGCTGGCAATACTCTATCCTATTTCAATTGAAGTAGTCTCCTAATCAATAGAAATAAAAATTCTTCCCTTTTAACATCCTTAGAAAATTGCACTTAGAAAATCATTAGGGACTTCCTTTGTAAGGATCTTGAAATCTTCTCATGCAATTTCTAGACTTCTTGAAGGCTCATTAGGGTTAGCAAAGCTCTCTTCCTACCCTTTTGGAACATGTAAGTGTTCATATACTCATTGTGGAGTACCTTAAGATCAAATAGTCATAGTCAACCTAACAGTTTGTGCAAAATGCACATGGGTAGAACGTCACAGAGTATCTCATCCTTGTACCATTCCGTAATGGAGATCGGCATCTTTACTTGCTTTGAGACTTAGAGTTCACTTATTTCGTTCAGCCAATGGATCTTATGAGGTTAGGGGTGAGGACAAGTTAGCAACTTCAAGGTCTTTATGACCCCTTGTGCTACCGCATTAGTACAACTTCCCCCATCAATAATCAAGACACATAAACTTCTACGTATGGAAGATATTTTCTTGCTAGTCACTTTCTTTTGCAACATAATTACCAAGGGCTCTTTAGACGACCATGTTGAGGTACTGCTCACCCTGTTTTGGTAGAATGAGAGTTTTAGGGCCCTTTAGGAATTCATTAAGATATCATTTGATATTCACCTCCTCTTTGCCTTCACTAGCACTTTCCACTTCAAACTGGGGTTTCTCTCCTTTAATGGTCATGACATGTCTGTTCGGACATTGACTGGCCACATGTCCAAAACAAAGGCACTTAAAGCATTTTTTTTTTCTCTAGTCTTCCATCCTAGGCTCTAACCTTGGTCCTTCCTAACCTTACGTTCCTTAGCCTTAGTCTTGCCTCGGTCCTCATCAGGTCTGCTCGAAGCTTGACCTCAAAGATTGACTTCGAAACTATGTTGAGCTTTGTCATATACATGTTAGCTCAGTATGCTGGATCTTCTTGATATACCAAGTCAGCTACTCGGTACTCGGCTAAGATGACTTCGACCTTGCCATTCTACACGTTAGGTAATTCGTATGGTCTAGTCTAAAGTCTCAATCCTTTGCACTTCTATTACGTACCCAATCTCAGGTCACACCTAGATATGAACCTTATGATAGTTCATGCTTTGAGTTCATCAACATCATATCGGATCATCAACAACTGGAATTCTCATGCAAACATGTCTATAGATTACCTACCTTGCTTAAGTTCTTAAAGATGTCAGAAAGTATCTTGTTCATAGTGTTTTAGAATAAATCTATTCCTCAAAACTCATTTCATCTCATTCCAAGTTTGTATTTCTCGTCAGGCTTATTGACACATGGTTTGTAGTTTCTCCTACCATATTACTGCATACCTAAAAAACTCTAAAGCAGTTATTCGAATACGCAATGAGTCTTCGTAATCAAATAAGTAAAAGATCTTTTCAACCTTCTCCTCTCGATTTAAATACTCATTAGCACTACCAGATCTAAAGAAGCTTGAAAATTATACCTTAATGCACTCAGTTCCTTTAAGAGCTTGGAGTTCACATTCATCATACTCAGGGAGCTGCTCATCTTCATCCCCGACATCTTCCATGTTTTCAACTTCTCTCAACTCAAGTCTTTGATGTGTGAGTCCTTTGACTTGGATAAGTTACATTTGTAGCACATTCATAGCACTAGGAGCTTGAATTTCCATACCATGTCCTTTCGATTTGTCTTGTATACCTTGTCTACATTCAGCATTTCCTTCTAGTTGTTAGGCCTCCACTAACCATTGTACAGATATGGCTAAGTTAGTCATAATAGGAATAAAGTTTTGCATTTGTTCATCTGTAATTTGTAGGGTTTGTTGCTCAATGTGACCACAACTAAGAACATTACTCTCAACATCACCTATCTCTCCTTGTATGCTAAGGTTCAACATTCTAACAACAAGACTTCAACAAATTCACAATCTAATAGAAGATGCTACATGATACAAGTTAGAAACTATACCATATAGCAACTTAGATAACTTGCTCTATTTTTGAAGTGAAGAAATAGTGTCCAAAGAGCATAAAAACTACTTCAAAAGATAGCCACTACAACACGAAGCTTATGGTTGAAACCTCAAGCTCTAATACTAGGATTATATGATGTGCTTAGGAGCTGAGTTAATCACTAAGGCTTACCATAGGGAAGATGACCAGTAGGTCTTTGGAGATATCAAAGAAGAAGAAATGGATAGGTAAACATAGTAGCTTCCGTGGGGCTACTTGTTAGAAATAATGCACCAATGAATACGATATAACTTAAACTTTACTTGATATGACACATAAGTAAATCTTAAGGCTTACTTGCCACTAATTTAGAGCTACGTGCAAGATTAGATAAAAGCGGGGAGGATATGCTTAGACAGTGGTATCTCACAAAGACAAGAGGAATATTCATTAATAATGAGGTAAAAGTTGATTACGGCTTACAAGAAGGACTATTTATAGTAAGTCCTTAGGGTAATAATGGGACATAAAGAAATTACAAGAATGAACAATATTAGAAATAAGTAACATAGTACTACCCAAAAGGGTATATGCGACAATTAAAGAAAAGTAATATAATACGGCGTTAGAAAAAGAGAATGACAGGAGGCACATTGTTATTGTAGCCATATTGAATATAGTAAGGTATAGGAGTACTACTATTGAGCTGTACTAATGGTTGTTAAGGTGATTTAGTAAGGCAACAACTCAATAGAGTAGGAGAGGAGAGCGCAACAATTAGGGATAAGGACCTTATCCTCGGTGTTCGGCAAATTAGTAATGGAATTCTCGGCATCTAATAGGGCAGCATGTAAGTGTTCATTATCTGAATGAGTGAATAAGCAGACTAATGTTCGTCTAAGTAGAGCACTTAGAGTGTTTGCCATCTAGCCTTCCTAATGGATGTGCTAGTCAAGGTTGAGCTAAGCAATCATGATTCTTTAGGCTAGGCCCTACAATTCTCGAAGTCTAGCTCAGGTAAGGGGTCTAATGCTCAATATTTCATCAAGATGTAAATGACAATGTAGCATGTACTGTTTCAACTAAGCTAATGGAGGTTAACCATTGATTACTTTCAATAACCACACATAATGATAGATAAATTATGTTTATGAATGATTTCATAGATATGTTGTCATCAAAGATGTAAAGAAAACCCTTCGAAGCGCTAGCATGAAATACGCATGGTGCAAATATTAAGTCTTATCGAAGGGCCATTAAGGAGTTGATACAAAAATATGAACTACAAGTGGTCATCATTTCTAAGACAAAGATAGGAAGAGATGCTTCCATTTTGTTGAAAGATTACCTAAGTTTAATCGATTTCTATGTACAGAGTGATTCTAATACTTTAGAATGATGAAGGTATGGCTATCCATACATACTACATTTCACGTTAGCAAATTTCGATGGAGGTCTATGTAAGTTATTTGAACTTTGTTTGGTATTTTTTAGCAATTTATGCTAGTCCCAATTGGGAAAATGGATGCTTGTTGTAGGAAGATCTTTATAATTGGGTAAGTAGATTAAGTGGTTCCTAGCTCCTTATGGGTAACTTTAATGAAATCCTTACTAGAGATGAAAAGTAGGGTGGGGTAAACCTAAACCAAAACAAGTTTATGGCTTATCAAAATTGTATGAATGTTCGTAGCATGGTAGACTTAGGTTTTGTAGGGCTCCGGTTTACTTAGTTAAAGAGATCTAAGAATCTTAGTGAATTGATCCAAACTCTAGTTGATTGAGCTTAGGGTAACTATGAATGGAGGAAAGCTTTCTTAGAAACAAAACTTTTCAACATTCCATTACACTAATTTGACCATTTTTCAATCCTCCTTAACACAATGCCGAAGTTTAGAAGTAGTGGTAGGTGGGGATGTGGGATTGAGACCTTTTCATTTTCCAACCAATGTGGTTACCACATCCATCGTTTAAAAATTTAGTGGCATCAAACTAGATTTTGCCATGGTTCAACATTATAAAAGATGTCCCAAAATTTGTAGAAGTGCTAAAATCTTAGAATAAAGAGTTATTTGGCTTATTGCCAGTCGAAAGAAAGAAAGTAATAGAATAACTTCAAAGAGTCAGAAGCTAAATTTTATAGTAGCCAAGTCAACATTTGATATTCAGGGAAAGGCATCTTCAAGAAGAACTAAAATTAATTAAGAAATAAGAAGAAACGTTTTGAGCAGCTAAGGCTCATTTAAACTGGATTATCCATGGAGAGTGAATAACAGGTTCTTCCATGCAACTATGATTACTAGAATGTCAAAAACAAGAATTTGTAGCCTGTTTGATTCAGTGAGAAATTAGATAATTGATAAAACTGAGATAAAAGACTTACTCATCAAATACTATGAGGACTTGTTCATATCAGAAAGAATTACTACTCATAATTATTCTCAAAGATGGTTAAGTGGACAAAGGGAATTATTTGAGGAAGAGTGATGAGAACTAGAAAAAGAGTGGTTGAATGCTAAAATAAAACAAGGTCTTTGATGCATAGGAAATCATAAGTTACTTGACATAAATGGCATGCATGTGGAATTTTTCAAATCACACTACAAGAATTTTGGCCTTAGTTGATGTTTGTAGATTTTGCAAACAAAGCCAATTTTGATATGTTTTAGTCATGTTTATTAAACGTGGCATAAAATATACTATTAGTGATGTTTGTAGGCAAATGTGAAATATATTGTATTAACTTGTTTATATAGCATGATATTAAAATATATCCCAAACACAAATATAATTTATCATATGATAATCAATATATTAAGCCAATAAACTTTATTTAACTGTACATCTCTAAATAAATAGTTTCGATACTTTTCTACTTATATCTATTTTCCTTATTAATAGTTTTAAAAAATATCTTCTATATCTATATCTTCTATATTTATTCTATATTAATCTATATCTATATATGTCTTCTACAATATATATATATATATATATATATATATAATTAAGGCAATACTCCTTATTTATCTCTACTCCACTTAAATAGTATATTAAAGCATATATTAAGAGCTTAAATAATATTTGTTAAACCATATTTTATTTTTTATCTATTTATACTTTTATGTTATTCTTAGTAGATTTTTATATTTATTTAAATAGTTATATTTATATTTGTTAAGCAAAATTATTTACTTTATACTCATGCATTGTGAGTACATCATTGGCCAGTATATAATAAAGTGGAAGGGTAATTTATAATAAGTGTAAAAGAGGTCTTGGAATATATTTTCTACACAACTAATATACAATAGATTTTTTCTCTTATACACTTGTTATGATAAGATTAAAAGAATTTATTAGTATGGTTAATACAAATACTAAGAGTAATGCACCTTTTTTATAAAAAACTGTAATAATTATTATATAAAGTTGTATGTTTCAAAGCCTCATTTGAATATAATAAATTAAAATTGGCAAAAAAAAAATGATAAAGATTATACTACAACAAAATTGGCTCGCCAATTTCTGTATGTTTTAGTCATGTTCATTACACATCGCGCAAAATAGATTATTAGAGATGTTCGTGGTTAAGACTAAAATGTGTTATTATACAATTTGATTTGTTATTGTGTTTTAAAATAAATAAGCAACAATTTAATTAAAAACTATTGTCAAATTTCTTCCCTAATAAGCCAAATGTTATCATCTCATTAGTATGATAATAGAATATTTATTTTTTAATAAAAAAATTAAGGACAACTAGATTACCTTAGCATTTTTCTCTCATTTGAATCATTGAACTCTTTAATGGTAGTAGAGAGAGAAAGAGCCATTTGACCTATAATTTGTTTTTTTTTTTTTTCCCTTTCTTGCTTACGATTTCCTTCTTACAAACAAACCCTAAAAATCAATCTTCATCCTTCGAAACTTCTATTTCTTTCTTAAGCACCAATAACGTCTCTTTTACATCCAAACTTTTCCAATTAAATTTCAAAATGTCTCCTTTGTTCTAAAATATTGTTTATTTGTTCTTTAATTGATTCATCTTAGAGGGTTCTTGTGATAAAAATCAAACTATTGAACCTTTAACTCGAGCCTAAGCATAAAGACTTGAAGGATTAGCGAAGTAGATTCTATTGTTCAAGCCAATTCTTGTTGAGGTTGAGCTAATCCTCACTGCCAACCAATTGCATATGCTAAGTCAAGTAACTTCTTATCTCTCAGTAGTCGAGTGCTGACCTAAAGTATGCTCCACTAATGGTTTAAACCCTTACACCTCTGCTTAGTCATAACTATACGGACCTCAATCTCAACAGTATTAGTGCTAAGAACCCCAGTAAACATGAACACCTATAACTTCTTGGAAGGAATCCTAGGTCTACTCGATACCTTGGCTTAACGGTCACCAACTTGCTCATACAGTATCTTTTGCTGCCAAAAAGTCACCCATCCATAGAAGCTATGTATTCGAGCAATCATATGACAGAATCCTCTGTACAAGACGAACTTTTTTCTTGATTTTCTTTATATGCCCCTTTCTATTTTTGTACATTATTTCTTTAAAACTTTACCCTTTTTAGTTATTTCTGTTTGTAGTTGCTATCCTAATATTTCAAGTATAAATACCCATTGTAAAGGTAGCCACATCATGATATATCAGATATTGAACATACTTCTCATTTTTGTGAGCTAAGTGTGCTTACTTCTCTCTTCTTACTCTTATCTTAACTTTTAAGCAAGGCTAGATAGCGAGTACTTTAATCGGACCAACTCATGTATCATATCAAGTTGAGTCATGCGTTCGCCAAGTTTCCTTAATATGTCACATCCTCAGAATTGTCTGTGGTTTTACTTGTTTACTTTCATTATTATTCGCACATTTTTCCCTTCTTTATTTTCAAGCTTTTTACAAGCTCAGACCCACCCTGATACTGTCGCTCTTATCAATTCTCAGCGTGGCATACCATCTTGTCTCCTTATGGTTTAGTTACTTCACACAAAATGCCAAAAGATTCTCTCACTGAACGATCACTTTTTAGTAGTGCCATTAACAACACTTTTCCACTAAGACTCGAGGTTGAATTTTATTATCATTAATCCTTATTATTGGTATGCTGAAGTTCGGTTTTAGGTTAAGTGGACCAATTAGTTTTCTTCTTTGTTTCTTTTTTCTTTTTTTCCTTTAGAATTATATAGGATACTAGCAACATTCAAGAAGTTCCAAGTCACCAGTTTTAATGGAAAAAGTTTGGTGTTTTTGAGTGTATGGTACTCTTTTAAGTCCAAAGATTTCATCTTTTACATAAAATGATGTTGTTTGATATCTTATACATAGGATAATGTTATTTTACGTACAATCATATCTTTTCACATAATGGGCATAGCAAAATTGTTTATAAAGTCAGTTAATTTACTATATTATAGTTTTGGTTTTATATGTAGGATGATTATTCATGTCACTTGATTGCACTCTACTTTAGAGGGAATTAAGATTTCATAGCAACTATCTATAGCCACACTAAAGACAAGTTGGATTAGTTTACATTTTATTAAAATTCAAAGATGCATTTAAATGACTATTACTTATAAGGACATTATTATTGGTTAGTGTTAGCATTAAGCAATATATTGGTAAACAAGATATATTTTCTAATAGATTTGTTTCTTATTTACCTCGAGAAGAAATATATTTCAAATCAGAAGAAGTAGAGACAGCCATTGTTACCTAATATTGAAGGTTGTTTGCCCTGGTCTTAATGATGTCATTAAATAAGCTAAAAGGTATTTCATTGTTGATTGGCATATGATTGTTTAAGCTTTTTTTATCAATTACCTCTTTGCAAATGATAGACAATATTAGAAGAAGTGGCAATATTTGTATGAAGAATATCTTTCGTTCTTGATGAAAGTCTTCATGACTTTAAATATCATCTTTGTTTTCTTTGGTAGTTAGTTTTCATTTAGTTTGAAGTGCTAAAATATCTATATAATCATTTAGCTAATAGTTTGCTTTTAGAGTTGATATGAATTAAATAGTAGATGAAACTAGAAATTGTCAGTTATATCTAAAGGAGGTATAGGACATTTTTTAACTTTATAATGGAATATATGAAAACCTGATGGAATTATACAAAATATTGATTGGTCAAAGATGAAAAAGGGAATATATTTGGTGAATAGTAAGATAGTAAAAGGGTTTAGTTGGAGGTATTACTATACATTGATATACAAGATAAGTCATTTCTATAGCAATCCATATATACTAAATAAACAATGCTCTAAGCAATAGATGTGTTATCTACTAGTTGATCATTTCTCTTCATGTCTATAATGAACGTTCAAGTGGACATATGGTTGCTTGATTTTCTTTCATTTCAATGATAAATTTGGACAATTGTTGTTGGACTTTGTTGAGCTCTATATGAGTACATGCACATGTACAAAATGAAATAAGCTATTATTTTCCCCATTTTTTATTTTCCTATTCATTTTATTCTAACCTAATGTAGTGATGATGTAAGTGCATATTATCATTACACCAGAAATATTTGGTGTTAAAAAGATAGTTGGAATTTCTTTTAGCTATTAAGGTTTTTTGGATAAAGAATCAACAAAAATTGTCAATGAATCTTTCATTCAACGATGAAAATTTGTTTTATTACTGAAATCAACTTCATGAAAATTGTCATATTACTTAAAAGATCATATCAGGTTCTCCTAATATTTTGTACAACTTTTAATTAATTTGTTTAGATATGGCTTTAATGATTAGCTATTAAGAGAAGTTGTCCATAATATTGATTTTTTGGTAGAAGCCTGTTGGAATTGTCACGTGGAGGATCTCTAATTAGTGAAATTGTGGATAGCATGTAGGTAATTTGTTTTCACATTTGTAGATAATTTTTCATTTATACATGGCATTATAGTCAAGATATATTTAAATGAAAATTCATATGTGTTATATATTAATTACTTGCATTTCTTCATATCAGGATAGAGAAATTAACATGCCTTTTTTTTTTAGTGGAAATGATACTCATTCTATAGCTAATGTGATATACAATAAGGTGGTTGCTCTATTACCATGTGTGAACTAGGCACAAATTTGATTTAACTAACCTTTGAATGTGTATTAAAAAAGCAAAACAAAGTTAATATCATGATGAGACATTATGAATGTTTAATGTGTTATGTATTTTTATGTCTCATATTACATTATATATTGTATAACTATTAAGATATAGAAAATGTACATGCATCATTATATGATATATATATATAAATATATGGAATAGATAAAAAATACTCAATAGTTGTTTAAGTTTTAGGTTTTTTTTTTTTCTTTGCGAGAGATATTCTAAAGCATAATAAAGTTGTAATAGTTAATGTAAAATGCTTTTGTATTGAAATCAAACTGGAAACTAAAAATTTAGATTGACTTATATTAGTGAGTGTTTACCTTTTTTATTTTTGTTTGTTGTGGAATTGAAATGTCCACCATTCTTATATTTTATGGTGTAAGTAGTAACTTGGTACATTTTTTTACTCCACTGTTCTCTCATTAATTTTTTGTTTTATAGCATCACAAAAAATGCTTGAAATAGCTATTGTGAGTATATCAAAGCTATTAACAATAATATATTATAGACAAGACTTTTGGTTTTGTTATTCTATTGAAGAAGCAAGACAGATAATAAATTTTGCATATATTGAGGTATATGGTGATCATTGTTACTGAAATTACTATTTATGATAGCCTTTATATATGTGGATAAACTAGGTAGTGGGGATGAGGGAGGGAAGATATAACTTTTGAGAATAGGTTCCAATGTTTGTTAGGATAAAAAGTACTATATGTAAAAGAACTCTAACATTGCAAGATTCTCTTTTCTTTTGAATTGTACCAAGTTGTTTTCCTTTTACTATTCTTTCATTCTCCTTTTTTTTTTTTTCCTTTTCCTTTTCCTTTATTTTGATAATCTCTATGCTATCTAATATATGTTATTTCTTATTATTACTACCGTTTGTTACATCTTATGTGAAGCTACCTGATCTTTAGTTAAATTCAACTCAAGTAGAGGAAAGCCAGTTCAAAGAAAAGGTAATAGTAACAACCAATTGAATTTTGTACTTATACTTTCTCTTCTTATTGTTATTTAATCACTAGAGTTTTCACATATTAAGCTCTTTATTATAAAAATTAATTTTGGGCTTTACTTAATAGTTTTTATCGAGCTGTTGGATATTGATTTACATAAAAATATAGGTATAACATTCTTTGAGTTGAGAAGCCTACAATTAGATATTGATTTGCATAAAAATATAGGTGTAACATGCTTTAAGTTGAGGAGCTTTTATGCTTTTTCTTCTATGTTTCATATATGATGTATCAACAATTATAATTAATAAGCTGTGTTGGGGTAAATATCGTAGATCTGTAGAGTGAGAAGGAATTATTGTTGCAAAAAGAGTTAGTTACAAATTAGTAGCTAGTTTCTCTCATTATAGGATATTATTTGGAAAAAGGGTTATGGTGTCTTTACTTGCTATCGAATAATAGAAGACAACAATTTGTAAGTTTGTATGATCATATAAAAATTGAAACTTATTAATCTTAGCTTATTGTTATTAATTTTAACTAAAAATTAAAGTTTATCTTTTTTTTTTCTCGATATACTTACTTTTATGTATTCTGTATTTATAATTGGAAATAAGCATAAGTATAAAGTGGGTGCTAAAGTGCAATTCTACTATAAGTATTTATTTCGCAAAATTGGTAGCTTTCTCAAACCACTAACTTAATATAAATTGTTTTGCATCTATCTTAACTTACTTAACTCGTCCAGCAGCTTGTTATAGATTTTCCTAGTAATTAAAGTAATTATAAATAATTTCTGTAGTTGTTTAATTCTTTCTTGAATATAATCAAAATTTTTTGTTACTCGTTACTTTATATATGGTATAATAGAACTTTAGGGTGCAAATAATAATGAGACTAACGATGATACAAGAAGAGATAAGGAAAATTAAAAACATATATAGATTTTTAGACAAACATTCAGCAGATGTTTAAGATTATATGTAATGAAGTTTCAAGAATTTTTTCATCTATATTTTGGATATATTTATTTTATCTATAGTATAGACATAGATGTTGTCATGAGTTTTAAATAACTTATATTACAGTGTACTTGTGTAAAGAAATACTGTTAGTGTTCAGTGAAGTTTTATAAACTTTTTATTAATTGTTAGTATTTAAAGTTTGAAATAGCAATCATAGTGAAACAATATGGATTTACAAAGTATTAAATCGTGTGATTGAAATAACATGTATGAATTACAAGTTAAATATTTGTGATTGAAATGTTACTTATGATTAAATAAGTACAATGAAATAACATATGTAAATTAGAGGTTATTTAGGTGTGATTGAAATGCTGTCTATAGTTAAATATGTATGATTGAAATAATAGGTATATGCGATAATAATTTTGATAAATAATAGGTGGTAGATCAAAGTTTCAAACAATTTGGCACGTTTCCCCATATTGTATAACTTATTTTCAACCATATTTAAATATAGCAAACCCTATAAGGAAATGCATGTCATGTTTTGCCATGTGTAAATGTGATCGAATCTATACTATAAGCCACTTGTAAATGTAGCAAATCGTAGATACAACGTACTAAATACATCTACTACATTTATACGTAGTCAAACCTATACTATAAGCCACGTGTAAACATAGCAAATCATAAATAGAATCTCTTTAATACATTTGTTGCGTTTACAATGGCCTATAATATAGATTTGGCTATGTTTACCAGTAGAAAATTATAGGGCATGTGGTAGTTGTGATCTTTTGTTATGGATAAATGCAGCTGAACCTAACTTATAGGCTACGTGTAAACGTGGTAGATGGTAGGTATACACTTAAGCATTTAACTTTTAGCCACATGTAAATGTGATAGAACTTACACAATTGGCTACATATAAATGTGGTAGACGATAAATATACACTTACACATTTAACTTTTAGCCATGTGTAAACATGACAGAACTTACACAATTGGCTATGTGTAAACATGGCAAATCGTGTGTTCGTTTTGCTATGTTTCTTACCATTGGCCACATTTGCACTTCGAAACATAGTTGAACTTTTTGATGTGCGCTATGTTGTAAGGCTATGTTTATTAAACATAGCTACTAAGTTTTTGTCACGTTAATTTGATGTTTAGCTACCTTTAGAACGTAGCTATTTTGGTTTAGTGCGATCATGTTAAGATATAGTGGGAAGGATAGTTTGTGATACTGTTAACGAAATTTTTAGAAGTAGAATTATGCCAGAAAAATTCAATAAGATGCTCATTATCCTAATCCTAAAGATAGTAGGAGCAAATAAAGTGAAGGATTTTAGACCCATTAGTTTTTGCACAACCTCATACAAAGTTGTCATCAAGTGTTTAATGAACAGAATTTGACCCCTTTTGAATGAACTAGTTAACCCAGAACAAGCAAGTTTCATACCTAGACATTTGGCTAGAGACAATATTATAATCTTTCAAGTTCTCCACATTTTAGGTAGGAGGAAGTGTAGGAGGAAGAGAATGATGATTAAACTTGATCTTGAGAAGGCATACGATAGGATGGAGATGATCATAATGGATACAATAGGCAAATTATAGGTGGAAATGAAGATGCTAGGTCATTGTGAGAGTACTTTATGCCCACCATTATGGGAGCTGTACTAGCTATTATGTAGCTCACAATTCAAACAAGAAATTTTGAGGTGAAGTTGCATTGATACAAATGATGTAGGTAAATCAATTTGAGGGGAGACTTTTAGAAGACCCATATGACCATTTAATGAATTTTTTGCAGATTTATGCCACACTAAGAGCAATGAAGTTTCAAATGATGCTATTAGCCTTTTCCTATTCCCTTTCTCTCTTAAGGATAAGGCGAGGAGCTAGTTAAACTCATTGTCGACACAATCAATTACAACTTGGGATCAACTAGCACAAAAGTTTCTAGAAAAGTTCTTTTTACCCAATAAAACAGCTTAGTTAAGGAATGAGATCAATTGCTTTCACCAATATGAAGGTGAAACATTCTATGAGGTATGGGAAAGATTCAAAGAGTTACTCAAACTTTGCCCTTATCATAGTATACTTATGCATTTGTTGATTTACACTTTCTATAATTTATTAGGTAATCAATTGAGGGTGATGATAGATGCGGCTTCTAGAGGTGGTTAATTAGGAAGAATGTGGAATAAGTTTATGAACTCTTTGAAGAAATGGCTTTCAATTCTTTTAACTAGCATAGTAAGAGAGTAAGATTGAGGTAAGTGGCTGCTGTGCATGAATTGGATACCATTGCTAATCTTCAAGTGCAAGTAACGGCTCTTACAGCTTAATTGAGTCATATGTAAGCTATGCAAGGTACGGGCCTGAGCTTTTGTCCACTTGAGGGTGGTATGCCTTATAAGGGTCCTCCGATGGGCTTTTCACATTGTTTAATATGGGATTTCTACTTTCTTAATTTAAGCTCAAGAATTGATGAGTGTCAGGGGTTGTACATACGAAGGTGGACTACAACAGACAGGAACAGAAAAAAAAGGAAAATAATATGATACACTAACTAGATCCTACTCGGCTTACAATTCACTGGATGTGACTCATCAGTTTAAATTATAGGGTCACTCACCACTACCCCTTACTAAAAAGAACAGATAAGAGTTAAGAGTTAAGAGTAAGTGAAAACACTAGGGTTGCTCAGGAGGGAAACTTGTAATAATCAATATTGTAATGTGTTGTATTATCTGCGTACAAGTAAATGGGATTTATAAACTAACACCACTAAGGTTACAAGGCAACATGGAAAAGAAAAAAAGGTAATTTACAAATGAAATACATGAAACATACTAAAATAGGTAAAAAGGACAAATAATATTCTATACGGAAAAAGTAATGATTTCTTTTAGAATATTGTGCCAAAAGACATATGTTAAGAGGTAACAGGGGTCTTGTAACATGGCTGACTGTGCTTAAGTGAATTCTAAGGCTACTTAGCAATTGTAGGATCTTATTCGGATGTGGCTAGTAGGAAATCAACAGTCAGAGCTTAACCTGGTTTGGTTCAGGTCAAAGCTTAGGTACTAAAGGACATTCTGGTCCCCTCTAAGTTAGGTGTCTTAACAACTTGACTTGGATGGAGGTTTGATGCTGGTTGGCTTAGGAGCTATCTAGATCATGGTATGAGCTTAGTAATAGGTATGGTTACTCGACTGGTTGGTGTGCACACTTAGTAGGTTGACATGACTATTAAGTAGCTCTAAAACTGTGTAGGTACTTATAAGAGCTCAACACTCGGTTCGGTAATAGTGTAAAAGATGGAGATTAGAATATGAATCCCCATCTTCAATAGATTTTAAGCTAATATTCTTCATGTGAGTCCTTGTAGTTCTCTAACTCGACTACTTGTGATTGGTCTAAGGAGTTGATTCTTATGAAGTATGGAACAAGCAATTTTGTGAATAAGTTTAACAAAGGAGCTAAGAATTGGAACCCCTACTTGAATACATACAATCTAGGATGGATGGTAATATGTCGTGTCAAGGAAGGATAAGGTCGGTCGTATCTAAGGGGATGGATCCAAACTTATAGAAAGCTCGAAAATGAGGATGGGATATACGTCAATAAGCAAAACCCATGATTAGCTCTCAAGATATGACACATTAAGGAATCATTAAGGACTTATGAATTAACTCGATATGACGCACGAGCTAATTTAATAAGGGTATTTGCCACCTAGCTTTGTTTAAGGATTGGGATAAGAGTAAGCTAAGCAAGCAAACTAGAGAATGCCCACAAGCAAACTAGAGAATGCCCACAAGCAAGAGTAATTTAGTATATTTAGGTAAGATGTCAAGATGATTCTTACAGTTACAAAATACAATGGCATTTATAACAAAAAAATCTAAGGTAATCTACTAAATGAAAAATCTAGAAAACATTTGATTTGTGCTATAGATTCCATCACATGGGTACTCGAATGTGTAACTGGTAGCTAAAGGTAGGCTTGTGGTAAAAATAGACAAGAAAGCATGATCAACCTAATTGTTGCCAGGCTAAATTGTAGATTCTTCTAAGGTGAATTTTGCTTGGATATGCACTGGACATCTTAAAGACAGGTTGGTTGGGGGGGTAAGTAGGTGAGAAGAGTTGTTAGTTGAGCACTCCCCAAATTAGCACTCTAAGATAATTGTTAGGCATAGAAGGGTTCGGCTTGAAAATGGTAATAGGCCGGTAGGTAGGAGTAGCTTGAACTCTTCTTATCTAGGTTAGTAAAAGAGAATGCGCCTTACTAAGTTCTCAAGACCTCAGGCTTAAGCTCGAGTTAAGAGTTCGATGTTTCAATTCCTATTAGAGGGATTGCTCGAATTTTAGTTGGAGAGAAAGAAATGTTCCTAGAGCATTACCTATGGCTCCATAAAAGACATTTTAACCTAAGGAAAAGGAGAAAGAGGACACCTTAGTGGAGATGCTAAAGACTTTGTTACAAGAGTTGCAAAACCAAAAGGCTATCATTGAAGACCTATAAAAGCATTTGGCCTATCTATTCCTATCATCTAGTAGCCGCCTTCAAGGTACCCTTCCTAATAATACTAAAAAGAATCCTAAGGAGGAAGTGAAAGTGGTCATATTGAGAAGTGGGAAGGAGCTAGAAAAGAAAAATCAAGATCAAGTTTAGGTAAGTAGAAAAAATAAGGCGATTAAGCAAGAATTGATTGAACAAGAAGAAAGGAAAGTTGATGACAGGAAAGAGAGTGAACTTTAGGAAAAGGAGGACAATGATCTTAGAGTTGAAAGAAAGTAGATGGAGGATATGTCATCAAGAATTGGAGATATAGGGAAAGGTGAGGTGGAGGACATTGAGAAGAAGAGATCAAAAGTGAGGTCATATGTTCCGCCTATCTCATTCCTTGGGAGGTTGAAGTAGCAATAGTTAGACCATGAATTCTCCAAATTTTTGATAGTTTTCAAGAAGTTTCACATCAATATCCCATTCATGGATGCATTTGAGTTGATGTCCTCATACGTTAAGTTTATGAAAGACATCCTCACTAAGAAAATGGAGCTAGCTGATCATGAGATTATAATAGCAACCCAAGAGTGTAAAGCTATCCTTCAAAACAAATTGCCTCCTATGTTGAAAGATCTAAGTAGCTTCACTATCGCATGCGTCATTAGAGATTCCTACATTGATAAGGCCCCATATGACTTTGGAGTGAGCATTAATACTATGTCCCTCTCAATTTACCGACTACAATTTCTTTGCAATTGGCCAATAGGAAGCATCTAAGGGGGAATTATAGAAGATATCTTGATAAAGGTTGACAAGTTTATCTTTTTGGCAAATTTCATTGCTCTTGACATAAAGGAGGACCAGGAGATACCTTTGATCTTAGGTAGGACATTCTTGGCTATTGGAAAGGCCTTGATTGATGTAGAGGAAGGAAATTTGACACTTAGGATCATGGCTAAGTAAGCCACATTTAGTGTTTTTAAAGCTTTTAGGCATACAATTGAGAGTAATTCTTGATTCCGTATAGACTTGGTTGATTAGTTGATAGATAAGTTTAGAGAAGAGCACTTTAAGATGAATGGGTAAGATAAGCATATGTTAGTAGGCGATTACAGCGATGATGAAGATGAGCTTGATATCGCGCAAGATACAATTGATGATCATGAGAGTTTAGATTATAGGAGAGAATGATGTGGTAGGCACAATTGAGCATGATTTGATTGATAGCAATTATGAGAGCACAGTGTTCAAAGGGGAGACTATTGAAGGTGAAGTCATTAAGAGTTTACCAATTGGTAAGGTTGTAAGAGTTTAACTGAGGCCATCTCTATTTAAGGAGTTAGAAGTTAGTACTAATAGGCTAATTTCTTCTATAGTAGAGCTCCCTAAACTTGAGTTAAAAATGTTACCTATTCATCTCAAGTATGCATAACTTAGAGAGAACGAGACACTACTAGTCATTATTTCAATAGAGTTATCCTAGGAGTAAGAGAAATGTTGATTGGAGTACTTAGGGAGCTTATGGAGGCTATTGGTTAAAGCATTGTCGACATTTATGGGATCCATCCATTAGTTTATATGCATCGGATTCTTATGGAAGTTAAATGTAAACCGATGGTCCAACCACAAAGATGATTCAACCCTACTTTGAAGGAAGTGGTGAGAAAGGAAGTTTTGAAACTTCTTGATGCTGGGATCATTTATCCTATTTTAGACAGCAAATGGGTGAATCCTATCCAAGTGGTGTTAAAGAAGGGAGGTATGATAGTTATCCAGAAAAAAAAAAGAAAAGAAAAGAATGAATTGATATCTACCCGGATCTTAACTAGATGGAAAGTGTGCATTGACTATTGCAAATTAAATGATGCCCTTTGAAAAGACAATTTCCCATTACCCTTCATAGACTAGATGCTTCAAAGGCTAAACGGGCATGAATATTATTACTTTCTCGATGGATATTCGAGTTGCAATTAGATAGCCACTGTATCAAGAGAAGACTACATTCACCTGTCCTTATGGCACTTTTGCATTTAAATGCATGCTTTTTGGTCTCTGTAATGTATTAGCTACATTTTAGAGATGTATGATAGCAGTGTTCTCTGATATGACTAAGAAATGAATTGAAGTCTTCATAGATGATTTCTCTGTATTTGGAGCTTCCTTCCATAGTTGCTTAGAGAACCTATCCTCCGTACTTAAGAGGTGTAAGGACACTCACTTAGTTTTAAATTAAGAGAAGTGTCACTTCATGGTATAAGAAGGTATAGTGCTTGACCATAAGATCTCAAAAAAGGGAATAGAAGTGGATAAAGCCAAAGTGGAAGTCATTGCAAAGTTGCCACCACCGATGAATGTGAAAGGAATTCGGAGTTTTCTTGATCATGCTGGGTTTTATAGGAGGTTCATCACGTATTTTTCCAAGATTACGAGACCTCTTTGCACTTTGTTAGAGAAAGATATTCTATTTTCATTTGATGAGTCATGCCATCAAGCATTTAAGGTTTTGAAAGAAAAACTAACCATAGCACCTGTGATTGTAGCACTTGATTAAAGCCCTATTTGAGTATATGTATGATTCCATTGACATTGAGGTTGGTGTTGTACTTAGCCGATAGCAGAATCAAGTCTCCTAAGAGATCTACTATGCTAGCAAGATGCTTAATGGCGCTTAGTGCAACTATGCCACTAAGGAGAAGGAGTTGCTAGCTATCATATCTAATAGAGTCCAAGGTCACGATCTACATAGACCACTTTACGCTTAAGTACTTATTAGTGAAATTAGATGCAAAGCTTAGGCTTATAAAGTGGATCTTTTTCTATAAGAGTCTGATATTAAAATTTGTGATAAGAAGGGAACTAAAAATGTGGCAACTGACCATCTTTTAAGGATTGTAAATGAGAAAGATGAGTTACCAATCAATGAAGTTTTTCCTAATAAGCACTTGTATGCAACCTTGCTTAAGGATCTCCCTTGATATGTAGATATCATGAATTACTTGATTAGTGGCATTTTACCATTCAAAATCTCTTATCACTAGAAGAGGAAGTTCTATTTGATGTGAAAAAGTATTTATGGGATGAGTCGTACCTTTTTAGGAGTTGTGCTAACTAGGTGATTAGGTGATGCATACCTCCTTTAAAGTTGCTGACATACTTCACCACTGCCATAGTCATGAAGTTAGTAGACATTTTAGTGTTGAGAGGATGGTTGCCAAGGTGCTTCAGCATAGATTTTATTTGCTTACCTTATTTAAGGATTATCGTACTTTTGTGCTAGTTTTTTAGCAATGCTAGTGTTTAGGAAATATCTCTAGGAGGCATGAGATGCCACAGCATGGGATACTGGTGATTAAGATCTTTGAAGTTTAAGAGATTGACTTTATGGGACCATTCCCATCATCCTTCAACCATAAGTACATCCTCATTGCTGTTGATTATGAATCTAAATAGGTTGAAGTAGTGACTCTCCCAACTAATGATGCAAAAGGAGTAATTTGGTTTTTGACAAGAAACATCTTCACTAAGTATAGGATACCATGAGCGATCATTAGTGATGGGGGCTCTCACTTATGCAATAAGCAATTTGAAAATTTACTTATAAAGTATGGAGTGAGACATAAGGTGGCAACATCTTATCAACTTCAAACAAGTAGTCAAGTAGAGTTGTTAATTTGAAAGCTAAAGCGAATCTTAGAGAAAACTATCGATGCATCAAGGAAGGATTGGTTACTTAAGCTTGATGATGCACTTTAGGCCTACCAAATTGCTTACAAGAACCCAATTGGTATGTCCCATTATCGCATACTCTTTGGTAAGGCTTCCCATCTTTTAATGGAGTTGGAGCACAAAGCATACTAAGCCATAAAATTCCTGAATTTTGATAGTTAAGTTGCTTAGAGCCATACATTACTCCAATTGAACGAGTTAGATGAGTTTAGGAATGAAGCTTTTGAGAATGATCATATCTGTAAGGAGAAAACCAAGATGTGGCATAGCAAGAAGATTCTTAATTGAAAGTTCAAGGAGGGATAAAAAGTGTTGTTGTATAGCTCTCTTTTAAGGTTATTTCTAAGCAAGCTAAGGTCCAAGTGGTCAAGACCCTTTATGGTCATTGAAGTCTTCCTTTATGGAGTTATAGAGATCAAGAAGGATGGCAATGACCCTTTTTGGATCAATGGTCACTAGCTTAAGTAGTTTTAGGAAGAGAGAAATTTGGACAAGTATGAGAGAAGGTTGGATCTTCATGATTTAGGATGAGCATCAGAGCAAAAGTTTGGCTGAGGACTATAAACCAAGAGCTGAATGGGAGGCAACCCATCATTGAGTCTCTTTTTGTTTTTGCTTATGTTTACTTTCCTTTTAGTTTTTCATTTTTGTGTTCATTTTAGTTCTCTTCTTGTCCATTTTAGTTGTTCCTTCTTATTCATTTTTTGTCATCCTTTGTGTACTTTCTCTTTGTTTACTATCTTTTTTATTAGGCTACCGAGATTTCTCTTATTTTCTTTTGTGCAAGGTTGCTTTACAGGAGTTATAGAGCATGCGATAGCTATGTTATTGGCTAGGAGTTTAAAGCACTTATAGAGTTACTTTGGTGATAGCTTAAAGCATGAGAGTATGGAGTGGAGCTAGAGATTTGCATGGTGTGGCTTGTACATCAACCAATACCCTAGCAGAGTCCCATTCTTTCTACCCCTCTTCTTTTATTCATATCTTTTGTGTTAAACAATGAGGACACTGTTTGTCATAGAAGTTGGGGATGGATTTTATGCTAAGCTGTAATTTGGGCTTATATTTTTGCTGGTGGAGAATTGATGAGATGATAGATTTTGTGAGAATTGTAGTTGTGTTTGTTGAGCCTAAATTTTCACTCATTCTTTTTAACTTTGATTTTGTATTATATCTAACTGCTATAATATGAACCGCTCAACTAGAAATTAAAAAGGTTTTTGAAAATCTATTTGAAAAGTTGCCAACCAATTAGAGTTGGTAGAAAGGGAAAATTAAGAACCAGTAGTTAGACAAGTTTCCAATTAGGTTACTAGTATAAATTGAAAACAAAAAATCAAGGGTTGAGGACCGCAAATTTTAAAGCCAAAATGACTAACTAGATTTATAAATTATGGAATTGTTGAAAAATATAGGCCATTTTTATTAATTATATAAAAGAATCATTCAGTAAAAATAAACCAAGATAAATCAAGAAAACCAACATTAACATTAATATGAATAAGTTATCAACAACTAATGAAACATGATATAATATTATAGAAAACTAATCATATGATTATTTAACATAACGATAGATCATAAAAAAAGAACATACTAGGATACATATTGTAAAAGTATAATCATAAAAGTAACTCAATCATTATTTATATGATACATCACTATAAATATCCTATTTGACAAAATCATACAAATGATAAAAATTACAGTATGACATAGTTTAACTGTGAAATCAATATGTATACTACTTTATTAATTCTTCTTTTATTTACAGGATGTTATTGTTACACTAATAGGTAGATAATATATCTATATTAAAACTTACAGTCTACTTATCATACACATATACAGATACCACAAATGTTTCGAATACAAAGCTTTCAATAAAATTTACATATAAAAATGCATCATTATATATATTACTGGCTACTGCCTACTATACAAACTTTAGTCAAAAATATGTTTTTATTGCTATTTATTTAAACAACTAATAAAATAATCATGCTATATAAATATTATATATAATTATAGTGTAATTACGATACCTTAAGACATGTAAACAATATACCTATTTTGTAATATACAGATCATGTGGAGAATAAAAACAAATTGATGAATCAACTATAACAAATTACATAATATATACTTGCATACGTTTCTGTTGACTTTTATTTAATTAGTACTTGTTATCATTAATAAATTTAAAAGTTTTCAAGATTATAAAATTAAAGATTCTACTATGAAAACACTAATGCACATTTTCCATCTTAATTCCCTATTCATATCACTATGCAACCTATAATCACTAATATATAATTTTATGGAACCAACAAATTTGACATGATACCAGTTGGACTCATAAGACAAATTTATCAGAATGAGTGCAAAAGACATATGATTTAATATTAAGATGGGAGTCTATTACTGAATTTCCTAAATATGCAAATAAGCACAACAATTGACATAATTGTAAACTTCGCAAATTTTACATTTTAGACTTAGAGTTGAATTTGAAAAACCAATAGATATTCCTTAAGCTCAATTAGATCAAATAAATTAAAACCATTAAAATTTTAAATCGAAACCTTAAAACGAACTTGAAAACCCTAGAGATAAATTGAAAAAAAAAAACCCTAATTATATACAAAGACTTTAAACCCAACTACGCACGACCATAAATTAAAAATCCAAATTGAATGAAAACCCTAAACTCCAAATCTTAAAGTCATGAAACCCTAAATTAAACTTTAAAAGGAAGGAACACCCATGAGTTAGCATATTCAACTCGCATTTTATAAAATTTTGTAAACTTGATAATAAATGATCGGAGATATCTTAAAAAAACAATGATTGATCAAATAAATTCAATTAAAATAATAAATTAATAAAATTACTATTTTACCCCTAATGATGTGTTTAAAACCTCAAAACTAATACTAGGACCACAAATGTACCCTTGAAACCTTAGTAAAAACGTTAATGCATAAAAGCTCTAATATGACCCTAAAGCCCTAAAGAACCTTCTAAAACCCTAATCTAAATGACAAAAACCGTAAATAAAATGGATGAACCATAAATAATAAGCCACAAACCTTAAATAATAAGTTGAAAGCCCCGAAAGAGAGTGAAACCCTAATACTTTAGTCGTATGTGTCAAATGCTAAAAACCCTAATAAGTAGAAAACCCTAAAATGACTAGAAAATACTAATAGACTAACTAAAACCCTAATTAGAAGTACAAAACCCTAATTCAACTAATAAACCTTAAGTATGTCCTTAAATTATTCATTAATCACAATAATTACTCGGAAACCCTAAATTATCGGTCTCATATGTGATTCGAGAACCGTAATCAATCCCAAATACTAAAAGAAGGTTACAAACGAAGTAATAGAAGTCAATGGAATTAATTAAACTGGTAAAATATGGCAAAACCCTGATTAGGCCTAAATTGCTTAATAAAGTATAATCACAATTAATTAGCTTAATCACCCTTTAATCTATTTACCAATCCTAGTCTTCTTAATTAAAAAATAGATAAAATCAATGAGGGAGAAGATAAAAAGGGTTAGTTGGAAATTAGGATATTTTGAGATAAATCCTTATCAAACCAAGTAAAGGGTCATGGAGTAAGTGGTCCCCGCCTTGATTATTGTACCCATTTAACTAGTTAAATCAATGTCTTGTCCCCCTTATGCCACCTTCTTGATCTATAATTTCACTCCCTCAAAACCCTCATTTGACTCTATTTTTTACTCTTAGAAAACTCTCTTTACATGCCAAAATGAAAATCAAAGGAAGAAGGAAAGAAAACCAAGAAGTGCTTTTAGACCCCCTAGCACACATTAGTGCCTTTTGTTGTTTCCACCACCATAGACCACCAAATTACAAATCGCTACCAAATCACAAACCGCCACCAAATCACCCAAATATCATATATACACCTTAGTTTTTTCTTGACAAACATTTGCCTTTAAACAAGTGAGTTTCGACTTCGTTTTTAAGTGGAAATGTTGCAACTTATGCAAACTAACTTATGGTAAAACTCACTTAGCTTAAGTTTTCTATTTACACTAGTTATACTCATGATATCTTGAGATTTTAAGATTATAAATACTAGCTCAACATGTTATAATTATATACGTGTTATTTTAGAGCCATATAATCGCACATTCATTCATATACTTAGTTAGTTTATTACTTGTATTTTAGAAGTGTAAGAGATAGTTTTATGTAGGTAATTTGATAAAATGATGAGAATCTACCATCAAACCCCCACTACATGCCAGGGTTGAAGCATGAATGGTCCCATCTCCAATATATTTATGATTTTTCATATTCATCTTAGGAAGACTTAGCTTAAAATGCATCATGGTAATGATTTTAGCATGTTACAATAAGTTGTGTAGAAAAATAGTTAAAATCCCTTTAAAAACTCTCTTCAAACCACCCCAAGTCTACCCTGCCCACCCCCCCCCCCCCCCCCCTAGGAAAGCAAGTTGTAAGTTCTAGTTCAATATGTTAATTACATGATTAATCAATACTAATTAGGATTTAAGACTTAATCATTGGAGTTAAGTAGCTAAACAAGAACCTAGAAGCATAAAGTGGCCTAAAATAACATATAGGATTAGAGAAATTAATTTTGAGCCCTTAAATTAGATAAGACCCTATTTGAAACACTTAGTAAAATGAGTTATTTAGTAAACCAATTGGGATATTTAGCCCATTAGAATATGCTAGGATAAAGCGTAAAGCCCTAAAATACCAATTAGGCTTCAACCATATAAGTAAGCCTAAGAACAAGCCTTAGGCCCACTTAGAATGAAATGACTAGTAGATATTCACCAAGTTTAGAGCCCTAAATAAGAGANAGGATACAGCTTTAAGCGCTAAAAAACAATTTCGCTAACAATCATACCCTAGGAAAGCAAGTTGTAAGTTCTAGTTCAATATGTTAATTACATGATTAATCAATACTAATTAGGATTTAAGACTTAATCATTGGAGTTAAGTAGCTAAACAAGAACCTAGAAGCATAAAGTGGCCTAAAATAACATATAGGATTAGAGAAATTAATTTTGAGCCCTTAAATTAGATAAGACCCTATTTGAAACACTTAGTAAAATGAGTTATTTAGTAAACCAATTGGGATATTTAGCCCATTAGAATATGCTAGGATAAAGCGTAAAGCCCTAAAATACCAATTAGGCTTCAACCATATAAGTAAGCCTAAGAACAAGCCTTAGGCCCACTTAGAATGAAATGACTAGTAGATATTCACCAAGTTTAGAGCCCTAAATAAGAGACCCACAAAGCCCATTAGGTGTTTTCAAAGGCCCACGATAGGTTTAGAGTTCAACTTAAGCAAATAACTAAATAAAATGCATATTTGAGCCTTAGATTCATAAAAAATAGGCACGCACCTAAGCTTTTATTGCATTACCTTAAATCAAGACTTTAAAATGAAATAATGAAGGCCTAATGATGAATAAAATTGGCCTATTGGCTTAAAAATAGACTTAGGCCCAAGATGAGGCCTAAACCCTTAAGTAAGGACTTAAAAAAATAAAAAAGACAAAGTAAATTAATAAGAGGCCTATAGACCAAGACTTAGGTAAAACTTGAAGACAATAAGCCCAAAAGCAAAATAAAAGCCCCAAAAGCCCTTAAGTAAAGCCTAATACCCTAAAATTAAGCCTAAAGCTTAAAATTAGATCCAAACCCTAAAGTGATCAAACTGAGACCTTTGACCAATGAAATTGTTTGACCTAGACTAAAGCCTTGCAAGCCAAAACACCTTAAAAAGACCTCACTAAGTGAAAGGACACTTGAAAATAATGAAAATCGACTATAAGAGTGTGAAAAACGAACTTAAATTAAAGAAGTTATAACAAAAACAAGTTTTAATCGTATTTAAGGATTTAAGGTGGGCTTTAATAATGAAAAATGATGAAACAGACTTAAATTACATAACAACATCAGTTTAAATCCAAATGATGATTGGTTTAAACCTACATTTCACTTGAATTATTCTCTTTCAAATCTTAGAGAAATCAAACCGATTAGGCTTAAATAGAAAAATTATAATATTTGAAAATTGAAACCCATCTTCATTTGAAAAACTTATCAAATTAATATATATATCAAGCTCTAAATGGTCATTTTGGTCCAATAAAGCCAAAATTTTTACTCTTTTTATTTTTTTTTTAAATTTTAATGGTTTTTCTCTCTTTTTAAAATTTTTTTGTCCTTTTAAGAATTTTCAATTTTGTTATATTTTTTATATTCTAATTGGATTTTCACTTATTCTAAAATTTGGAAGTTCCAACTTTTTTACTTTTTTTTTTTTCTCAAGTTTCCTTTTTTTTTTGTATTTTCTTTTTAAATAGAGGACAAAAATAGGATATCAATAGTGTTGAGTTGAGTTGAGTTAACCATCCATTTTTGTATGTTGATTACATTTAGGACTTGTGTTGGCTGCGTATGAATTGCTTGCATCTTGATCTTTGTGCATATTATGTGAAAATGACAATTGATCTATGCTATTGTTATCATTTACTTCATAGGTACCAAAACATTTTAAAAAGTTTGGAACTTTAGTTACATTTGTCATAAAAAAAGCAAATTATGACCCAATTTTTTTTTTCGATTTTAGTGCCTTTTTCAACTTGATAATGAGTTAGACGCTTCTCACCTCTTTAGAGTTAAGTCACGAAATCATTGCTTTGTTTAGTTACGCTCCGTAAACATTAAGATTTGATGACCTAGGATTAAGGCAATGTCTTTAATTAAGGACTAGGTCTTTGCAATTTTTAAGCTGACTAGTATATATGTATGCATGTTCTTTGAAGTTCCATAGCCCGATATGATCATGTAGATCAAGTAAAATTTAAAGCTTGCCTTGGATATAAACCTCAACCAAATGATTAATTAAATAAAAAAAAAAGAGTAAAGCAAAAAAGAGAGTACAAGTGGACATTTAGGACGCTTAATAAGCACATCATACATCTCCTTGAATGAATAATTCTTGGAAGGTTCATGAGTCTCTTATGTCTAACTTATGAAAAAAGTAAGGAATAAAAAGCTCTTCAATATAAATTAATGAAAAGGGGGTGCATGTGTGCTTATTACCAAAAGAAAAAAAAATGAAAATAGGAAAAGTTAGGAAGATCTTAGAGTTTTGTATCGTTTACTTTGTGGTATCATGGTTGTAATATGGATTAGAAGTGTATGCATGTATAGTGTACAAAATGTAAGAATCTCATCCTTAGTTGATGGGTCTTATACTTGATCCTTAGTAAGAAAATCTTGATTTCAATAAGGTGATTCAACTCTATTGAGTAAACAATTAATGGCTTAAATCTATTGTTAATGACTTGTGTACATGATTGATTGATTAAGTAGTAAAGGGTAAGAAGGAGTTGCTTGAGCTTGGAATTAAGTAAGGAGATTGCAACAAGTTCCATTGAGCTTTAAGGATTTGGTGATATGTGAAGTACATTTTGATAATGGTGTGAATGTGCTTGTTTTTCTCATGAGAACTTGACTTTGAAATTGATAATTCAGATTACTTAAGGAAAGGCACTGTTCTAAGTTGGGGGTATTTGATAAACGTGAAAAATTGTACATTTATCCCTACTTATAGCACACATTCATATATTTATATGGAATTTGACCATAGATTTTACCAAAAATTGATTAAATGCATATTAGGGGATCATCTTTGACTACTTTCTCTTTGCTTACTATCTTTTGCACATTTATTACAATGCCTAATTATTATATACATATGCTACAAAAAATTACTCCTTTTTATTGGGTCTAAATGGAATTCTCATATTATTGGTAGATGATTTTGTATTGTAGATAATATTATTATTTCAGATTACACTCATTAGAGTGGATTGAAATTCACTAAGAAGTTGAAACTCAAAATGTTAGAATAAATGTCATAAACATCTCTCTTGAAAATAATAGAAAAAAAAGTCATGAAAAGTTATTTTTTCACATCATTTCATTTCTATATATTGAATTTCTTGTAATGTAAATAAGATCACCATTGATCATGAAGAAGAAGATGCGTATTTACTGAGTGTTATATTAGAACGTACCTTTTATGTCAATAATAACTTAATATAAATAGATATTCTAATAAATATTTATTCATGATGAGAAATATTCATTATAAAAAATTTTAAAAATTGTGTGGTATCTATAGTTAGAATATTCATCTCATTATTAAAAAAAAAAATTAAAATACTTAGTAATGGTACTTATGGTGACCATTATTTCATAATATTCTCCAAATCCATTTGTTCAACTGCCACTCTAATTTGTTGCAATGGATTATGTAGCAATTAATCCTCTTATCCCCGATCTAATAAAAGCTTTACAACTAGAAGAAATATAGCAACCACAGTAGTAACAACAATAACAATATTTCTATATCTTGATTGCTTATTAGTTGCATTATGATAAGGAAACTGCAATTCTTAGTAGAAACTTGAATATACTTATGTTTATAAACAAGAAATGCCATTATCACTAAAAACTATTACGTGGATGACTTCTTAAAATTCAAAATACAAAGCTATTGATAGGTAAGTAACAATACAACAATTTAAAGGAAAGATGGAGAATTAGACCAGTTTTATAAAATATTGGCTTGGTTTTAGTTGGTGGGCCATGACCTATTAAAAAAAGTTGACCGTCGGCCTATTGAACAGGGTGGTCACTAAATTTAAGATTAAGTTACGTTTAATATCAACCACCAAATTTGAAATCATTCTTAATATCAACTAAATCTTGTTTACTACCATTTTGCAATGCTTTTAGCCACCAAATTTGATAGTAAAAGGCACAATTTTTCACTATCAAATTATATTTGGTAACTAATAATAAATATATTTAGCGATCGAATGTCATTATTCGCTAGCACTCTCATCATACTTTTAGTTATCAAAATTTTGGTAGCAAAACCAACTAAAAATGGTGGCCTATATCTTTTAGTAACTTTTTAGTTACTACCAATTATAAGTTAGTAGCTAATGCCTTTAGCTATCGAATTCTAACTTTTAGTTATCAAATTTTCTGATAACTAAATATCAAATTTGATGTAGTCGACAACAAATATTTGTTCATGAACTTAATAAGGATTTCAAATGATCATTATTTAACAAGTTATTAGATCACATATTGAGTTACTAAGTTAATAAACTTTATCTTTGATGATATAAATAAGAAATATTTGTTCATGAGTAGGACTTAATAACATTTCAAGATGACTAATTTACATCAAGTACTTATACATATACTTATGGTGAGATCTAAATATGGTTGATATTCTATTATTAATTATGTAGATTATTTGAAAACACAAGAGGGTTTCATGGTAACTTTAATGGCATTATTATTAGCCTACATGTATGCCATTCTTAGTTATGAACTAAGAGGCTAATTATAACATAAATAGAAAGTCTAAATAATGACTTAATGTCCATCTTTTGAGTGATGCTCATCACATAATTAATTACAAGATCAACTTATAATCTTTTAATATTGCATTAAACACTTATATTAGTGTCATGATAGTATAAAGAGGTGTTTATAACATTGCCAAATGAATTATATTTATACTTGTTTCATTTAAAAGGCTATTTAGATAATATTTGAAAGGGACCTAATTTACTCATTATAAAGCAAAACCTCATCAAAACTCTAGGTTCATCATACCACTCAAAGAACATTTCTATAGTGACTAACTTATTGTATTAGAAAAAAAAAACCATAATCATTGAAAAAAGGTCTCTTGCCATAATATGTTGTTGCCAAACTTGAAATTTTTTTAGTGAAATAAATGCATATTGACTAGAAAGAAATATTAAATCAATTTCATATTTTATCAATTCTTTGGATACATATTAAACCAATGTCTACATCTATAATATCTACAACTTAAAGTAGGAAGCTGTATTTATTGTTTAAAATTTTATCTTTTTTTTTGTGATGCAATATCTACTAATACATTAAAAAGGTGAAATGTAATTTATTTAGAATTTTAGTGATTGCAGTATGGTTACTTAATTATATTATACATATCAAAACAAGCATATATAGATTTAAATATAATCTTCTTATACTAAAACTATAATACAATATTTTGTATTAATTTTGAATGCAAAATAAAAAAAGAAAAACAATAAAAAAATATAAGGTTGAACTAAAGAAAAGGGTTTTGCTAGTGGAAATTTAATTAGGCTATTAGCGAAGTATTTTGCTATGAATACGTAAGGGGTATCAAGTGCATTTTTGACATTATTCTAGAAAATATTACCAAAATTAAGGAGCTATTTTAGCTAATACTAAAATCACATAAGCAATTTACTTTTATTTCCCCTAGCTATGTTGCATTCACGGATTTTGGTATTACCCATATGCATTCAACTATGCATGATCATATAGGACAGCTTATGTGATTTAAATTATTATATTGTTAATTACCTATACAGCTACTCACCATTTTGATTTTTTAGATGTTATACATTTCTTAGTATTTGATTGTCATGTTGCTTCAATGGTTTTAGTGATTATGACATTTCCCAATTTGTTTATAAACATAGGTGCATTCAAGTTTTTATTAGGTACTGTATTTCCTTATTGGGTCACTTGTTTTGTGCAACTAATAATTATAGAAGACAAAAATATTGTTATTGCCATCACTATTATAGCTATTAGGGATTTTCGTGTTTCAAAGTTTTTATTAGATTGGGAATAAATGGATCAACAATTGCATAATTCAAGTTAGAGCAACACTTGAACAAATGGAGATTAAGTTGTAACTGCTAATTAGAGTGTAGTAGCCACCATCAAAGTTTGAATGGAGTAACTTTCTTGAAGAAAGTAATATGGTAAAGCTATAGTTTTATAGGAATACTGTTAATTATAAAGTAACAGAGTTCTACTACAACTACTATTAATTGGATATAGTTTATGATAGTGGCAATCAATCATATGTTAAACTTAAATCACATTTGATCATTACTTAATGTTCTATTTTACATATTTATTTATTCCTTCTGTATTCGTAATAGAATTGGCTAACCCATTTAACTATATGGGCACAACAAACAATAAGGTTAACTAATATAGTACAAGATTACAATATTTAGATCAAAAAAGTTTCTTTATATACTTACATTTGTAAAAAGTATCACATATGTCCCAATAAAATATTATTATGATTACAAGTTATCTTATAAAAAATGGGTATCTTTTATAATGTAATTAGTAGATACATGTCCCTAACATCAATTATATGGTAAAATCTTATAAAACTATATCAATCCAAATCAAATTATGGGATAAACACATGTTATAGACTTATAAGGTAAAGGATTTAAATATCTTTTAATCGCCTAGTGTAATATATAACACTCAATTCTATTAATATTAACTATTATAGGGTTGTATCACGCTTAATTATTATAATCATATTAAAGTTGTTACGCTTCGAAGTGGTAAAATCGTAATAGTTTTACTGTGCAAACCATTCTATGATAGAAGCTGACCATACAGTCACTATCTTAGACTTGATTTACATAAGGCGTTCATGACTAACCCATTTTGAAGTAAATAATTCATAAATTAAATATATTATTTACTTATGAACTTAAGAAAAATACATACTTACATTAAAATAATTGAGTATATTTTTAAGGTTGAACAACTTAACATAATTTACTTAAGTAATTCATAAATTAATACTAAAAACTTAAAAAACAAATCTAAACTTGAGAGTGTATCTGGTTTTCAGTTCATATCCTCTTTCCTTAAGATTCAGCAGTTGTTAACTTTAGAATAATTATAGGTCGCTTCTTCGCTAGTACTTATAACAATATTTATAGAGATATAAGCAATCACAGCTTAGTAAGTTGGGATAGAAACTTAAAACTATACAGTAAACACAAATAGGGTTATTAACCAAATTATTGGGTATAATGCATGTTCAAGCAAATGCCATCGCACAACGTAGTACGACCCGTTGTAAGATAAAGGAAATTGTACCCGCTCTAATTCGAGTTAAGGAGTTTCCATTAATGTAACAGCTTACGACTAAACCTAGGCTTGTGCAATGGAGACACCGCTTCTCCTACGACTACCTTCGAACCATTGACTTCACCTTTACCGTGACTTTCTCATCTGTCATTTAATTTGATTAAGGACTAAAAAGGGATCAATTATGCTATCCAACGCTCTCCTTTCTGAAAAGGTTGATATTTAACCTGAGAACCCTAGGTTTCTCCTAATGGGTTGCTATATAGGTTCGATTTATGTTTACGAGTTATATATTTGGTTAGGTCCAATTTAGGATGATTAATCATTCCATACAAATCACACAATACAAGCTAGAATAGTAAAACAAATCACATCATTAACTCAGAATAAACACGTACGTACAGTCGGCTATTTAATAAGTACGATCAAGTACAATTTCAAGCCTTCAAGTACTACAAATTAGTATTCTGAAATACAACAATGTACTAATCTCAACTTACTTGGACTCTTCGCTTGCTTACTCGAGGTATGACTTATACTAGCAATTACCGATAATCCCTATAATACAAAAATTGTTTCAATACGAGTATATATAACTATCTTATATAAACTTCGTTCTATAGTTCTTTTATGTTATCTTTAGTTTAGAGTTTTTGGTATACTTAATTATTCAGGTTTTTAAGTCTCTTAAAGTTGTTCCTAATTTAGATTAGGTTTTGATTCAGTTTTAAAGTCAGTTTCTAAATTAGGTTTTTTAACTTAGTTTTCGATTAAGGATTTTATACGTAAACATTAAGAATTCATTTTGACTCATAATGTGAAATTAATTATATTATTTTTGGATATCCTAAATGTTGTTTTCGGTCTTTAACCAATGTTCTAATTTGGGTGGTACATCTTAATCTTAATTTAACTATCGAATTTATTCATATTATGAGAAAATCTTACATTTTTCATATAATTACCCTAATTTAAGTTTCCTACTAGATTTATTACATATTTCTATTATTAGTATAATATCAATTTTAACCTAATATTTTTCTACTTATACTTACATATTATATATTATCACTTAATATATACATAATATACACATCTAATATTCCCATCACCTTAAATATCATCTCCTAACATTAAATGACATTTCAAAATATCTAAATTCCTTCCAAATCAGAATTTATACCTAATTACCCTAAATGACAAAATTAACTTAAATTTACTATTTTTACCTATTACATATATATTACATGTTATTGGCGAATTTTGGGGTAAGGAAATAGTCCTGCAAAATAAAGTAAAATACTTGGTACTAGGGTTAGTCCAATGCGGTTACTCCGATACCTAAGTTAGAATGATGATTTAGTATAGTAAGTATATGAAAAAGAAGTGTCCGAGAGCTTTTACAGAGTTTCTTTTTGGTATTTATAGGCAGTTGTTGGGGAAACTGTAAAGACACGTGGAGACCTCTTGGCTTGACATCTCCTCTAATATATAGAGATCACAAGTGGTTGTAAAATATAACCTTGCTTATGATAACTATTCGCACCATAGATTTGAATTCAAACCAAGAGCATTTCTTGTACTTAGCATAAGTGCCGTATATCTTTTATAAAGTGGAACTGCCAAGAAAGTCGATTATCCGGTATCTCGGTTAACGAAAGGACGAGTATAAGTTGAGCGAAAACTGACTATTAACATTACATAATACCCTAATAATTACATCTAACACCCTAAATGCTATAAATAGCATACTCCATCAAATTTCAATATCCTAAAACATGTAATCATGTACTAAATCAGTAATTACCTATTTAATTACTTAATTAGCCCCAAATTACTCATTGTATGCATCATTTTAAGGCCTAAAAATTATCTAAAAATTTCAAAAATTCATTTTTGAAAAAGAGCTTCATAGCATTGCTTTATAATCCTTAAGTAGTCTATATAAAAATTTTTAGCCTAAAACTATACTCCTAAGATCATTTATTTCTAATTCGAACAAGATTTGAGTTTGGACGGTTTCTTAAGGGTAGTATATTTCTAGACATAAATTCATCAAAATAAAAATTTTTCCTAAATCTACATACTAAAATATCCTAAAATAATAAATTTCATAATTTTCTAAAAATATTTAATATTTTTACAAAATTAAACAAAATCGAGTTAGAATTTGACTTACTCGATCAATTACCTTCCAACCACCAGTGGTGGATAAAAGTATGTTGGCAGCCTTGGGCAATGGGGGTAGAGTAGTGTGGTGGTGGCCGTTCGTTTTTAGGTGGTTGTTGAGTGTGGGTTTCATTTTAAAGCCCTAATTGCATAGATTTTTTTATAATTTTTGAAAATTAAACCCTAACTTTCTTATTTCGACCCTTTTTATTTTTTCTACTCTTTTAACTATCCAAATGAGTTTTTGAAAAATTTTGGCTATTTATAGAGGTCTTAAGGATTTTTTTTATGCATTAAATTGAGGTGACATTTAGCCTTATCTTATCTTATTCTACTTTCTATTAGTTGAATTTTAATTGGTTGATTTCCGTCTTTTATTTTCAAGTTGCCATGCCCTACTTCTACATATTTCCTCATTTTTCTATATTTTTCTTGATATTTATTTATATATTTATAAATTTTCTTTAATTAATTAGCATTATTTTGGCATATTTCATGTATTTAAGTAATTTTGTATATTTCTACCTACACGTAAATATATATATATATATATATGGTACAAATAAATACTCCTAAATATTATTTAAGTTATTTTATGGTTTTTACTATACATATAATTTATCTTTATCAATTCATTAATTATCGAAACTCCTTTTATATGTTTCCGATAAATAACAGAAATTTTACATATAATTCAATATTATAATAATTTATTATTTTATTCTTTATTTTTCTAAATCTAAACTTACAGGATCATTTTTACTATTATTCCTAACTTCATCGAAAAAAAATGGGCTGGATTAAACGATTTGATTGATCGCTTTAAATTTTACGAACCGAATCCGGAATACCTGATTATAGATTTTACAAAAGTTAGTGATTATATTCATTTAAGAAGAAGTTTTAAAGTGGACAAACACATTAAGAATAAATGTTTCTTGTCTACAATATAGATTATTATTATTATATCATGGAGTCACCATAATTAACTTCATTTTTTAATTTATTTTATCTTAGAACATGGTATTGAGCTATTAATAATAATTTACTTAATGTAGATTCCATATGATCATTATTTAAACAACTTATTAGATCACATATTGAGCCATTAAGTTATAATTACGTCGTAGACAAGAAATATGCTACTATAAATTTAACATTTAGTTATTATCATAATTGGTAGCTAAAAGATAAAAATTGGTAGCTTACAGTATTAGCTACTAATTTTCAACTGATAGCGGTTGATAAGTTATTAAAGGGTATAAGTTACCAATTATAATTTAATAGAAAAATGTCATGACTTTTGCTATTGAATTTTGGTAGTTAAAATTTTTATAAAATGGAAATAAATAATGAAATTTGATAGTTAGAAATTATGTTATTAATTGCTAAATATATTAGACTGACTTTTGCTAGATCCTTAAATGCTAGGATCACTATTTGTGAGATTGACTTTCAAGAAGCTTTATTTTGGCTAAATAATCAAACTATAAATTTAGAAATCTACCACTACGTATTAAGGGAACGTCAAGATTTAATTAACTCTTTTGATAATGTTGTTGTGGATAGGGTCTTTAGAGAATGAAATAAAGCAGTTTATAGACTTGTAAAAGAAGGCCTTAGCTTGGATCAAGATGTTGTGTTTTTTTATTTTATTTTGTTCCTATGTTTCTTTTTTACTTTTATTGTTTTCTTTTTATTCGTACTATCCTTATGTGGATTGCAATTTGCGTAGAGGAGGGGATGCCTTCCTTTTAACTTTGTATTTGGATATTTATGCTTAATTTGATCATTCTTTATCGGAAAAAAAAAAATACTAAATATGTTTGGTCGCAAAAAGTTATCTCTCACTATTAAAAATTTGATAGCTAAAACTATTATAAAATAATCTCAAATATTGATATTCAATATTTAAAAGTTATGATATTAGATACCAAATATGATTTGGTAGCGAAAAGTCATATTTTATTTAGTAAAGAAAATTTTCTTTTATTATTTTGTTAAAATGCTCACAATACTTCTTTTTTTTTTTTTTTTTTTGCAAAATCCATGTCATGTAATATATTACAATAATCATTCATAAAAATTTGTTGCATGTACTTTTCCAATACATTGAACTCAAAATAAAGCGTAAACAATAATTTGAAATCACTATTAATAACATAACATATGAATATAACTCAATCACAAGTAACTAAATAAACAAACTTTAATACAAATATTAAATACAAGTTTTCAAATTAACAACAAAATATGCAACAACAAGCCAAAAGAGAATAATATTGACATTGCACTTTGAACTTGACATTGATAGGGTGATATAATCATGCCATCTCCATAAATCTACATGAAGAAAGAAACAAGAATTGTTTACTCAACAACAAATATATTTTCAACCAACAAATAATTCATATACATTTCAACGAACTACTTTTTTTTGCAACATGAATATATTAAAATTATTTATAGTTAGCTAATGCAAAATAACAACCATTTTATATAAATCATTCCATAATCATGACAAATAAAAAATGAAATTTGAATATCCAAACAAAAATAGATATATGAAATTGAAAAAAGCAATAGAAGACAATCTTTAGCTTAGTTACATTATTACTATTAATCCTTTAAATACAATCATGCTATTATTAGTTATGCACTAAGAGATAGTTACAACATAAATAGAAAGTTCAAATAATGATTTGGTGCTCATCTATTAAGTGATGCTCATTGATTACATGATAAACTTGTACTCTTCTAATAGAGGATTAAATATTGATAGTATAAATTGATATTTATATCTACCTAGAAGAATATACTTCTTTCATGTAGAAGACTATTTAGATCATATTTGAATAGGATTTGATTTACTCATTATAGAGTTTAAACTCATTACGAATGCTAGGTTTGTGTTTCATACCATTGCAAGTACTTAAATAAGAGCATGTAGCACCCTATCTCCCGAGGTTATCTCAACACTTGATGCTTGGAAAACAATAGAGCTATGCGAGTCTTGAATTAGAGATTAGGTTAAATCTATGTCCTCTTGTTAACTTAACTCCACAAGCATGTAGAAATTTTAAATTCTCTTCATTATGAGAAAATGATACAAAAGAAACAATATAAACCTATGTTTATATTCTCCTAAGGTTATCTCAATACTTGGTGCTTGGGAAACGATAAAGCTATGCTAGTCCTAAATTAGAGATTAAGCTAAATCTACGTCCACCTATTAACTTAACTCCACAAGCATGTAGAAATTTCAAATTCTCTTCATTATGAGAAAATGATACAAAAGAAACAATATAAACATAGGCTTGTATTACATTTCAACTTTCTTATATTATGCATAACTTAATAGAGAACTACACTCTTGACATTTGTAATTACAACATGACATCCAAATACCACATCATGGAGATCTTTGTTACAAAGCAACATCCTAAAGCTTAATATAGAATCTAGTGGCTATTTGCTCTCATTTACACAGCTTAACTTCTTGATCTAAGCTTATTTTAGCTTTAGCTTTGGGATAAGCTAGATAAGTTATCCTTCAACTAAAGTTTTAAGTCAAGAGAGTACAAAACTAAAGACAACTAAATATAATAGTCAAGTATACTTAGTTATAAAATTACACAAACATATCACATACTGAGTAATCTTAGCACCATTAATAGCTCAATACGTCAAAGTATCAAGTTAATAGCAAGCACATGTTGATGAGTTCTTATTTGCATATATTTTACATATCAATTTTTCTTTTCTTTTTTTTTTTTTTTTAAATTTGAGTTTATTTTTAGATATGATACCTAATTGAGTAAAATTTTGTTTTTTAAGTTTTGAATCAATCTACGTGGGAAAATGAGAAGATAGAAACAAGTTTCACTCAATTTACAAATTAAAATGAGCAAGATATGAATGTTTGAAAATTGATATAACTAAACAACATGACTGTGTTATTTCCAATTTTGAGAAAAGAAAAAAAAGAGAGAAGCAAACGTGAATCACAATCAAGGACATGACCAAGGGATACAGTTGTATCTTTGGTCGTGTCAATTGTAACCAACCTATTTTTTTTTTATCACTTCTTATACAAAAACCTTATTAAGGTTTGTTTTGAAAGAGAACTTTTTTGCATGACTTTTTGAAAGTTTTTCAAGCAAAGAATGTTCAAGAGAGTAAGGAAAAAAGAAAACTTCAAGATTTAACTTTTTGTGGATTTCATGATTTCTATTTTTAATTCTTTCTATACTTTGATTTTAGATTCTTGTTTTACGATGTATAAAGAGTAGATATTTGATATCTAGGTCTTTGAAATTTAGATCTACTCATGTGACATAATTATTATTTGATTAATTTAATTTTTTAGTCTTTTCTTGGTTCAAATATATATACTTCATGATTTAAGTTATTATTTCTATGGGTGGTAATCTAGAATTTGATATCTTATGAGATAATTAAGAGATTTCTTATAAGATTAGATCTAGGTATAATTGATGAGGATTTTTGTAAGATTAGAGATAATTTGTAAGATCTTTTCAGAATTTTGAATTAAAGCATAGATAATTCGTTACTTAATAATGCAACTTAAGTCATGCTATGGAGAAAAGATTCTAATAGGTGATTTTGGGTTAGGATTAAATGGCTTGAGAAAGTGATTGACTTTAGTAGAAAATTCTCTTCATCAAGATAGAATAAGGAATAAATTATTTTTAATGGAATTCACATGTTAAGTCTAAGGAAAAAAAAGATTTAGATACGGTTTTTTGAATCTTGAAATAGTTTATACTTTTATTGCTTTCTTGCTAAGTTTTTGAACGATTCTTTGTTAGTTGTTCATTTAGTAATTGCTGCAATTAGTTTTAGATTCTTCATATTCTTAAACTCGAATTCGTAGGTTAGATAATAAAGTTCTAGTAAGTATTAGTAGTCAAGGTCTTTGAGGGATTGATACTTGAACTTAATCTACTTACTACAAATTCAATAGGTGTATTTGCCTAACATATTAAGTTTTTGGAGTCGTTGCTGGGGACTTTTGATATTAAGAAAGCTACTAGATTTATTAATCTAACCATTTTTTTAATTATCTTTCTCAATTTCTTTTCTTTTTCTTGAATTCTATTATTTTCTCAGTGTGATCTTGATTATATTTTCTATTCTCTTTGGTGTAGTGCATGATAAGAAGCCAATTAAAGGATTTGATTAAAATTGATGTTGAGAATGAGAGGAAAGCTTTATGTAATTTGAGACAATTAATGGTTAAAGAAACAGTTGAGGCATTTAACTAAGGATCTCCTATTAGGTTGAAAGATGAAGTTGAGTTGGTAGAGGACGAGGTAAAGGAACGAGAGGTAGAGCAAGAATTTAATTAAGAAAGCTTACCTCAAGACATCATAGCCGATAACAGGGAACAAAATTAGACCATATTGGACTACTCTTAGCCGCCATTGACTAGTACCTACTCTTACGTCAATTGACCAACTGTTGTAGCTAATAACTTCAAGATTAAGTTGAATATTATTTGAATAGTGTAAAAGTTTGTACAATTTGACGGTTTGTAAAATGATGATCTTAATGTATATATTTTTAGCTTTTTTGAAATATGTGATACTTTTAAGATTAATGGGGTAACTGATGATGCTAACTGGTTATGCTTCTTTCCATTTTCTTTATGCACTCGAGCTAAGTAATAGTTGAATTCCTTGGCAAGGAATTCAATCACGACATGGAACAGATTGGTGGACAAATTCTTGGAGAAGTATTTTTCGATTGCTAAAATTGCAAAGCTTATAGCTAACATCTTTTCTTCTACCCAGTTAGAAGGTAAGACCATATATGATACATGGGAGCACTTTGAGGACTTGCTAAGATGGTGTCTACGTTACGGCCTCCTCCTTTGGATGGAAATGTAAAGCTTTTATAATGATCTCAATCCCTCTACAAGGTAAATGATAGATGCAATAGTTAGAGGTACACTCAACACCAAGACACCTAAGGAAGTCCAAGCTTTGATAGAAGGAATGACTATGAATGACTATTAGTAGGGAAACCCTAAAGGAGCAAAAAATCACAGGTGTGTTTGAGCTTAATGCTGTTCAGTTTTTAGCCACTTAGGTAGAAATGTTGAGCAAGAAGATAGAATTACTCTTAGTTGGTTCGCACTAATTGCAAATTAACCCCAATAACTTTTGCCAAGATAGGTTTGTAGGTAGTGAACAAATGGAATATGTTGATTTTCCAGGAAAACCTGTAAGACCTTAATATAATCCCAATAGCAACACTTATAACTTAGGGTAAACTGATCACCCTAATCTTTCATGGGGAGGTTAGAATTAAGGCTAAATCCAATAATGGTAGGCAAGGAACCACCCCCATCAAAGATCAAACCTACCTCCACTTGGATTTCAACAACCTATAGCTCTTCCACCAACCTTAGAGAATAAGTTAGAGAGTCTCCTAGAGAAGTTTATTGATACGAGGCAAGCGCACCTATCAATTTTAATATAGCGGATGTGAGTCCGAGTCGATCCCTCAGAGATTTTGAGTACTAATATTAACTTTAGCTTTATTATCTAACCGGAAAATTGTGATGAGTTGAATGAATTAAAAATACTGAAATTAACAACTAAACTACTTATGAGACTTAATTATGCAAATTAGAAAGCAATAAAACTACAAACGACTTCAAGTATGCAATAATGTATTTAGGAATTATTTCCTCTAGTGTTTAACATGTAACCTTTTTAAAATATATTCAATTTAGTTTCTATAATTCTTGACCGGAGGGATTCACAATTAAAGCTAATATCTTTCTCAAGCATATTAACCCTAATTCTAAATTATTTACCGGAATCTCTTCACTTAGTAATATAACTTAGAATTGCATTAATGTATAATGAATTCCCATGCAAACAATCAACTTTCCGGAAGAAACATGTATCTTATCTCTAAGTATACATGTAATTTTCTTCAATTATGCTAAGATCTAATTACACATGCAATTTCTCAATTAACATGCATAATATCATATATTGACACTCTAGAATTATCAATCCACAATTAAATGACATAATTGAATCAAGAAAAGATAGAAACTTTCTTGAAATTATAATTCAATCCAAGGGTTACATGAAACCCTAGGTTCCATAATCCTAAATACTTGAATTCTAAGCTATCATAACGAATCTAAAAACGAGATTCATCAAAAACATCAAATAAAGCATGAAAACCCCTCTTGATTTGATGAATAATCTCTAATCTTGAAATCAATGTCGTTCTTGCTTCTTGATTGATGTTGTCCTCAAGTCTCCTCTCGTCTCTTGTGTCTCTCCGTTTCTGTAATGTCTCTCTCTTTTTTAAACCCTAAGATCTCCTTTTATATGTGTATTACACGGATTTTATTTTCGTCACCAAACACGGCCTGATACATGGCCGTGTCCCCAGGTCGTGTAACTTTCTGCACTAAGGCAAAATTTCTGCACAACTTCAAAATTTCATAACTTCTTCGTTTGAACTCGGAATTGAGTGAAACTTGATTCCTTTTCTTCTTTTTCGAGCCTAGAACGCGTTTAAACCCTGAAATCAACATTTTACTCAATTAAGTATCATTTTTTTTAAAGAAAACCAAAAATGTACGGGAAATGCTATAAAATCACCATATGAAAGAGTTATCATATATTCAAACCAGTAAGGCTTGCATGCAACAAATAGAGACTTCTCTTAGGAATTAAGAAGCTTCCTTTTACAACTTAGAAAATCAAATCAAATAACTTGCAAGGATGTTGAATGAATGGCCACAAGGTTCTTTACTTAGAAACATTGAAACAAACCCTAAGGAACATGTCAATGTGGTGACCTTGAGAAGTGGGCAAGAGTTGCAACAAGTTGAGAACAGGAATGGTAGGGAAGTAGTTGAGAAATAAGTAGAGGTTAAGTTGATAGGTGCGCTTACCTAACATATCACATGCGCAACAATTTATGCATCATATATATGTCATGTTAATGCACATAACATACATAAGTATTGATAACCTAGTTTACATTTAGTTAGTCAACATACTCGGTTATTTAGATATAAAATTCAGAAACTTAGATGGCAACAAGGAGTAACCTAAAGTAGGAACCTTGGTCTTAGTTGTATTAATTAAACCACAACGAGTGATCGTTGCTTGAGTAAATGTGACTTTACGTGCTTTATAACCTAATTTCTTCACTCAATGAAAACTTAGCTTTTTAAGTAAAACTTGACCTATAAGTCCTTTTTGTGCTATACCATGAATACAGTTAAACAACATATTTCACCAAGCTAAGTGTGAATTCTAACTTAACATAGCCAAGTGAAGTTTCTAAGTTGACCAAGCCAAGCACAAATCTAGTTAAAAGCTAAGAACTAAGAATAGATCAACTAAGCCTAGTTTTTAGCTCAACAATTAGATATGACAATAACATTGCATGCACGATATAAGAATCACAACTAATACACAAGCCTTCTTATCTTCTCATTCATTCAACCACTAACTAAGATTCACCAAGTCATAAGAGGATATAAGCAATCTATCTAGTGGGTATTCTTACCAAGCAAGCAAGATTGCACAACCAAGTCAAAGTCTAATTAAACTCAATTAATCATTACATATGTAGATTATGTTTACCAATAATCCAAGTAAAAATCCATTAGAAACATCGACAACTCATGTTATAAAGATCTTGAGCTATGAGATGTACTCAAGTGAATCTTACAATGACATACAATAAACAAGCAAGTAATCTAAATTATTTCAGCCAATGCATATACATAGAATAACCAAGTACGGGATATTTACATAGACCAAAGTTCAATCCATTATTTGTTACAAAGTTCTTCATCAACCACATATGATAAGCATCCATATAAATTCCCATTTCAAATATAACAAAAGTAACTTCTACTATTTATCGCTAATTGATTATATAGCTACCTTTTATTAGCTATAATTGCTTCATTTTTTTATATTTTTAACAACCTTTATATTGTTGTGATCATCATTTTGGAACTATTTAAACTTGTCATTGACAGAAACATTACTAAACTACTAAATTACCATCTAGAAATACTTATCCTTAGGCTAAGAGATCCTTACTTTTTCTTAAACGTTATTTGATCTTATAAACTCAAATAACATATTAAATATAAGTCATTAAGAATCCTATGCTTTTTCATGTTAATTTTTAAGGATCTATCATTAATTGTGTACTCATTGGTATTGTTAATAAACTTAATTTGATTGTATAAGTGATATGTAATATTAATCATAAATGACATATGACTTTCCAATAGTGTAAGGCACTACATTACATGGATAAAAATATCACAATCCATTTGAACTCATAGTTCTCTAAGGGACAAATAACATAAGTAAACTATTGTGACAAGTTTTTGTTAGAATATCGTGTAACTCATTCATACGAACAATAAAAAAATGTGATTATCTTTAGTTCGAGTCAAAGACAAACTCCTAAAAATTTGAAAGAGAACTTTAGAACAATTGCTCTTGAATTTGATTATGAATGGAATGATGACCTTTTGGCTTTTACAAATACTATTTATAATATTTCCTATAATAACTAATTTTCTAACAAACTTTAATAATGACAATTATTTACTATCTTCCTTAACTAACTAATCTTAGTAGTTGTAACTATTCATTAAATTGTCTAATTAATATCTAAAATCATAATAATTTCCCTTATCCTTGATAAAAACCTTGTCCTTAAGGTTTAAGGGAATAAGAATAAGCAAACGAATAAGAATTAACTAATCCTATTTAATAAAAGTAAAAATTTATTAATAATACTCAAGAAACTTGAAACATTTATCTATAGTTATTAAAATTGCGATTTTATCTATATAATTCTATGAGTTTACTATTTTAGATGGTTCTTCTGAGTTAACTCGAGTGTAAAATCTTTTTTCTATAGAAACTTACATCTTTAATTGACTTTACATATAAACTCAGTAGAAATTTATATATTTTTTTTACCGAATTTACCAATTTTACATATTTGAGTTGAATAGACTAAAAAATTAAAGAAAAACAGTATAGCTAGCCTTTTACAAGCCAATATAACATCTGTCCTATCCTATTCCAATTTTTTCCTCTTTCTCTCTCTCCCAATCTCTTATTTTACGTTTATAGCCTTTTATCCAAGTTCCAACTCGAATAATAAAGTTTACAAGGAAAACTATGTATTTTATTTTATATTATCAATAACTTAAATGGGTTAAAATGTTTAGTTTTCTTTAATTTATAGTTTTTTTTTAAATGAGAAGTTTAATTTAAGCTCTATTTGTTCTTCTTCCATATATATTAGATTATATATTAAAAAATTTTATGAAAATAAAACTTAATTTTTTGATTTTTTTATTTTTATCATGTATTTTAAGTTTTAAATAACTATTATAAGTATATTCAAACTTTTTTAAAATTATTTTACATAAGTTGTAGGAATTTACGTTTCTATATTTCGATTTTATAGACCTTTTAGCGATTTTAGATAGAATCAGGAGTTTGACAACCTTGCATTCATCATTGATTTATTGTTATAGAATAACTTTCTTTATTTATGACTTAACTCTTTAATGCTTTTGAATATTGTTTTTAAGATTAAGTGCAATTTCTTTTGAAAAACATATTACTCATGAGAAATACAAACAATAACTTCAATCATTTCTACCACTATATCAGAGTCAACATTAAGGAGATTATCATCGACCACTTTCATATTTTGATTCTTTCGAAATCCGAATAGTTAAATTGCCAAAATTTTTTCATCATATTAGAAATCATCTTCGATATTAATTTTGGAATCTTATTGTTTTACAATAGCAACATCTTTTTTATCATTGTTTTGAACAATTTCTTGAAATTTGTCTTTATTTGTAATTTCTATGGTGAAGTAATATTTTCGTTATATTGTTTCATCAATTTCTTTTCTTTTTTTGTATACTTATTACTTTTGTAAATTTACTTAAATTTTCTTGCATTTTATCAAATGTTGTCATTATTTTCTATCTTGATACTTCTATTTATACCATTACTTGCTTCAATGAACTTTATATTTGTGTCAATGTAATGGAATCTTGCAACTGATTATAACTGGTTCATAGTTTTTTTACCTAGCCGTAGTCAGGATGCAATTCACGATGGAATGGTGCATAAACAATGTGACTAGTGAATCTTCAACTGTTCTTGGGCTCAACTGCGTGTGGCTTTTAATCGAAGTGTTGGACTTTTCTTGGCTAGCGTGTACTTGGTAGCTGCACGGGTGGACTTGGTATACTGTTCGTTTTGCTTGGGGCGTTGACTCCGCTGAGCGTGAAAAGTCTCAAACGCTAATTGGAAGAAGGGGGGAGTGGTGCCACAGATCAGAACTGGTTCATAGTGTTTTTACCTAGCCGTAGTCAGGATGCAATTCACGATGGAATGGTGCATAAACAATGTGACTAGTGAATCTTCAACTGTTCTTGGGCTCAACTGCGTGTGGCTTTTAATCGAAGTGTTGGACTTTTCTTGGCTAGCGTGTACTTGGTAGCTGCACGGGTGGACTTGGTATACTGTTCGTTTTGCTTGGGGCGTTGACTCCGCTGAGCGTGAAAAGTCTCAAACGCTAATTGGAAGAAGGGGGGGGGGGGGGGGGGGGGGGGGCGTGGTGGTGGAAAAAATTGATTAATACAATTCTAATTTGCCAGATTTATAAGGTTTAAGTTAGAATAGAAATGTTTGAAAACAGTCGGGTGCAATTCTTTTTATTTTACTTAAGTTAGTATATGTACTTTATCATCCATCTAATTTAATATAGACTTTTAATCATGCAAGCAATGGATCATATTTTAAATTAGTTACTGGATCCTAAAACCCCAACCGAACGAAAAAGATTTATTGTGTGTACACCACATCCTGGTTGACTGACGGATTTTTAAAATTATTACTATCCAATCTTGTCCATTTTATTGATATTTGTAAACTAAAAGCTTTTACAATTCTGTCCATAAAAAATGTCAGAGCAATCCGGTTATAAATTTTTATAACCATCCATTTAATCATAGTAAATCTCATCCTTTCAAAATTTTCACACTATCTATTATACACGTAAATTACGTCAACTATCTATCCACTCTCTCTCTCTCTCTCTACCCCTTAGATCATCTTCTTTATCTCTGTTCCTCATCGTCCCCATCTTGTTTATCTCCATATCGGTATGGTACTCGATTGTACCACCATATCAGGCTAGAGATCTTCTGATAAGTTGACATCAGTAAAAATCACTCTCAAACAAAAAACTACGGTAGGATAGAAATGGTAGCTTTCATAGCTACGCAATTAGTGTTTCTAAAATATATCTCTATCAGAACAAATTAAGTACCAAGATTCTTAACAAATAATATCCTTTTAAGTTATGATCACATGGATAAACGAATTTTGGAATGATCACATTTATTATAAGTCATAACCATAAAACTGTTATGATTTTATATATTAATTAGATAATTTAATAAATAGTTACGACTATTAAGATTGATTAGTGAAGGAAGATATGAAATAGTTGTAATTAGTAAAATTTGTTAAAAAATTAATTATTATAGAAAATATTATAAAGAGTATTTATAAAAGCCAAAGGATCATTGTTCCATTCATAATCAAATTCAAGAACAATTATTATAAAGCTCTTTCTCCTTTTCTCTCAAATTTCTAAAAGTTTATATTTGACTTGAACTAAAAACGATCATATTTTTTTCTTGTCCATATGAATGGGCTACACAAGAATCTAACAATAGTGCTCTCATTACTCATACCTATTAATCCGCTCTCACTGATTCTATCACATTCATTTCTTTCTGTCTTTTTTTTTTTCCTTTTTTTTTTTTTTTTTTTTTTGCTATCATCACCATTTTGTTTGTTATTTAATTTCATTCTTCATTTTTAGTTATAATCAATTTGCAAGATCCAATTACACTGACACAAATATAAAGTTCATTAAAGCAAGCAATGGTATAAATAGAATCATCAAGATAAAAAATAATGACAACATTTGACAAAATGTAAGAAAATTTAAGTAAACTTACAAAAGTAATAAGCATAAAGAAGAAGAAGAGAAATTAATAAAACAATATGACGAAGATATTATTTCAATCATAGAAGTTATAAATGAAGACAAATTTCAAGAAAATGTTCAAAATAATGATCAAGAAGATGTTACTATTATAAAACAATAAGATTCCAAGATTAATATCGAAGATGATTTCCAATATGATGAAGAAATTTGGGCAATTCAACTATTCGGATTTCGAAAGAATCAAAATATGAAAGTGATCAATAATAATCTCCTTAATGTCGACTCTGATAATGTGGTAGAAATGATTGAAGTTGTTGCTTGTATTTCTCATGAGCAATATGTTTTTCGAAAGAAATTGCACTTAACCTTAATTCAAGAGCATTAAAGAGTTAAGTCGTAAATAAGGAAGGTCATTTTATAACAATAAATCGATGATGAATACAAGGTTATCAAACTCGCGATTCTACTTAAAATCGCTAAAAGTTCTGTAAAATCGGAACGTAAAATCGAAACATAGAAACTTAAATTCCTACAACTTATGTAAAATAGTTTTAAAAAATTTTGAATATACTTATAATAGTTATTTAAAACTTAAAATACATGATAAAAATAAAAAAAATCAAGAAATTAAGTTTTTTTTCATAAAAATTCTTAATATATAATTTAATATATATGGAAGAAGAACAAATAGAACTGGAACTAAACTTCTCATTTAAAAAAAACTATAAATTAAAGAAAGCTAAACATTTTAACCCATTTAAGTTATTAATAGTATAAAATAAAGTATATAGTTTTCCTTATAAACTTTGTTATTCGAGTTGGAACTTAGATAAAAGGCTATGAATGTAAATAAGAGATTGGGAGAGAGAGAAAGAGGAAAAAATTGGAATAGGATAGGACAAATGTTGTAATGCCTTAAGAGTTAATGGTCTGTAAAACGCTAGTTGTATTTTTTTTTCTTTAATTTTTAAGTCTATTTAACTCAGATATGTTAAATTTTTCGAACATAATTAAAACCGGTTCGATTTTTTTTTATCCACAATTCGAACCGTTTATGTTAAATTTTTACTAAACATATTTATCTCTAATAAATATGAAATTTACTCAACTTAATCTTAATAATTGATACAAAACTATGATAAATAATAACAAAATATAAAAAATTTAATGAAATTTATGAAGATTAATTGAAAGAAAATATAAAATAATTGCATAAATTTTTTTTATTTAACTAAACGGTTCATGTTCGGTTTAAAACAGTATAATTCTATTTATATTTTCAAATCGAACTGTAAACTATTTTTACATAATCGAATTATAAACTAAACAATTAAGAAAAATCAATTTTTTAATTCAATTCGATTTGATTTATAATTAGATATATGGTTGATAATTTTTTTACCTAGCCCTACTGAGGATGCAATTCACGATGGAATGGTGCATAAACAATGTGACTAGTGAATCTTCAACTGTTCTTGGGCTCAACTGCGTGTGGCTTTTAATCGAAGTGTTGGACTTTTCTTGGCAAGTACTTGACAGCTAGGCCTCGGCTATGTGTACTTGGTAGCTGCATGACGGGGTACACTGTCTCTTTCTCTTTCATTTTGTTTGGTGCGTTGACTCCTATAGAGGATCGGGCTGCAACACTGGGCCGATTTGTTGACAAACAAATGGGCTTGTGGATTGGAATGTGGCTTACGTGAAAGACTTAAACCGTAGCATGCTGGACAGTTGGTGTTGCATGGGTTTGCAATGGAATCACCGTCGAAGTCTCAAATATCATCAACTAGTATATTATCACTCTTAAATGGCCATCAAAATGTCCAATTTCCATCAAAATTACACCGTACTTAACATTATAACAAACAAATTTTAAATTAATAATTAGATCTATGCATTTTGATATATGTGTGAAATTAAAGAAGATGGACATTTATCGGGGCATAAGATCCTGTCTCTATGTGATAGTCAAAGTTATTCTATGCTTTTACTTCATATTCAACAATCAACGTTAGGCACAAGTCACAACTTGCTTAAGCCGCTAAGCGTGAAAAGTCTCAAACGCTAATTGGAAGGGGAAAAAAAAAAAAAAACTGATAAGTACAATTCTAATTTGCCAGATTTATAAGGTTTAAGTTAGAATAGAAATGTTTGAAAACAGTCGGGTGCAATTCTTTTTATTTTACTTAAGTTATTATATGTACTTTATCATCCATCTAATTTAATATAAACTTTTAATCATGCAAGCAATGGATCATATTTTAAATTGGGAAAGTTAAGTTTCGGTTTGTTTTGTTAGCAGTATTGTTAGTGCCTATAAATAAACTAGGAGAGTAGTTAGGGAAGGAATCTGAAATTTCAATTTATTTGCTTAATTCTCTTAGAGAGAGTATCGGTGAGTATAGCGTTCTTAAAGAGCTTTCTAGCTCTTGGAGCTATCATATTTGATAATATTTGAATCTTCCATTTCACTCTATCAATAAAATCCCCTCTCCCTATTCACTCTAAATTTCATTGAAGTTACAATCTTTAACCCAAATTAGAGAGCTAATGTCTAATTGGAGAGCATAATACTCTCTAATTTTCTCTCCGATAGAATTATACAACTAAATTGAAATTTCTGGTCTCTTCTCTAACCGCTCTTCTAGACTTATATACAGGTACTAACAATACTACTAACTAACAAAACAAACAACAAATTAACTAACACTAACTAAACTACTATAAACTTAATTCTAGCTATTGGATTGATATAGGGTCAAAAAAATGCCTCCTCTCTCGAAATTGCATTATCCTTAAGGTAAGTGGAAACAACTAATACCTTAAGACCCATATACCTCCCCCCGCACCCCCACCAAACCAATGAAATAGGGGACCTAAGCATGTTTAGAACCAGAAGTTAAATGTGGAAATAGAATATCCAGCATTAGAAGAAAGTTCATGAACAATCTTTGGTGAAAACTACAGGTGTTGGTCGTCAAACAAGAAATAATGGAAGAAATTGGCATAACAAAGGAAGAATACGTTATTTAAAAATGCGAAAATCCCAAAACCACTATCAACAAAACCGTTCAAGAGAAGAAAGATTGAAAAGAAAATTTTTTCCGGTTTGAAATGGAAGCCAATTAGGCGGAAAAGAAGGGAGAGAAATGGGGTTCAGCATGTTGGTGATTGTCGATATAGAGTGTGGTAGTGTAGTTGGTTTATTAACATCTAGTAATTAGATTTAAGAAATATAATTTAAGGGTAATTAATGGAAAGTAGTAACAAAGTGTACACTCCAAAAGTTGGCAGGGGCTTTATTAATAAAAGAAGATAAAAAAAATTAAAAAAAAGGCGGCCAACGTCCATGAATACAAGGAGAGAGGTCGAACACATCAAGGAGTTCTTAGATTATTTATTTAGTTTTGTAGCCATCAACTCAGAGCACACAAGAGTTCGAGAAACCTAAGAGCAATTGTTACGAACTTATATTAATTTAATAGCTAAACTGCTAGAGTTAAGTTTCTATTAATTTAGTTAGTCTTAGTTAAGTTTTGTTTATTTCGTTAGTAGTATTGTTAGTGCCTATTAATAGGCCTAGGAAAGTAAAATTTCAGTTTAGTTGTATAACTCTCCTAGAGGGAGAACCGGAGGGTATTGTGCAATTGGAGAGCTTTCTAGCTCTTGGAGATATCACATTTGATAACTTTTTATATCTTTCACTTACTCTATCAATAAAATTCCCCTTTTTATACTATTTGGTCCAACCTATCTTTGATCTCGCTGGAGATGTCTCAAATGCAGGTGAGAATACCGTCTTTGGCGATGTATTGACTGAACTTCATGCTATGCTCTATAAATGCTGTGAGGGATTGGATCATCCTTCTTAAGATCGAAATACTCCTTATCAATTTTCTTCATCAGATAGGAAATGACTTCGGATCATATTTGCCATCGGGATTGCACTGATGATGCCGATTGCTTTTAGGCAACTCTCAACACACACGGTATTGCTCACGACCTTCATCTTCTTGACGACACTACTCGCAAATCTTCTCTTCATCGTTCATGAAACTTATCTTTTGGTCACATCAGTGATTCACATTAAGAAAGTCATCATATTACGAGAGATAGAGTACGCCATGGTGAATATCGCTCTGAGTATATTCAGGATGCATGTAATCGACCTAGATATCTCGTTCGGGATTTTGAAGGAGAGAGATATCAGACTAGTTGAAAAGGTGTTCGACGAAATTTTACAATCAACGTTTGATTATAAGGGATTCTCGTAGATGATTGTGATGGTCTCCATTGCTCTAGCAAGTTCATGGATCGAAGTGTTTGACTAGATGTTAGGGTTGGTGAGAGTGATGGATCTAGAGCCATATTGTTGAGGGGACCTAATTTACCTTATTTCAAATAATATTAGAATTTTTATTGAAGAGATTTTCCTTATTATTTTAATTATAGTGCATATATAATACTTTCATCAAGAAATGTACTTGTGGCATTTTAATAGGAGGAAATTTTAAACTTAGCTATAAAATAATTATTGTTATCTATATATTTTGAAAAAGATCAAAGGATTAATTTTTTTTTACTTTTTCATGGGATATATATATTGATTAAAATTTAAATATCAATCATTTGGAAAATGAAATATATAAACTTAAGTAAATTTTATTATCCACAAAAAATATAATATAAATTTATATTTAAAAAACTTACAAGTAAGATAGAAGAGTGACACAACAATAACATAAAAAATTAATATAATATAACTTTTAAATGATTGCTTTGCAAGGTTATTTATTTAGTAATTCTACAAAAAAAAAGTTTTATTTTCAATGCAAGTAATCGGAGAATCAATTGTTAATTATACCTATTAATTTTGAAAAAAAAAGTAGTATTAAATAATATCACCGTTATTATTTGTAAATATTTTGTGCAATAAGATTGAAAAACTCGTAGCAGTGACTATATAATTATTACTTATGTTATTGTTATAAGAAGATAAATAAAATCTAACAAGAATTTATTTAGTCAATCATTATTCTTTTATCAATAAAATGTAACTTCATTATTTATTATGAAAAAAGCTAAGAGTTAATGAAGAGTATTTATTGAGAAACATACAATAAATGCCAGTTGAAAGGATGAAATGGCTATAAGGGAATTGGATCAATGACCTCAAGTTTGCAAAATAAAATATTTAACTATTTATGCTATAATAATTTTTGCTCTTTAAAAATTATATGTAATACTTATTTCTTTTCTTTTTTTTTTTAATAAATTTAATTAATAAATTTTTTTTTGGATCTGGGGGCGAAGGACTTTTTGGGCCCCCTTTGGATCTGTCTATGGTTGGCGAGCTATTGTTCTTCATTCTGGTGGTTATGGCTATGGCAAAACGAATGGGGCTAGATTTTGGTGCTTAAGTTCACTTTTTTGGTCTAAATGTTGTTTCTTATATGCTGATGAATATTTTCAATTTAATGCGAATATTTCTCTCATTCATCATCGGATTTTGAATATGGTCTAGTTTGTGATGCTGCTATTCAAAAGATTAGAGAAGTTTCGAATGACCAGATGTGTACGTTGCAGCTATTTGTTAATGGTCGTTATGATATTCAACCAAAAGATTCAACTAATACTTCAACTATATGCTGTAACATTGCTTTTGTTCATTGCATCGTTAATGATCCTAAAGGTATTCCTCCCTTTCGTAGTGACCATGATGTAGTGCTATATAATGAAGTGGATCGCTACAGTTCGATCGAGGATAACATGTCAGCTTTAACAAAAAAACTTCAATTCCAATTCCAGCGATGCTGTTGATAACTACTTTATTCAGGTTGATGAAGTGGGATTTAGTGGTGAAGCAGTTGAAGGCCATCAATTAGGGCACGATCCTATGGAGCCATTTGCCTTGACGTTGTTTGACAAAAGGTGGTTTAAGTGTTTTAAGCAACTTGTCGCTAGTCCCCAGTTATAAGGTTGCTGTTATATGCTTTTGTTGAAGATCAGCCACACAATTAGTTGTAGGAGGCCTTTCTTACGCTACTTTCTTCCACTATTTCTTACAAGATCTATCCCTGATTTTTTCATCAAAGATTGTTCATCAATTTTCTGTGGCTTTAGATATGCCTGGGTCCTCCATGTTGGTTTGGATCTGGGTGGCAACAACATGGCAACAAAATTTCTGAGTTTTGAACTCCTTTTCTATATAATAAGCATATCTATCTTAAGGTTATAGTTGTTTTCCACTTCCTTGGGGAGAAGGTGATTTCAAGAGGGGAGGCATTGTTATGACCCTATATTAGTTTAACAGTTAAAGTTAAGTTTCTATTGATTTAGTTAATCTTAGTTAAGTTTCTGTTTGTTTTGTTAGCAGTATTGTTAGTGCCTATAGACAAACTAGGAGCGTAGTTAGGGAAGGAATCTGAAATTTCAATTTATTTGCTTAATTCTCTTAGAGAGAGTATTGGTGAGTATAGCATTCTTAAAGAGCTTTCTAGCTCTTGGAGTTATCATATTTGAATCTTCCATTTCACTCTATCAATAAAATCCCCTCCCCCTATTCACTCTAAATTTCATTGAAGTTACAATCTTTAACCCAAATTAGAGAGCTAATGTCTAATTGGAGAGCATAATACTCTCTAATTTTCTCTCCGATAGAATTATACAACTAAATTGAAATTTCTGGTCTCTTCTCTAACCGCTCTTCTAGACTTATATACAGGTGCTAACAATACTACTAATTAACAAAACAAACAACAAATTAACTAACACTAACTAAACTACTATAAACTTAATTCTAGCTATTGGATTGATATAGGGTCAAAAAAATGCCTCCTCTCTCGAAATTGCATTATCCTTAAGGTAAGTGGAAACAACTAATACCTTAAGACCCATATACCTCCCCCCGCACCCCCACCAAACCAATGAAATAGGGGACCTAAGCATGTTTAGAACCAGAAGTTAAATGTGGAAATAGAATATCCAGCATTAGAAGAAAGTTCATGAACAATCTTTGGTGAAAACTACAGGTGTTGGTCGTCAAACAAGAAATAATGGAAGAAATTGACATAACAAAGGCTTCCCACTACTGATTGCGTGGGTGATCTTCAGTCAGAACAGATAGCAGCAACTTTGAAATTGGACTGCAGAGGATGATGCCCAGTTCACTATTGGAGACAAGAGATAAGTAGCATAAAATACTAGAATTATCTTTGTCGAACCATGTCAAGGGAAAGGGCTCGACAGGATCATGCCCTAATTGAGCCTTCAGCTGTTTTGCTACTAATTCCAACTTTATCCACCTGTATAAAGTAGTCATCATTAGCATCTCCTCATAGTTCTTTTGTGGAATTTGGATGTAGCTAGGCTCTCTTATTGTCTACGGATGTGATGGTTAGTATAGTAGATTAACCAAGTGAAAGAAAAGGATAACTTGTCTAATAGAATTTAATATAGAAAACCTCAAAACACTGGGATAAAGACTCTAGATAAGACTCGATGAAGCCATTGATGTAATTACAACAATGCTCACGAATCACATAGCACAATTTCCATGATTGAGTTTTTAAGATTCTTTCATCAGCTTCCTTCTACATTGTACACTATGCTTATTAAAGTGTGAATAGTTCCTCAATTAGTCGTAGCAATATTTGAAGAAGCTCTCCTTATTTCATGAATATTTCCTTTATTCCTATGTAAAACTATATGCAATCAACCATCCTTACCGAAGTGTCACTTCCTTCTAATAACCGGTATTATCTCTGTAATGTTAGAAGAGTTGTTAGCTTGTTAAAGTGAATCAAAGGCCCTACAATGACAAATGGCCTCAAGGTACCAATAAAAAGTAAGACATAAAAGTAAAATTATAAATAATTGTCCTAAATTTTGACTTATGACTTGAATAAATTTTTGAATTTATATATTATAATTTTAACATACCATAAACTCTTATAAATTGACAACATTAAGGAATACTTGCTTTTTTAAAAAAATAAAAAATAAAAATAAGCATTGTAAGATTAAAGTTTAATGGATCTTAAAGTAACACTTTGTGTATTGTACTTATGTAAAAATTTAAAGAAATTATTTGCAAGCTTTAAGGGTAATTTATCAATTTATAGAAATTTAGGAAGTGCTGTGGTGCATTTTATAGATTTACTTCCATATTAAGGTCAAAGTTTAAGAAGGATGCTCAATATTCTCCCCAAACATAAAACTAACAAGTTTAAACACAATAATTCCTAACCTTGTTCAATTGCAGGCTCGGTGTTCGACCACTCCTATACCCATTTTATCATATTTTTATCTAACACTCTAATTTCAAGTCCCATAATGATACCCATATTTCATCAATATATATCTCAATATCAATGGCCGTGAAGCGTAGGATGTAATTTATCTCATCCATTTAATCAATCAACCATCAATGAAATTTCGGAACATAAAAGACAAATAAAGACTAGAATTGACCATGGTCATAGTCATAGTCGCAGCTCCATATTGGGAGTGGAACAGATAAACAGGAAAGAGATAGGATAGATGTTGGAAGAATATGTTCTTATTGTGAACAAGGTTTATCACGTTTCTTCTATCAATAATTCGATACACAGTAAGTGTATCGATACTTTTAGTCGGTACTTAGTATGTCAACAATTGTCCATATTTCGTGGTTGAATTTATAAATATCCCGTTCATGTAAGTATTTTATTTTGAAAAAACAAAAGGTACGGAAATATAATAGAGATTAGACATTCAAGTTGTCTGTGCCGTTGGGGACTCAACCTCTACGTGTAGAAGTATCCTTATCAAAAGACTCCTTTATATCCACATCCTTTTTCTCTTAAAAATAATAAGATTTTGAAGAAAAATCCAACATTTTGTTGCGTGAGCATCTATAATTCTTAACAATGGGCAGTCATATCTTGTGTCTCCCCGGACGTCCATGACGTTGCGAAAATCCTTTAGTTCGTTTCCTTATCCATAAAAGAAAGTAAACCTATAAAAGTATGGTGTTAATCAAGATTCTTATAACTAGGTACAGATATTAGTCTTCTGATTTGCTAGAATTGAACAATCATAAAAAATTCTCTGTCTTTCAGGAGAGACGTTGGTTAGAAGTAGCTTTGATAATATTAAATATTTTTAGAACTTTAATTATAATAAATATCGAATAAAGATGGAAAAAGAAAGTGAATATCAGTTATCACACCAAGAAGATTTGATGTATTGATTACTCTTTCGATAAATTAGATTAAGCATTCTTATAAACTACCGAAATGATGAGGATACCTTTATTATCTATTTATTTTTAATTGTACACTTACATTGATCTAATATGTACAGAATGGATTTTTTTATGATAACGCTAATTATTGACTTATAGTTAACTAAGATAACTTATTATAAAAGGTTAGCAGACTATTTTTTCTCTCTCTCTCTTCTTCCATTTGTAAAAGTTATTGACTTGTATTATCCAGATAATATGTTAATCTATTTTAAGAGAATGAATGATATAAATTAAGTATTACTAAATTAATAATTTAGATTAATCAGTCTTACTAGAATGTATTTTTGCTAATGTTACCATATAAACCCTTTTACGGCATAGACGTTTTTAAAACTTTCACAAGGTTTGTGTATGCAATTATAAAACTCATGTAAGAGTATCTATATATTTTTAAACTCATTAAGGGTCTATATTGCTTAAAATGGGACATAGATATATAATAATATTAAAAAACCTAAAAGTGTCATTGTAAGTTCAAAAGTTTTAAGGAATGATTCACATAATTTATCTTTTTGGGGATAAAGGTACAAAAATAGCTTGTACTTTTTAAATTTAACGATTTAGTGTCCAATTTTTTATTTTGTGCGATTTAGTACTTGTTTTCTCAATTTGGTTTTAATTTAGTGTCTTTGTAAATAAGAAAATTACTAGTTGTTATAATATGTATATATATATATGCATTTTAGTATTTATATTTTAGTTTTGATTGCACTTTTTATTTGTGCTTTAGTTTTGATGCAAGTTACTATTTGATCACATATTAAATTGTAAATATTATTTTTAGAAATTTCCCAGTAAATAAGTTATTTTGAAAATTAAAAATAAATATATTATTGTATTGATAACTTTCCCTGTACATAATTTTTGCACGCAATCTCTAATTTAGCAAATTGTATGTTGTATGGAAGCTTATAAGACGTTCTCTATTTAAGACTCTGATCTGGTATACATTTCCTAACAGCCCAAACTAGATAAGATTCAAAATGGTCATAACTTTCAAATCGAACGCTATTTAGCAATGAGGCATAAATTCTTTGACTTATCAAATAATACATTTTCACGTAGTACAACATTTCGTTATGGTTTTTGTGGTATTCCGGTGCAGATTTTTCAAATTTTTTTATCATATAACTTCATTGTATGACCATGAAAATTATATCCATTCGAGAGTGTTGGTGTCAAAAATTATTTTAAATTTTCAACTTGACTTAAAATTATACAATTAAAAATTATTGTTCTTAGGCAAACTTGTTTGATTCTTTTGTTTTCTATATTTTTTAAAAATCGATATAATGTTTCAAAATCTTAAAGAATTTACAACAACATCGTCATCCGTGTCTTGGAACTCACTACTTTACCCTTGATACGTGCGTGTTTGGGCTTCTCTAATGTGCCTACTCCGAACTACTATTAATCTGTTTGTGCATCGTGTGACTTTTATTGGACGCGCGGTTGGACATGTTCTTCCATATGAGGATTAAATAAACCTCAAAGCTACGTTATAGTAATTGTTCCATCATGGATTACAACTCCAATGTCTTTCGAATTAGAATGTTGTCCTTGAGCAACTACTATGTTTGCCTCTCCTAGGCGAGGTTTTGGTAGGCATATATGGATGTAATTTCTGAAGAACTGCCTGGGATCCGATAGCTTGAAACAGAGATACACAGACCCGTAATATAAGACACACAAGGATTTCTCCGATCGATATTGGGTTTCATCTTCATTGTCCTTCAAATATGGAATCTCCTCTTCTTTTGTTTGCTTCACACAGTCCACCAAGTGAATCTGTAATCTTCATTTGTACTTAAATCATTGTTACCTGTGCCTCGGTCATTATCAAAACCATCTTGATTCATGGTTCTGTAACTATGCTATATTCTTGAAACCATTTCCAAAGCACACCATTTTTCGTCTAAATCAACATGAGGATGGAAGTACAAAATTAAACCGAAAAAGGAAAAACTAATGAAATTAATCACCATCTCATCAGAGAAGCTAATGATTTGGAAGTGCTAATACAAATTATAAGTTCGAAAAAAACATAGAACATTATGGATGTACATTTATATATCAAATATCTACACGGTTCAGTAGAGCCAACTCTCTTCTTCTTCTTTTTTTTTTTTAATTAAAAAATAAACCAGTTTGGTTCGATTTGAGGAAACCGGTTATTTATGGTTGAATCGAACTCCTAACTGAACCATTTGAAAAGGAAAAGAAAAAAAAAATGATTTTACAATTTGATTTGATTTAGTCCCGTTCGTGGTTTGGATTGTTTTTCTTCCCTGCCCCAGCTGCACCTATTGGATGGCTTCAACTAGATAAAGTCCCAACTTCTACCTGCGTGTGCTATATAAACCCCAGAATCAAGTTTTGAAGAGCTTTTATTTTATAGTTTGTCATATCTTTTGAGAGAGACTTCTATCTTCCAAGGAATCCACACCATCTGGCGGAGCAAGTTATGGATATGCATCGGTTAAAGGATTTCAGGCTTATTTACTTTTGTGGATAGAAAGATAAAGAATAACACTATCTCTTAATATTATCTATTACTCCAACTATTAACGAAATATATACTTTATTGTTGAGGTTCCATAAATCTTTGCGGGGAATAACTATTACATTGTTGGCATCATATTGTTACATTGCAATATAGTATTTGAATAAACTATGGGTCAAATCAAGTACTTAGCATATCTTTTTTTCTCTTTTTCTTTCTTTTTCTGTCATTTAGTTATTTTTTTTCTTTTCTCGTGCGAATTGCGTCTGCTTCCAACACAATTCTACTTTGCAAATTCTTCTTTTCACTCCTAGGAAACTATAAAAAAAAAAAAAAAAAACTCAAAGGAACATAGACTTTAGCTGCTTTCCAAAACCGTGACTCGTCCCTCATTTCCTACTTGTTTTTTTTTTTTTTTTCTTTTCTTTTATTTATTTCCTTTCTTCTTAAATTCTGCAAACGGGAAGAAGAAGAAGAAAAGATCTTGGCCTACAATATTTCAAGACACCAAAAGAAATAATTAAGTAGTGTTTTAATGTATTTATCTTGTTAATTTATATGTATTTTTCTTATATATGTATATTTTATAGAAATACAAGTATTTAAGAAATATGTAATATAGTTTATTTTGTATTTTCTTTTCTTTGTGTTAAAGTATCTGTAAATATAATTAAAGTTATATACATATTGTTCATTTTATATCTTGTACATATAACTAGGTATGTACCTATGTATATATATGTATTTATACAACTATATGCATATATATGTATATAATAGGATCAAATACATATAAATATATGGTATATTTTAAAATACATATGATTATACATATATAGTATGTATGATAGTTATTTTCATTCTTCATTATATACATATATACATGTGTATGTGTTCCTATATATATATATATCTAAGTGTAGAATATAAATATATATGTATAGTACATAGTATATTTAGGTGTATAGTGTGAATTTACATATGTATTTATTTATAAATAAGATAAGAAAACAAAAGTGTATAAGTATATGTATAAGTATAAAAATACGTATACTAGTAGTATATTATGATATAAGTACATGTATATATTTAAATAGTATATGTACAATATACTAAAATAACAAATTACTAAATAAAGTAAGATAATACGTATATATATGTATTTGTGTCGTGGGGATTGAGAAAGGAAAGTGAGTAGTTAAGAGCGTACGAACAGAGATGCTGATTAAATGCAAATAGAGGACGTAAATAGACGGGGGAAAAACTCTTTTCTTGGCGAAGGTTTATCTAATAATACTGAGAAAAACTCTTTTCTTGCTTTTACTCATTAAGCTCATTAATCGTGAAACATTTAAAATTATTGTGAGATGTTGAGACTATGAGCATCGTATATTATGTAGATCCTCAAACAACTCAATCAAAATTTGTTATTTTTCTTTTCTTTTATACAATGGGAGAGAAGAGATTTGAATATGATATATTTTATTAGGAAATCGATCCTCATATTGCTAAGTTACAGAAACTTGACAATTTGCTATGTCTTTTATCTGCTTCGTCGGGATAAACTTGTCGAATCAGTCACCATGCAAAGCCAATGGTCATATGAAATAGAGACTTTGTTACTATGATAAGTTTTATTTTATAATTATAAATATCGTTGATTTTATGATCATGGTAGCTGAAATAATAAAAGCATCGCTCCTTTTTTTTATATGGAAGCAAATTGTTCTAACGGGAGAGCATTTCAGGAATATTGTTTTTTAAGCTAATAGTATTTGAAAGGCTAATTATTTGTTTCCTAACCATGAAAACTACAATTTAAGATTTATGCAGTTCGTTCTTCTATTTTACATCAATTATAGTTTTTAATGGAGAATTTTATTCTTTTACCTCTAACTAATGAAATATACAATAGAAAACCAAAATACATGACTGGCGAAAACAATTTATTTATCGATTGTTATATTTTTCAGTGTTTCAACTGGTATATAAGTATTAGACAATAGTAATGAATTCCTTTATCAGTTACTTATTATTTAGCAATATATTAGTTCACTTTAGATTTTATTGCAAATTAAATGTAATTTTGAAAATAAACCTTTTCATCATTATTTCTTTTTTTCTTTTTTTTTTCCTTTTTTTTTTCTAAAGAGAAATCAAATTTCATTTTAAAGCAATTGAAAAGAGAAACATTAGTATGAAGTCCTAAACTTTGAATTGGCAAATAACAAAGAAAATGGGGGTTGTGATCTTTTAAGATACGTTCATCCTCTTTTTGTCATAAGACACCTCCCAATTGACAAATGCATTTACTTCACGATGTAAGAACAAGGAAAATGACTTAGAAGAAGATACTGCAATAGAAATTTACAAGCCCAAGGAAAAATTTTCCAATAACAATTGATATGATGTTGAGAAATGTTGTAAGCTACTTGCAAGTTAATCTCAACCATGATCTGCTTCCATTGTTGGCTACTAGTTCTATGATTGCCAAAGCTTCAACTTTATCTGTATCTAAACTTGGTATCCTAAAGGATGCTCTCGTTAATTACCTATCTTTAGTCAATTAATTGAAGTTATTGACCCCTTAGTATCCTTGGCCTTATAAGTTGTATTAGTTGCATGAGAAAGGAGTTTGTAGACACCTAATTTTTGCCCTTCCATATTCTTAGTTTTTATTTTTACAAAAAAGGGTCCTAATTCAAAAAAATAATAAACAAAAAGTTAATAAAAGATAAAAATGATAAAAATTAACAAATAATGAAAATACCAAAAAAATAAGAAAAGGAAAAATTATAAAGATTTCGTAAATTTTTTGAAAGTAATTTATATTAGGAATAATTAGTTTAATGTTAGTGTTAATTTTAGTTTAGTTAAAAATTTTTAGTTTAGGAATTTAGATAGTTTAAATATAATTTAATTGTAATGAATGTCAAGACACAAACCAACAGCTTAACGGATAAGTAGCGGAGTACTTAGGTGAATTTAGTTGGAGGTCTTAAATTATATGAGTCTAGTTAAATTAGATTTGAACAAGATTTGAATCTAATTTAAATTAGATACAATAGATATGATAGGATTTGATTTAGGACTTTATAAAAGAAAAGAACAACGACATCGGGGTTCTCCAGAACCGAATTCCAATTCATAAATTCAAGTCAAAGTTCCCTGACATAAGTCCATTCGATGAAAAAGTGTTCTGTTCAATTTCCGAAATCAACGATTCCGAGCTCAACGAAGCTCCTTTATGTTTAATTAAAAAATAAATCCAACGGAAATCCGATCGTCAATAGAAAAGCAACGTGACGCCATCTGAATTCCAAATTCCGAAGTCCCCATCCACGATCAGCCACGAAGCAGCAACAACAATTCCATGCCACAGCTGATCGAACGTCCAACAATTGCGAAGCTAATCCAAAATCCGGACAATTGCAAGCTACGTTCCGTGTGCTTAACGACATTCGAATAATCGCAATCCTCGCTGTTGGACGTCAATTTAACCGCACATCCTCAATCTAACGGAAACCCCGCAGCAGCAGCAGCAATCCACACAGGATCGACAATCCCTACCCTCTAACGAACAGCAGCAGTCCACGATCGTTCCACGCAGCAGCAGATCCTTCTACGCAGCAGCAGATCCTTCCATGCATCGTTCCACATAGTAGCAGATCAGTAACCCACTGCAACAGGCACGACAACACGATGACGGCAATTGGTGAACGGTTAGCACCCTTCTGATCTGAAAACGAACACGAGCACTCCCCTTATTACACGATCAGGTGAGTTTAGTTAGTTAGATAGTTTCGTTAATTAGATAGTTAGTTTTTTTTTATTTATTACTTATTATTTGATTATGATTATTATTGTTTTTATTATCATGTTATTAGTTCCTTGTTTATTGCATTAGTTTAAGAAATCTTCAGCAATTTAATATTATACATACATTAGATTAGCTTTTATATTAGGTATATTCCCTAACATTGTTAATTCGCTTACGAGGATAATTATTAAATAGAAATAGTGTAGATGCATGTTTATATATATATATATATATATATACATATATACATTCGTGTAGGATTTCTTTAGAATTAGTTTTTTTTAGAAATTCTCATATAGGAAATTATTTTTAGAAACAAAAATTAACAAAAGGAAAATTTTTTACAAAAAGATTATAGTGTTTCAAGGAGTCTTTTGATCACTTACGAGTTAGGGCCATTTATTTATTTATTTATTTTTGAATAAACTAAATCAGTTAAACATGTAAACTCAATCAGTTTTCAAAATTAAAATCAATCAACATACTAAAGTTTTTTTTTTTTGAAAGAACTACGATCGTCTGATCCCAGTTAGCGGGTACTTAGACACCTTCGGGGCGACGATAAAAAATGTAATTTTTCTAAATTAAAAAATCATTTTGATATTGATAAAATAAAAAAAATCTTTAATTGGCTTCTTTTCTATGATTAAACATCTTTTCTATGATTAAACATCTTTTCCATAGTTTAGATGTCTTTTTCCATAGTTTATATGTCTTTTTCATAGTTTAAATATCTTTTCTATGATTTAGATATTTTTTTAATGATTAAGGCATCTTTTTTATGATTAGGAATTTTTTTTTCTTTCTTTCTTAATGTTTTAAGCATCTTTTCTATATAAAAGTTTCATCATGTAGAACATTGCATATTTCATAAAATCTTTAGGGTTTTTCTTGAAAATAAAAAAATTATCGTTTAGTTATTTTTAAATAAAAATTTTAATTTGGCGCTTTTCAAAAGTTAGGTTTTTAGGTTTTTTTTTTTATAATTAGGAATAAAAATTAGGCTTTTAGGGATTTTTCTTAATAAAAATAAAATGATTAATAAAAACGCAAATTCAACCAATTATTTTTTTTATAAAAAGAACCAACACATTAAAGTTTTCGGAAAGAACTATGATTGTCTGATCCTGGCTAGCGGGTACGTAGACACTTTCGGGGCAACGATAAAATATGTAGAAACTTAGGTTCTTTTTTCTTTTGATTTTATTTATTTATTTTTTTTAATATTATAATTAGAAAAATAATCCTAATTTCGGTAAATAGATAGTGGTACTCGTTAAGGGTTTAGTAGGTTAATCCCCGAACTTGGAATCCTCTGATTCTTCATTTAAAATTAAAATTAAAGACTGGTAGCCAAATCGTAATCAATTTGGTGAATTGATTACGGTTTCTTTTTCTTTTCCCGACTTCGGTCGGGTGGCGACTTCGAAAAATTTATTTTTAATAAAAAACCGGAATTTCTTAATTTCTTTAGTCGAGGATTAATATTAAATAGGTTACGGTTTAGTATTAATCGAGAAATGAGAAATTAATTTTAAATAAATAGAAAACCGAAAAATCAGGCTCGACAGTTTGGCGACTCCACTGGGGACCGCTAGAAGGCTAGCTACTAGAAGTTGCCAAAAATAGGATTTTTAAAAAAAAAAATGGAATAATAAAAAAAATAAAGAAAAAGAACTTAGGTATGTTATTTGATGTATTTGTTTTTTTTATTTATTTGTTTTTTTTTACTAACATTTTTTTGTTGTGGCAGTTTATTTAAGGGGGAATTTTGGGGAGTTTTACTTTTACTTTGTTTTCTGCATCATAAATACATGGTAAATACGGTCAAACCAGGTCGTCTTAGGATCTTAGGAGAGGGACCATTGTGTAGGTTTCGGATGTTGTGGGATAACCACCTTCCGGGGCTGATTAGGCTACCCTACTCAAGTTCAAATGTGACCATAGAATCGTTGCTTTGAAAAAATGTAGTAGTTGCAGAATTTGAGGACCTTTAGAACCTACCCTTTATATTACATGAAAACTTATTCAAAAATTCATAAGAATCTATGATGTGGCAAACCTAAATTGATAAAGACAATTGTGAAGTTGTGATTGTAATTGTAATATTTCCTTGTAAATAACTTGTAAAATTTTATGTAAGGTTTAGATTACGTTGTAATTTTAATTTTGATTTTAACTAAGTCATGGCTAGATCAAATCAAGGGTCTTTTAAAGACATTTATGTCCACCTACCGCATTGGCCTAAAAAACTACTTCAAACGTGGTTTCAACTCTTCAGCCCAGATAAACAGGAGTTTATTAAGAATAAGATTGAGCCCATCCTCTCTCTACAGAAGATCCCATGAACATCACTCTAGTGTGGGCCTTCATACATCTATAGGAACCCGAATCTATCGCTTTTTTGTTGGGCCCACATTAGTTGAGCCCAAACCTCACGGAGTAAATAAAAAACAAAACATAAAAATAAAAAAGAAGCTAAACGAAAAGAATCCAACTTGTAAAATAATAGATAGTTATCATTGTGCCTAGTATTCTACCCACCAGAAATATTCATTCTTTTAGATAAATTCAACATTTTGCAACTAGCCTTCTCCATTTGGAATAAATAAGATTTAGATATTTTCTTTGTTTAGTCTTTTATTCTTCAGAATTCCTCTCTTGTAAATAGACTCTCAGTAATGTTGTTCTCGGCTTGTATATATTTCCATGAAAGCAATCTTCCGTAATCATCCATTCACAATTCCATCACTTGATTTTTGTAACACAAAAGCCCTAACTTTTCCTCTCTCTCTTTCAAAAAAAAAAAAAAAAAAGAAAGAGAAAAGAAAGAAAAAAGAAGGAAAGAAAAGAAAAGAAAAGAAAAGAAAAAGAAAGAAAGTTGCTAACAATTACAAATCTTTATAGGGTTCGGGACAAACACAATCACTTGGCCCATTAAGGCAGCTAACCTAAACAGATCCACTTAGCCCGAGAAAATAACCAACCAAACCCGAGGCAATAGACAGGGCACCTAAACAGATCCACTTGTGATTAGGGTTCCCCTTCATCCTGGAGGGCTTTTGCAACAAACCTCTATTCCACAATTCCATGAAGACTTGAGCAATAGGTCGGTTCAGAGGTGTATGTTAGGTGTAGATGGGTAGGGGTAGAGGGTCTAGTTTGGCTTGATGCTTCTTCCCATTGGAGCTCTCCTTGTCAGCTCAGCTTGACCTTTGTCACTAAGGCAGTCCTTCATGGATACTCTGTCCTTGTCTTTCTTTCCTTCTGACCGTTCCAAATTAGTTTATGCTTGTAATGGATATTGTCCTCTTGGTCAATATACTTTTGACAACATACTTTTGAGCCTTATGTTAGAATTTAGCTAAGGTTTTAGGGTTTCTCTTTGTAACTAAATGGAAGAAATCCCTAAAATGTTTAATGCTAAGTTAAACAACATGAACAACAACTCCCTCATCAAGTGAAGGGATTTTGACTACAGCATTACTGAACAGGCCACATATTCTTGTAAAGTCTCTCCTTCTCTTTGCTTAATCATGTACAAGGACAAAGTGTCCTTGGATGAGGGCTTATTAGCTCTAAAGTGGAAACTAAACCAACGAGCCAACTCGTCAAAGGAATTGATGAAGTTCTTGAGTAGGTAGTTGAATCGTATCCAAGATGCCTTTATCAGAGTACTTAGGAAGGCCCTACACATGATGGCATCCTCAAGACTAAGAGGTTTATAAGGGTACAGAAATGGATGAGGTGATCAACAAGATCGCCAATACTATCGTAGTGGTCAAAGGGAGGAAGTTTGTTACTCGAAGGGAAGACTTCATCTTGGATACCCTTAGCAAAGGAGGTTTTGTTGCTGGCAGCTAAGGTAGTAACATCTACTGCTCTACTCTCTTACCTCTTGAAGAGCCTCCTTACTATCTCATGGAGGTCATTCAAGTTGGTATTATCTACTAGGTAAGCCCTGCATGCAGTAAAGTATGCCAACCCCTTATGGGAGTCAACCACTTACTTATTGCCGAAAAGGGTACAGTCGCAATTAATCGTAGATTGCACCTGCTTATCCTGTAATGGAGGATCAAGTAATTGATCCTTGCCATTCGGCTACTGTTGTTTGTTGTTATTCTACATATTATAGGCATTTGAAGCTTCAAGCATGTACGTATGCTTGCTTTGCCTTTCAACTTGATTAAGCCAAGTTTGGAGTGCCTTACTGTGAGCTGCAAACTCCTCAAGCATCTACTCTAGGTGAGCAAAACACTAGTAAGGGGTTTCCTCAACTAGGGGATGATTGTTCAGAGGTTAATTGTTGGGATCTACAATACAAGACATAGTGGATATAGGAGATGTGGAAAGTGTTTAAAGTGTTTAGTTATTAAATGAGTTTGGGTTCCCATAGATGGTGCCAAATGTCATCTATAGGATCTGGTTAGTAGAGTAATGAAGAGGATTGGACTTTGCACTTGATGTTTAGCCTACAAAAAAAGAACACAATGAGAGGTGTTGAGGTGTTGTTTGGCATCACCACATTGATGCTTAAGTTAACGTTGGGTAATCGAAGGAGTATAAATGCTAAGAGTGTAGAGACTAAGCCAAGTGCGTAAAGTAATCAAAGTTTACCCTTGTGATGTGACTTGGTATTTATAGAGGAAGGTTGTCAGAAATTGAGGGATTGTTAGTAGGTAGGTGGTACGTCCATAAGTCGAAGGTAGTGGAGTCGTGTAATATGATGTGGTCTTGAATTGTAGGAGGTGATTATTAACCCGATCTTTAAGTTTTATCTACTGTCTTCTAACTGTTATGGGCTATAGTAACTGGGCAAGCTATGCATAGGGTCTAAGCAAAGGTTGACTAAGTGGATAGAAAGACTAGATCTAAAAAGAGAGACATGCTAGGCTACAAATCTAAGCAAGTCGAATGGGCTGAAAGGGCCTAAGCCTAAAATATCTTATCAACAATACCCACATAGGCATATCTTATTGAATCTAAACCTCATTAGTGAATCACTTGGTATTTTTAGTAAAATTAAATTGAATGTATTAATTACTTTTTGTTTAAATTTTCCATGTAATGCTATCAATAACCATAAAATAATTATAACATAAATTTTTGTTTAAGTTTAACATTATTTAAAATATGAAGGATCGATTGGATTCTTGAGTAATGATCATTTTATCGAACTTCTACATACTTGGAAATAAAAAGCTACCTTTATGATCATTAATATTATTTTGAATTTAATTTCTATTATAAGTATTAAGCCATCCAAAGATGATATTAGAAACATGTTTTTTTAACTAGAGACTCCATTGCCGTGACTTATTTGTATTAACATTTTTTTTTTATCAATAAAAGGATTGAACTTAAAAATTACATATACTTATTAAATAGGTGAAACTACAATGTTAGATTTTCAAAAATGATTCACAAATAAGTTATGTTATGAGTTAAGGTTCTTAGACACAACGGATTTAAATTAAACACAACATAACATGTTAACATAAAATATTAGCCCTGAATAACATAAATAATCTTTTGCACTTCCAACTTCTCGAGCACATATGATGTCTTTGAGATGTCTTATTATCATCATCACTAAAAGACTTAAAACACTACAGGAACATGGCAATGAAAGTTACAATAAGTTCCACTATGACCACAACAACCATCCAAATGCCGCACCCTCATCTTGATGAGGTTGTTCTGATGCAGCGAAAACATTGGAAAGGTAGGTTCCACCATCGTCGCTTCCATCGTCCTCTTCGGACTGCCCACCGACGCATCCTGGGTAATCATCAGCATGGAAATAAGAATCACTGCTGTCCACAAGCTGCGGACCATCCTCATCCACCACGGCGCTCCCTCCGCTCCCCGAGCTTAGGCGGTCCTCCACTTTTGTATTGAATTGAAGGACCGAAACAACAGCCTCTTCAGCCTTCTCTGCATCGTTTGTTTGTCCATTTGTTGATGCTCCAGTGACTTCTTTGGATTGTAGCTTCTCATTCAATGAATTAATCTACGTGCCAAAAATAAATTCAACTATCATCTAATCCACGTAAGCTTTGGTTGACACATGATTGCATAATCATAGACCTGTAACGACATGTATCCCAGGCATTCGACTGTTCCATAGTTGTTAAACTAAGAGATAATTATTTGACCTTAAAATAATAATAATAATAACAATAAATAAGAGATAACTATAAATATACTTTTCAAGCTCTGAGAGAGTATAGAAAGTCGTCGGAATCATCTAGAAGAGTCCTTACCTCTTCATAGATTTTAAAAAAATTGCAGTTATCCACCATAGCTTAAACTCTCAAATCTGTCATTGAAGACCCATAAGTACCAACTGTTTGGAGCATAGGTGTACATTTGAAATGTCATGAGGAAGAAAAGCACTTTCGGGAGCTTCAAATATTTATCCCAAACTAGATGAATAGTTTTAATGGTATATTTGCAATTTGCTCTATATGTACCTAAACTTATTCATAAATTACTCCAGTTTAATTTTATCTTAGCCAAAGTCCAATTCAATCATAATAAACTAGAGCTTGAACTCAAGTCATTCAAATAATTCATTACATAATATTTGATTTAAGGAGCTCACATGTTTAATGTAAGCTCAAGAGGGGCCTAATTACAAGTTAAGTCCAAATTAAATTTCAAATATTATTTTAATGAAAAGAGTAATATTATTTTTATAGTAAAAATAAATTTAAAGAAGTTTAATCAAATGAAAATCTAACTAATTAAATACTACTTTGATTTGAGGTCGAATTCAATAATATCCCGTGACGACAGAATACACTTATATCAAAGTACATCTAATTGATCCAACTGCTTTCGAGGTTGAGAAAAGAGGTGGAGGATCGGCATATCTAGACATATTTTAAGAAAGCAACCGAGGTATATTCGTTTTATGACTTTGGAGACCGTTTTTTTTTTTAATTAATTAACTTTCTTTTTTTTTTTTTATTTTTTGTTTTCAAAATTAAAAGGTGAAATTCATGTCAGATGCTAATATGAATAAAATATAAACTTTGCCGTGAAATTCGAATCTCAACATACCCCACTACTAACAGTTCTCAAATGGTCCCAACCTGGTGTTTTCAAGAATATGTTCAACTCCCAACGTTGGACATATATATTTATTGATCAATATTATCAGCATCACGTCTTCAGGAGCATAAACTAAGTTATATAGTAACATTGAATGTGCAAGAGGTTTTACAATCTTATTTACTGAATGTTATCAGGTGAAGACTATGCAAGACTTCATCTAAACGTTGGGGTCAACCATGAATAGCTTGATGTGTGGAATTAATTAAGCATAAATCACATACCCTCTAAAAATTATCAAAACTGAAAAGACGTCTTAAATTTTCAATATAACGAACTCACGTCCCCCGGAAAACATGGACTCACCACAAAATTGATGGAGTACCGAGTTTGTCTTTTATATAAATATAAATTGCAATTATCTTTTTCATCCATTGATTTGGGATTTTTCTTAATTGGTTTAATAGTTCAACATTCAATAAGGAATAGACTTGATGATGAATCAGCCTCAAAAAATAATTACAATTGTATATTAGACAAATGATTTACTTGGTATATGAAACATACTATAAGGGTTATAAATGTACTGCTTTGAAAATTTAGGATATCATTATGGTTTCAATAGTTTTTTTTAAGTGTCATTATAATTAAACTTTAAGCTATTAAATGCCCTTACTTTAGACTAGATATAGATATGGTTTTATATTTTCGTATTTAATAACATTTATTGGTGATACCTCGGATCTGAGCTTTTCGTTCTCCTTAACAATTGAATCATAGTTTGATCGAAGGGAGTCGTATGAAGCTTTGAGAATATCATAATCTCTTTCGAGCTGCTTCGTCTTCCACCTAGCTCGGCGGTTTTGGAACCACACTGCAACCTGTCTCGGTTGCAAACCCAGCTTCTTTGCAAGTTGGGTTTTTCTCTCAGGTTCCAGTTTGTTCTCATCTTCAAAACTCTTCTCCAGGAGATGCACCTTAAACACCATACCATGAGATTGTGATTACATTTCAGAAAACTACATTAGGAACTACAAAATTCATGCAATTGATTTATGAGTGTCGTAGTTTGACTGACAAAACTTATGACAGATGAAATTTTGACCGATTGAGCAACTAAAAAATACCTAAACTCTTACGGTCTAATGGCATGTTTATCATTCTTTAACAGCATGGATTAGGATCAATTCCTGTTTTCATAATTTAAAAATTAATATAATCGACAAAAAAAAAAAAAAAAAAGAACGGAAAGCACTCCTATCAAATGAAGAAACACCATATGTCTCTATAATTCTTATAAACAATTATAACAAACTTGAAATATGAAGTAGATAGGTCATTAACCACATACGTACCCCAAAAATAAGAAATTAGTACAATAATATTAGTATATTACGATAACGGTCTTCTCACTTTTTCACGAAAGCTGTCCTGAATGTAATTTTCCTCGCACTTCTTCACAAGCATCCCAGCAGTAACTTTTAATATAGTTTGTTAACAATATTATTTCAATATACTTTTAAACATATCACAGCTACTCCTCCACGCTTCAATATTATAGATATATCACAACCAAAAACATCAATCTCAAAGCTGAATCTACGAGTCCAGGACTTCCATTAAACAGAGCAAGAACATATTCAGATCTAAGCAAGGATCCTGTATGGATCATTCACAAACCTGCTCAGGAGTTAACCTTCGTTTCTTTTCCGGCATCTGATCATCGTAGTACTCCTCGTAAAGCTCCTCTGATGAGCTAAAAAATGGTCGAATCTTGGAGTTTTCGTCCATGCCCATCAATGACCTCGCTCCTAGAAATTAAGGAACAAGTAACTAAACTCAGCAAAGCACAACAAAGTGCTCAATCCTAGGATTGGATTATTTACCAAAACGGAACGAAATACATGAACAGATATGAAGTAACTACAAAATATATACTTAACAAACTCAGATCAGACGCGGATTCCAAACAAAAAGATATTATCTTCAATCCCACAAAAAGAGAGAGAGATAGAGAGAGGGAGGGAGGGAGAGCAAAAGGAAGTTTGAGAATTCTAGTTACCTTGAAAAATCGAATCACCATTGTTGTTACCAAGGAACAACATATTTCCATGACAATATGAAGGGCCAAACAAGAAACGCCCCGAATCCATTCTTCCTCCTTCGTTTCCTTATAAAATTCACTTGAATTATGCTTATATGTGTACTATGTCAGTGCTTATATGTATAGACAGTATTTTTTTTTTTTTTAAGCAATAAAGAGTTAAAACAGCATGAGCTTGTGGCGAAAGAAGCTAGTACTCCAAAGCAACCTCGCCGGAGTTTCCAATGGACAAATACAAAACCCCATCACGCCAGAGTGTCCAATAGCCTTACCCAGCTCCGGCAAGAAGAGGAAGAAACTAAAATGATTGAGAAAATTAATATTTTATAAGTTATTTTCTTCCTATATTTAGTAATAAAGGTGAGATTTTTAATGGGAATCAGGTTTAAAGATGGGAAGTTTTTATTGAAAATGGAGATCCAAATGAGTATAGAATCTTAGGTGCAGGATATTTAGGGGGGTTGAACTCCGGTGGCCGGAGTTTTCGCCGGCGTTACAGAGGTTGCTCTGCGGTGCTTTCTGAAGTGGAGTTTTGCAAATAAAGTTGATATGGAGGAAGAGCGTGGGCATTTATATTGATGCTTGCGAAGTGTGAAATGACCTTTTTGTACCCAAAAGTGTTTCTTTACTGGGAGTCAATTTATTTATTAATTTTCCTTTGGAAAAAGAAATCAGATTATTAATTTTGTCTTTTCATTTTTTCCTTTATTCTTTTTCCTCAAAATATTTAATCAAGTCTCGTTTTCGTCCGAGTATAATCAACTGTATGTGGAAACCCTTTAGAGCCACAAAAGTTGGGGAAATATGTACATGATGATCTCTTTGGGAGATTTGATCATTTCATTCTTTTAAACAATATAAAGGGTTTGCCGATATTTCTCTAATTTTAATACTTTTATATGGCAACAAATTCTATTTTTTCTCCCTAAATAAGTGTATCACTAAATAGTTTCATAACTATATCGTGTGTATATGAGTTTAATATCGTTAAATTTGATTCGAATGGTTGATCTGAATATATAAAATAATCAAAAACTAAAAAATGATAAAATTAAATTTAATCAGGATTTATTAAAAATTGAATCAAGATTGAAGCACATCAATTTTATAATTAGATTAGATGTAATCGAATTAAATGACAAGAGTTAACTCGCATTTAATACTACTGCACGAGTCAATCAAAGGTATGGACCGTAATTGAGAAAATCACTCTCCAGATCTTTATACACACTTCCTCAGACACTCTCCAAGATGATGTTGCTAACACATTTGGTAATTGTTGGTGTATTTCTTCTTAGTCTTTATGATGACTGCCCAAAACATGAGCTAAAGAGCCAAAACGAGAAAGATAACACAGGTTAGGAGAATATGATGAAGAAATGATAGGTGTTTTCATTCTTTTACCGTGAAGACATCATGAATTCAAAATTTCTCATTATCAATGGGAGCAAGAACTAGAAAAACTTTCATTCCTTATCCCAAAAGGCCACGTGGGCCTTTGTCTTCGACCATGCGATCCATTTTTCTTGATCCTTTTATTCTTATTCAAACTATATTCACCTAAACTTTCTTTAATGAAGTAATTTAATGCTTGAATCATTTAACTTGTTCCTAATAAAATGTTATTATACATCACTCTCTAGGTTTCCAAAAGAAAAAAAAAAGAAGAAAGAAAATTGTATTCAAACTCAAAATAAATTCAAATGCCTATTTCAAAAATAGTTTATAATCATTGAATCGCTTAAAGATTGTGAAAGAGATTTCATTAAAAATAGTAGACGTTATATGGGTTGTACATTACAACCAACCAGCACCGTGAACACCATGCAACTCAATCTTTCCATATGTGGATATCTTAGACCGGTTCATCTATAAAACATCATCACCAAATGCCTCGCTCAAACATAAGGCGGTCAGCTCCTGCTTGACTTATTATTCTCCTTTCTACATTTTGAAGTTTGTCCAATTGACATATCATGTACAATTCATTATTAAGATAGTTTTTGTTAATATCAAGGTACAATACTTGAGATCTAAGATTAGAGCTGACATAATTCAAAATGATTTGAGCAATACCATGGTTTAAACTTGATAAAAGAATATTTAAAGCTAAAGCTTTTATTTCTTAGTACGAGCTTGATTTGAGGCATCATTCAATAAACTCGAACTAATTCAATAAGTTTCTTGAAAATCAAGTATCTAGAATGATTAAAATCTTATAATTTCATTTATGTTGAAGCTAAGACTCTTCTTTAATTTAATAACACTTTACAAATACTCAGTTAAACTTGAGTTTAATTGAACTTTTATGTTTGTCAAGCCAACTAAGTAGAAAATCAAGTTCAAAACTTGACTTGATTATAGGCAAATCAAATTTAAGAAATACGAAGCCAATTTTGAATAACTTATTAGCTAGCTTAATTCGCTCACAATCTTCAATAGCTACATAAAAAGTCTTAGGCCAAAAGTCATGTTTAGTACATAAGATGAGTTACAATAGGCATTTGATATGATCTTCTTTTAAAACAAGCCAGGTCTCATGTTCTCCATATGTTAGTGCTAGCACATACCACTTAAAGAACTTTCCTTAAATCATTGAGAATGATCTAATTCTATACGTGTGTTATTCTACCTATTAATGCCCCCCTTAAACACGTTTGATCAAGGATAATTTGGATAATCTTGTATAAGCTTAGTAAATCGTGCAAAATCTAGTGTTACCAACTTGTTTCGAGAGATTCGAGGAACTTTTTTAGTCCATTTACAAAGTTGCAACACTTAATCGGTTAATTTACAAAGTTAAAGTGCCTAGAACTATGAGCAACCACAATCTATAATACCAAATTAGTCTTTCCTTGTACATAACATGGATTAGGTTTTGCATTAAAGTCTCATATGGTGCTTAAAACCTAAGAGTTTCAATGCAATCTACTTATTTGATGTTGATGAGAGCATATGTGTTTTATCCTCGAGTCTGGAAGAAGCTTAGGTGGGGCACCACTGTGGAGAAAGATTTTTGAGAGAATGCTTAGGATGGAGTCAGATATTTTGAAGAAAATTTATCATGTGTTGATGATACACTTAGAAGGTATATGTACATAAAATGTTGTGAAAAGAAAGAAAGACTATGGAGTATGCACATATGAAGTTACCCATCGTAAAGTTGAACTTGAATGTATTACTCTTTTATAAATATATACAGTATTGTCCTTTGAATGAAAGCAGGTTAGATGTGCAGGTGTTGCATTCCGGGTCTGAGTGGGGATGTGATATACCTTTTGCACACACCATGTATCAAATTTACAGGTAGATGACAATAATAGGGTAATGTTACAATTTAAGTCACTGAAAGAAAGAAAGAAAAAAAAAATTGAACTTATTATATACCACATTTATTATCCAATTAAAGTTTTGACTCTAAACATCACTATGTCTTCCAATGTTGTTGTTACAAAGGTCCTTATGCAAGAAGTTGAAACTTTGATTGGGTAATAAAATGTAGCATGCAATAAGTTTAGTAAACCAATTGCAAATTATTATAATATTTTAGGTACCAAACATAGCAATTTTCCTAAATTAATCTAAATTTCATAAATTTCCCAATCTCAGTCCCACTTATACATTTTTATTTCGGAAAAAATATACGAACGATGAAAAGATTAAATAGACGAAATCAATAAAATGATTGGAATGGAGTATGATATATTTGAAGATTAAGTGTACTTATAAATAAATTTTAAATTTGAAGTTCGAATGTCGGATCTGGTCTAACTGAAATCTTAGGGAGTGCATGGCTTTAGGTGTCTTCGTGGCTTCGATCATTTGCAGATTACGACACTACAGTTACACCTTCATCATAATCACGAGGAAATTAAAAACTAAAAGTTGGCTTGGATAGATAGGTTCGGTGCACAATGGATAATATTAAAAAATCAAGCCAACTAAGTCAGACGCATTGTTTTTAACACGATTCAAATTTAAATTAATTTTGATTTAGATATTGCATTATTAGTCGGATTTATTACTGGAAATGATGTGAGGTTTAGTTTCTAAATTACAGCTACTATTATTTTTGTTCTTATTTTATTTAAATTACACTCGATCTAATGTTTGGTTTATTGCGTGAATTTTAAATTTGGTAACACAAAAGACATGCGATATCCAAGTTTTAGATAAAACAATTTATATTTATGATACACTTACCGAATCCAATGCCAAATTAAAATAAGTTTTTTCTCCAATTTAATTCATAAAAATTTTCCAATTGAACCGAATTGAATATTACAGTGGAGAGCCAAACCGAATCAAATGAAAAACAAAACCTCAATGTTGAAAGATCCATAATATCTTCTATTGTTACAGTGTTATTGAAATTAAACATAACATGTTTTTATCACCGTCAAATTGGCTATTGCCAATGCCTCTCCACTTCATTCTTCATACGACTAGTAGTAACTTTTAGCTTCAATATAGGTCAAAAACTAATTGACTAACTTTTTACATAAATGAACAAAAATATTTAAATAATATTAATGTCTCATGTGAATTAAATAATAATGTATAAATGTTAATAAAATTTTAACATGTTGTAGTTTTTATACAATATGAATGATAGTTTTTTATAACTCTCTACTCTATTACTATGATTATCAAAATATTATTAGTACTTATTCATCTCTTATCAATATATGCGATGTACAAGTATTTGTAAAATTTTGATATATAATAGTTTTTCTACAGCATAAATAGTAAATTTTCAAAAACGGTTTACTTATTGTGATATACCGAAATATTGTTATTATACTACGCATCATTAATCTGTACAAGTGCATATTAGTGCTAATGATTGTATCTTCTAGGCGAAGGATCAAAATAAAAATTCGCACCAATCACATTCAGCACTCTAGCTTTCGATCGATTTGCAATCAACTGCCTTTGTCAAGAAAGATGCTTACTACCTGGATAAAGTATTAACTACCAGGGTTGGAACCTTTATACTAACAGCACCGCGACACGTAGTAATATTTACCATGAAAACTTCGAATTGGATAATGAACGAAACAGACGATATGTTATAACAAATTAATCGTAAATCCATTACAAGATTAAAGTACCAAATTTGATATTTTCTCCTTATTAAACATGACTGATGTGCATTTATGGGTATTTTATCATGGTCTTATTATTTTTGTAAAATTTAATGGCTTACTTATTTATTCATTCTAATATTCCTTTTGGTATTTAGGAGAGGAGACTAGATGCAACCTTATAAAAACGATTAGATCATGTGGTCTAATTTCTTCAAATCACCAACTTGGGTGATGCATTGGTTTGGGATGGGAATGGACAAGTTTTTGTATGAAGCATTGTTTTCTGTGCCAGCTGGATGTTGGACATATCCCATCTCATGTTATCGGGGTCGTTAACCCCGTCCTATTCTGCTCTTCCCATTTTTGTTGCAGCACGTACTTTCTATTCTTGCCGTTCCTTTATAGATTTGGGCCGTTTGGTTGAGAAGATAACTCTTCCTTTTTCCGTTGGTCCTCTTTTATTTGAACACGAGAAATTCTGAATAGGACTGCGTTAACGGATAATGATACATATTTGCTGGAATTTTATTAATATTTATTCGGTACTAATATATTCATATTCTGTATTGGTAGAATTGAAACTTTTTTTTAAGGGATTGATATATCATTAATTATAGTTTTAATAATTAGTAAAGCATGGTCACACGTCTACTTTTTGTTTCCATTTATATTCTTTATTGAGACTTGTTCCGCACTGATTATAGTTGTGATTTTCACGTTCGAACCGAGTTCTTCACAAAAGTTAGTCATATACTAGTTGTTACGGTGTCGTTTTTTTTTTTTTTGGTAAGTGTGTGGTGATCTGGCATTCTGAGTGCATAAAATACGTATAGTCCGTATGTCATTGAGGTGCCGTTTACTATTTGGGTGTCTGTTCATCATATGATTTATATTATTCTAATTTAGAAACAAATTTTATTATAATATATAGTTTTAGAATCTTTTTTATTTTTTTTTTACATATATATCATTTTTTTTTATGGTGTGACTAACCTATTTCTACAATTTTTTTATTGTATTTGATATAATTTTGAAAACACTTGTTTTTTATATTCTATTATAGCAAATTATTATTGAGTATTTCACTTTTAAGTAATTCTTTATATGAAAATCATATATCATATTACAATATGTTATAATGTCTATTAGTATATGAAAAAATATTTTATTGGATAATATTTTTAGATAATATATAAATATTACATTATTTTTACATTTGTTATTTTTAGAAATAATTAAGAAATGTATAATCATAATTTAGACTTTTATCTATGTATAGCATGGGCAGTCAACTAGTAAGTAAAACACAATAAAAGTGATTTGCCATTCCATATGATTAATAGTGAATAAAACGTAATAGAGGTATTACACTTATTTATCAATAACGTTATGAGTCCTAAATTGTAGAAGAATCACATTTTTCTCGGCTAGGTGCTATATCCTAATTTCTAGAAGCATCGTCGTCCCATAATCTGAAGGGATACATGCAACCATAAAAACATGTTCATATATATAATTATATATATGTATATATATTTTCGTGAATGTGGCACGAGTTTTTAGGAAACTTCGAGATATACTATTTATTGACAGTGTATTTCATTTTATTTTGAATTCGATAGAGGAATTCCAACAACGAATAACTTTTTTATGGAAACTATTTACCAAAAGATTCTATGTATGTGATGACACTATTAGCGAATAGGTTATATTTTCAATAACATGTCGTGTATTCCCTTTTCTCTTTAGTGCTTAACAGCTGTATCCAAGAATTGACGACCGACCATTTTGGTTGCCTAATCAACTTCAAGCTAGTACATACCACACCTCTGAGATAATGGAAGAAAATCAATGAATGTGATGGGATCCAGTTTCCTGTTCTAAATGGTGTTGTTTTCTGTATCCTTAGTAATCAATTGTGTTATCGTGTATAAGAAATCTTTAATATTTATTCCACTCCCATTAATCTTCTTATGCATTTGGACAGTATCATAATTGAAGTTTATATAGACAAAAACAGGAGGGGAGAAAACTCTGTGGAATGTGATGTAACTATGCACATATATGCCTAAAGAAATATATGGCGTTGAAAATGCATATGTGTTATTTCTATAACTAGGCCAACAACACACAGTTAAGCCTTTTTTGCATTATTAGTTAGGGAAAACATGATTTATCCTTGAATTTTCGCTCATTTGCTATTGTTTTTTAATTGATGGAATGGTGTTATGCAAAAGAAGACTAGATTGAGGACAATACTCAAATGACACCAAGATTATATTGTAGCATAACAGATTTGTACCAAAATACACTAGATCTAACAAATTACGGTTGTATCAAACAAAAAAATATAGCAAATGTAACACTAAAAAGATTAGAAAATAACTGAAAGTAGTATAGCATACAATTCAGATGGATAGTATAAAAGAGAATACAGTAATAATAAGAGGGATAAGTTCATCCCTTGAGAAATCTTGGTGTCTTCTTCTTTTCTCCTTTCTTGAAGTTTTGCCTACTCGAAAAGGCTAAGAACGGAGTGTATCTCTCATCCACAAAGAAATCAAGGGAAAGTTAGTATTACAATAAACAAAAAGATAAACATGAGAGATAAAAAGGTGATCTGGGCATGGATCTCACATTGAGACCAAACCTTAGATTGAGAGAAGAGAGATAGAGACATACCGAAGTGTTTTCCATTAAGAGAGAGAGAGAGAGAGAGAGAGAGAGAGTAAAAGATCAAAGATATTTTGGGACTCGATATCCTAAGGGGAGTATAAGGGTTGGGCCTTGGTGTGGGCCTAACGATTTGGTACTCTCATCCATGGTTGGCAACAAGAATAACAACAATTCTTTTGATATGGACAAACTTTAAGCTATGGTGTCTTCTTTAGCTAAGACAATGCATACAATGCAATCTCAAATGCAGGAGTATTTTAAGAATGCTTCTCACATTCAAGAGTCTATGCAGGAACTTCATTCAAAGTGGGATGATGTTCATATGAATCAGAACCCTATTTTGGACAGTATTGTTCCTACTCTTACTTAAGGATCATCATTTTCGAGTGCAAGTGGTCATGGTGCCTCAAATTTCCTTTTAAAGGGTATTAAACTAGAAATTCTCAAATTTATAGGTGAAGATGCTTTAGGATAGATTTTCAAAGTAGAAAAGTTTTTTACTTTCCATGCTACACTTGAGGATCAACGTTTACTCATTGTTTCTTTCGTTATGGAAGATGCTGCATTGACATGGTGTCAATAGATGCAGTGAAACAATCAAATTACTACCTAGAGCGCCTTTCTCAAAGCTTTGGAAGAACGTTTTGGTCCATCCATTTACGATGATGTCCAGGGCAAGCACTCCAAACTTGCTTAAGTACGCACAATTCTGGAGTATAAGGTAACTTTTGAGGCTCTTTCTAACCAAGTTGTTAGCATTTCTAAAGGATTCCTGGAGAGTTGCTTTATTTTAGGCCTAAAGTTACATATTAGAAGAGATGTTTAGATTTCTAAACCAACTACGATGATGTATGCAACTTGGCTTACTAAGATATATGAAGCTAAGCACATTAACACTTCCCTTTTCTTTAAACCCTACTCCCGTCCTTCTCCGCTTATTCAAAAAACCCCTCCCTTATAATTTTTTAAACCTTTGTCATCTTCTACTCTTAATTTTACTTCTTCCTCTCCTGCTTCTACAACCCTTTTACTTGTCAAACGCCTTATTGCTTTAGAAATGATGGCAAGTATCATTGTGGCCATAAGTGTAAACCCAAATTCTTACTCCTTCATGATGAAGATCAATTTTTGGAGCCTTTTGACATTATTAATACCAATGACCATCCATCATCTACAGAACCTATTGAAACAAAGTGTGTTACTTGTGACTCAAACCAATGTGCTATTTGCTATCATGTTCTTTTGAGTCATTCCTTGCCTTGTACACTTCGCTTTCAAAGGCATATTAACAATCATGCAGTTATAATGCTTGTTGATTCTAGTAGCATTCATAATTTTCTCCAATCATAACTTGTTAAACATTTAGGTATATCCATATAGACCACTCCACGTTTTCATGTAACGATTTGTAATGGGAGTACTATGGCTTGTGATAGCCAATGTAGGGGCATTCCCTTCTATATTTAGGTTTTATGTTTTGAGGAGAATTTTTATATTTTGCTTATTCAAGTAGGTAATATTGCTCTAATCCAGGTTAAGGAGTTGCCGTTAATGCAATAGCTTATAACCAAATCCAGACTTGTACAATGGAGATACTATTTCTCCTGTGACTACCTTTGAACCATTGACTTCACCTTTACCGCAATCTCCTCACCTGTCACTTAGTTCGATTAAGGATGAAGAAGGGGCCCATTATACTATTCAGCGCTATCCCTTTCAAAGGGGTTGGTATTTGGTCGGAGAATCTTAGGTTTCCCCTAATGGGTTGTTATGCAAGTTTGATTTATGTTTATAAGTCATATCTTTGTTAAATTTAGTTTAGGGTGATTGATCACTTCATACAATATAAGCTAGAACAACAAACAGAATCACAGCATCAATCATAATCAAGTACATGTACACAACAAACTATCTAACACACACAACCAACTATCTAACGCATATAACCAACTATAATCTCAAGCTTCTAAAATACAGGAATGTATTAATCTTAACTTAACTTGACTCGTCGCTCACTTACTCAAGGTCCGATTCGCTCAAGCCATCTCCAATCATCCTTATAATATAAATGTGGTTTCAGTTTTTCATATAACTATTATAGGTTAGTTTTATCCTATAATGCTTATTGCTATCTTTTGTTTAGTGTTTAATATGTCCAGTTACCTAGGTTCTCAAATCATTTACAATTATTCTAAGTTTGGGGCTAGGTTCGTGTTCAATTTTCGCATCGATTTTCTAAAGTAGGTTCTAGTTCAATTTCTAAGTATTGTTTTATACCTGAACCCTAGAAACTCGTTTCAACTCATAATGTGAAATTAATTACATTACTTCCAGATATCCTAAATACCATCATTACCTCTAGTCAATATTTTATTTCACTCGATACACTTAAATCCTTATTAGTGTACTGAATTTACTCCTGATGTGAGAAATTTTTACATTTTTCATATAATTACATAAATTTAAGTTTTCTATCAGATTTATTATATATCCCTATTATTTATATAATATCAATTTTTATCCTAATATCTTCTATTTATTATATTTCCAATAATTGCATATTATGTACCATCACTCATCATGTACATAATACATTTCTAATATTTCTATCACTCTAATTATCATCTCCTAACATCACTTATCATTTCAAAATGTCTAAATTCATCCTAAATCAGATTTTACACCTAATTACTCTGATTTACAAAATTAACTTAAAATTTACTATTTTTCCCTATTACTTATTTATCACATAATTAGCCTAATAATTACATCTAACACCCTAAATGCTACAAGTATCATGCTTCATCAGATTTTAACATCCTAAAACATATAATTATTCACTAAATCAATACTTAACCATTTAATTACTTAATTAACCCTAAATTACTCATTTTATGCCTCATTTTAAAGCCTAAAAATTATCTAAAAATTAAAAAAATAATTTTTGAAAATGGGCTTCATAGCACTATTCTATATCATCTAAGTATTCTACACAAAAATTTTGGGCTCAAAACTACACTCCTAAGGTCATTTATTTCTAAATCGAAAAATGTTCGATTTTGCATAATTTCTTAAGGACCATATATCACGAGATATATTTTCATCAAACTAATATTTTTCCTAAAAACTATATACTAAAATATTCTAGAATAAAAAAATTCATAATTTTCTAAGAATATTTACTATTTTTATAAAATTACACAAAATCAGGCTGGAAATCGAACTCACCGGTTTGGGTGGCTCCGGCTACCGTCGGTGGCCATGGGTGTGTTGGTCCACCTGGGCACTGCCACTACCGTATGGTGGTGGTGGCCGTCCACTCCCAACTGCTCGTCGGGTCTAGGTTCTCCTTAGAAGTCCCTATTGTATAGATTTTTGCTAATTTTTTGTAAAACCCTAATTTCCTCCCAATTTCGCCTCTCTCCAATTTTCTAGGGTTTTAAACTAATCAAATGAGCTTTTGAAAAATTTGGAGTATTTATAGAGCTTTAGGGAAATTATTATCCATTAATTTGATTAGACAATTGCCTTATCTTCTTTTAATTTACCTTTTGTGTTGTTCTAATTTAATTAGCTAATTTTTTTCTTATTTTCCCCAGTTGACACGACCCAAATCTGGATCATTCCTTATTTTTTATGATTTTTATTTATTTTTCTTAATTAATTATGAATTTTATTTAATTATTTAGTATTATTTTAGCACATTTTGTGTATTTTAAGTAATTACACATATTTCTACCTACATGTAAATTTATATATAGTATGAATAAATATTCCTAAATATTATTTAGGTCATTCCATGATTTTTAGTATACATATAATTTATCTCTAATGATTCATTAATTATCGGAATGCATTTTATGCATTTTCAATAAATAACGAGTTATATACTTAAAATTTGGAAATTTTATATTCTTTTATTTTATTGCTTACTTTTTTTTTTAAATTTAAACTTACGGGATTATTTTTACTAATATTTCTAACTTTACTTTATAATTTTGGCTCAATCAGATCTTTCAACTGATTAGAATCTCGAGTGACTGGTTGTGGGGCTTACAACAATCATCAAAGACTACTACCAACAATAACTCACTTAAGGAGTAATTGGGCAAATTCTTTCCTATTTTTGAGACACCATCATCATTGCCACCTCTCCGAGACATTCAACATCATATTCATTTGACCATAGGTACATCCCATGTCAATGTCAAACCATATTCTTATCCTCATTTTCAGAAGGGAGAAATTGAGAAACAAGTATGCGACATGTTAGTTTAGGGAATAATTCAATACAGTACAAGTGCTTTCTCTTCACCTATACTCTTAGTCAAAAAGAAAGATGGTACATGGCGTTTTTGCATTAACTATCATGCAGTTAATCAAGTCACGATTAAGAATGAGTTTCCTATTCCAACCATTGATGAACTTCATAGGTCTTGCATTTTTTTCTAAGCTGGATTTACATTCAGGATATCATCAAATTAGGATGCACCTTGAGGATATCCATAAAACCGCATTTCGCACTCACAAGGGCTACTGTGAGTTTCTTGTCATGCCTTTTGGATTGAGTAATGCCCCTTCCACATTTCAATCCATTATGAACAAACTTTCCTAGCCGTATTTACGTAAGTTTGTGATTATGTTTTTTGATGATAACTTAATTTATAGTGGGTCCCTTGCTAACCACTTATCTTACCTTATGATTGTGTTGCAGACCCTTCTTGACAATAATTTTCTTCTTAAAGAAAGTAAGTGTCTTTTTTGACAAGCTTCTATTAAGTATTTGGGCCATATAGTCTCTGCCTAAGGGGTGAGTTCGGAACTTACAAAGGTAATGACCATTACACAGTGGTAAGTTCCTCAAAACATCAAATAGCTTAGGGCATTTTTAGGCCTCTCAAGATATTATAAATATTTTGTGAAGGGTTATGCTTCTATCACCAGTACCTTAACAGATATGTTACAGAAAGATAGATTTGAGTAGACAACATCGATAGTGGAAGCTTTTGAAAAGTTGAAGAATTCACTCACTCATGCTTCCATTTTGGCCTTACTTGATTTTACAAAATACGTCGTTGTTGAAACGGATGCTTCTAGGCAAGGCATTGGCATGGTGTTATTACAAGAGGAATACCCTATTTCTTATTTTAGCAAAAAAAAAAAAAAAAAAAGCCCATTCACTTACAAAAAGTATATGCCTATGTACAAGAACTTTATGCTATTGTCGTGGTTGTACGTAAGTGGCGCCAATATTTACTAGGCTCTTGTTTTCTCATCCAAACTAATCATCACGGTCTAAAGGAGATATCGAATCAAGTGATTTAAACACTTGAGTAGCTAAAGTACCTTTCTAAACTATTGGGTTATGATTATATCATAGTGTATAAGGCAGGTAAAGACAATATAGTGGTTGATTCTTTATCATGATAGTTTGATGGTGAATGCTCTTATTTCGAGATATTTGCACCATGTTTCAAGTTGCTTGACACATTGAAACAGGAGTACTCTTCCCTGCCTCCATTTTAGAAACTCACTTTTGACTTGAACTAAGGAATAGTGTTGAAATGGCCTCTTTTGTAAGCTTTAAAGATAAGCCAAATAACCATAAAATCGAATTTAGTATACAAAGTTTATAGCGATTGGTTAAAGGATTCGATTAAATCTAAATTATAAACTAAAGCTAGAAATATTATTAAAAGTGACTCTGTAAGTTTGAATTTAAGAAAATAAGTAGTAAAATAAGAGAATATAAAAATTTTAAATTTTAAATATATTACTTATTATTTATCGAAAGTGTATAAAATGTATTTTGATAATTAATAAATCACTAGAGATAAATTATATATATCCTAAAAATCATAGAATAACCTAAATAATATTTAGAAGTGTTTACTTGTACCCCATATATATTTATGTGTAGGTAGAAATACACAAAATTACCTAAATTACCCAAAATTAGTTAAAAATTTACTAAATAATTAAAGAAAATTATAAAAAAAATTAAGGAAAAATTAAAAAAAAAAATCAAGGAAAGGGGAAATAAACCAGATCGAGTCATAGCAGCAAAGGGAGTAAGAAACCAAAATTAACCAATAGAAAACAAGCAACAAAAAAGGTAAAAATGGAAGAGATATGGGTCTTGTCTTATCCTATTTAATACACAATAATTCTTACAAACTTTATAAATAGCAAGAAAATTTACAGAACTCATTTGGTCAGTTGGGAATTGGGAAAAATTGAGAGAACCGAAATTAAGAGGAAAAATTAGAGTTTTAGAAATTTTGTCTTAAATTTGTATAGGTAGGGAAAGAAGACCGAACTTACACACCACCACCACTTAGAACCGAACCACCACCACTTAAAACCGAACCATTACTACCTAGAACCGAACCATCACCACCACCACCCCACTCTAAACCTACCGCCTAAATCAACTGGCATACATGAACCGATGTTGGAGGCTAAAAAGCTTTCGAACTAGGTAAGTCTCACATCTCCTCCGATTTTGCAAAATTCCTTAAAATTGTTTATTATGCCCAGAAAATTATGAAATTTATTATTCTAATGTTTTATTGTATGTAGATTTAGGGAAAAATAGTGATTAAGTTTAATCATGTCTGTAAATATAGAGTTCTTAAAAAATTAGATAAAATTGAGCATTATTAGAATTAGAAATAAATAGGCTTAGGAGTGTAGTTTGGAGCTTAATTTTTTTCTATAGAATGCTTAAGTGATATTGAACAGTACTATGAAGCCATTTTTTAAAAATTAATTTTTGAAAATTTTCAGTAAATTTTTAGTCCTAAAATGATGAAAAATATGGGTAATTTTGGTTTAATTAAGTGATTAAATGATTAATTACTAATTTAGAAGGTAATTAGATATTTAAGGATGTTAATCTTTGATGTGGAAACCTAATCTTAGTTTTTAGAGTGTTAATCGTAATTAATATGGGAATTATGTGGTAATTGTAGAAAATTTAGGAATATGTGAAATTGGGATTTTAATAAATATAAAAAAATAGGTTAAATTGGATAATATAATAATAATATCAGTACAAAATAAATTTGATACAAAAATTAATTTTAGGTAATTGGATAAAAAATATAAAATTTTCTCACATTAGGAGTAAATCCGATACTTCAATTAAGATTAGAGTGTACTTAATATGTTAAAATACTAAATTAAGACCCAGTATGATATTAAAATACTTGAGCTTAATGTGATTAATTTCACACTAGGATTCGAGCGTATTTAGGATTTCTCATAGTTAGAAACAATTTAAAATCAAAACTGGAATTTAATTTAGAAATTGAACCTCGAGCTAATGTAAAGTGAATCATTGGTAAATAATAAGTATATATGGAGAAGTAAGTTAAATTATAACTTAAAATGTATCATCAAAGTATAAATACTAAAAAGACATATTTGTATTATTGGATACTCGGAGACGAACCAACCTGCAATTAAGTAATTGAGCAACTGAGAATTTTAGGTAAGTTGGGTTTATTATTTCACCATATTTAGAGTACTATTTTAGGGTACTCGAAGACTTAGGATTGTGTATGATTGCGATTGTAAGTAGTTTTATGCATGTGTTTACGTATCTAACTTCGTGTTAGAAATTATGATGTGATTGATAATTGTAATGACTAGATTAGTGTGAAATTATTTGAATACCCTAAATTAAACCTAATCATAATCGATCATAAAACCCTAAATTGTTATGCATTGCAATCCTTTAGGAGATCATTAGGATTCTCTAACCAAACACCAACACCTTCGAAAAAGATAGTGCTGGATAGTAAATTGATCTTTTCCTCATCCTTAGCCGAACTAAGTGACAGGAGAGGAGGTCGTGGTGAGGATGAGGGCACTAGTTCGAAGGATAGTCTTAGGAAGAGCAATGTCTCCATTGCACAAACCTAGGTTTGGTTATGAGTTATTGCATAACGTAAAAACTCCTCAACCCGAATTAGAGTGAGTGAAATTACTTTGATTTTGCAAAGGACTGGACTATGTTGTGTGATAACACTTACTTGTTGCATTGCATGAAAATAATTGCTTGATAATCTTATTTGTGCTTATATACATTCATGAGTCTCCGATTCAACTTACTGAGCTGTAGTTGTTCATATTTGTATAGATACTTTTGCAGGTCCTGATCTCTGATTACTCTGATTAATATGGCGCCCTACAACTATTCGGAGGTTAGTTCTTTTTTAAGCCTGGGGGTGTAAGGATCAAATTGCCTAATAGTTAATGTATATCTAGAGTCTCATTAGTATCTTTAAGACTGAAAGATTGATATTTGATATGTAAATCAGTTGACTATTATGATATGATGTAGAATCACCTGGGAATTTTACAGTAATGTACTTGTAATTATATATATATATGTTGACTTGAAGCTTTAATATTTACTGTAGCTTTAGTCAAATTTTTAATTAGACTGTTTACTTCAAAGCGAGGAGTTGTTGACACCTTGTGTAGATCGTGTTTATAATAGGCATTGTGAAGCTAGTTACTATCATATATTGATTTACATGGCGGGACTGTTGCAATTTCGTGACTTCGCGACTTCGAGGCATAACATCTTCTATGGAATAATGGTTTTTTATATTTCGGCCAATGGTTGTTTTTGGTGCCTCAATCTTCCTTAATTCCCTCTTCGTTGGTTGAGTACCAATCTACTCCTTATTCAGGTCATTTTGGTTTCCTTAAAACCTATAAGAAACTAAGTGCTGCATTTTATTGGGAAGGTATGAGGGAGAAGGTTAAGACCTTTGTCGAGGAATATGCCATTTGTCAGCAACTTAAATACTATACATGATCACCTGCAGGGCTGCTTTCCCCTCTCCCTATCCCTGACCACATTTGGGAAGACATCAGCATGTATTTCATCACTTGTCTTCCAAAGTCCTAAAGCTATACTGTTATTTTTGTGGTTGTTGAACATCTCTTTAAATTTTGCCACTTAAGGGCCCTTAATACTCATTACATAGTAGCCAAAGTTGCTGTTTTATTCTTACACAGGGTTGTTAAGCTTCATGGTTATCCATGAACCATTGTTAGCAATAGAGATTTTGTTTTCATGAGAAAATTTTGGAAGAAGTTATTTACTTTGAGTGGCATGGCACTTTCCATGTCTAGTGCCTATCACCCTCAAAGTGATGGTTAAACTGAGGTAGTTAATAGGGCCATCTAACAATATCTTAGAAGCTTTGTCATGGATTTTCCTTCTATGTGGGTTAAATTCCTTCCTTGGGTCAAGTTTGCTCATAATACATCTTTTCATGAGGGAGCCCATTCTACTCCTTTTGAGATAGTCTATGGTTGGTCTCTAACTACTACTCCCTCTTATATTAAGGGTGCTTCTACTATTGAAGTTGTTGACTTTGATTTGGTGTCTTGAGATAAAGCTTTGCTTGCTCTACGGTTGTATCAAATGGCAAATGGCACTAAGATTACATTGTAGCATAACGGATTTGTACCAAAATATACTAGATCTAATAGATTACAGTTGTATCCAATAGAAAAACATTGCAAATGTAACACTAAAAAGATTGGGAGATAACTGAAAGTAATATAGCATACGATTCAGATAGATAGTATAAAAGAGATTACAGTAATAGTAAGAGGGATAAGTCCATCCCTTGAGAAATCTTGGTGTCTTCTTCTTTTCCCCTTTCTCGAAGTTTTGCCTACTCGAAAAGGCTAAGAATAGAGTGTATCTCTCATCCATAAAGAAATCAAGGGAAAGTTAGTATTACAACAAACACAAAGATAAACACAAGAGACAAAAAGGTGATCTGGGCAAGGATCTCACATTGAGACCAAACCTTAGATCGACAGAAGAGAGATAGAGACATATCGAAGTGTTTTCCATTAAGAGAGAGCGAGTAAAAGATCAAAGATATTTCGAGACTCGATATCGTAAGGGGAGTATAAGGGTTGGGCCTTAGTGTGGGCCTAACAAATGGTAAGCTTCACTAAGTTCCTAAAATCTAAAAAACTAGAACTAAAATAAGAAATTTTACTATTCAATTCCCTTCTCTTGATTAGACGAATCAAGATTGGTTCTATGTCCCATTAGTTATAATAATATAATAGCTAGCAACAAATAATAAGATAATATGAAATAAAAAATTCTAGTGAGAAGTTAAGGAGATGTAGTAGTTTCACCAACTCAATGTAGAAAATGGTTAGCTTTGAGGATACCTTTTTCTAAGGATAATTTGACTATTTCTTAATTTTTTAATACTTAGGTGTAGTTTATCCAATAATCGCTATAAGAAATTTGACTTCTCATAGCAAAAAAAAATTCGCAATGAGTGAACTCTTTACAACATATATATATATTGATATTTCTACATTTTTAGGGGATCAATCTAACCCTTCATCCTACTTTCAACGGTCCATATTTAAAAGAACATAAACTAAGGGTAGAATTGAGAATTGGAACAGCCCCATCAGAAAAGAAGAAAAGAATGGATTGCAAGACTTCCTAATAATATCTTACAACAATATACTTGGCTGCATGATCCCCTTATAACAAAAGTTAAGGTTTTACAATTACAACCAACTTTCTTTCTTACAAAAGCTTTATTCTCTATAGGGTAGTGAAATAGTTGATGGATAGAATTAACTTGAAAGTAAAACAATTCTTACATACTACATTGCCCTTTTAAGTATATATTTATGTTTTTGGTTGTTCAACTACAAGTAAAAAGGAAATGAACTTTTAACTGGTTAAAATTTGTAATTTTTTTTTTCATGGGACTCAAGCTTAGAGTGTAAGATCACACGTTATGACATGGCTTAGGTTCAATTGGCTAGTATATGGAGTGTGAAACCTCATGTTATGACATGGATTAGGTTCAGTTGACTAATGTACATAGAGTTGGAGATTAGTGGATTGAAGTTGAATTATTATGTTTAGAGGCATGCGAATGGGTTAAATGAGTCAACCTGACTTGGCTCACTTTGGCATGTAAGTTAAACAGAGCGAGCTTATTTGGATTGCTTTTTAAACGAGATAGAAACACTTAACTTTATCTCAGTTTTTAAGGGGGTTAAATGGGTTAGTCTATGGGCTAAAGGTGTAAGTAGGATAAATAGGTTAACCCAAACCAGCTTACTTCAACATATGGGTTAAATGGGTTGGGTTCATTTAGCTCACTTTTCAAATGAGTCAAAAAAACTTGGCCTTAACTCCCATTCTAAGTGAGTTAAATAGGCTGACTTGTGGGCCAAAGTTAGTTTGCATACCTTGAGTCATATTTAACTATGATCAATCAACTAAATAAGCACTCAGCCTACTAGAGTAGGTGTTTAAATTATCAAACATATTCTAGTTGGCTTAACCCTATAACTTAAGCTATAGAAACCTAGTGAGACTAGGGATGGTCCAGTTGCCAAAAATGGACATATATCCTTATATAGTTATGATTCTTGAGGTAAGTCTAGGAGTTCAAGGTGTAATATGATTTCACTGCAAGTAAAATGACTAGAGATAGATTCTAATTGATCGATTGGACATGGAAATAATTGGCCAAGCACTTGTTTCAATTGAATATTTTGGGAACTATTGGATCTGTCCATGTTAAAATTCAACTCTTCTTTTCCTCTTTGTAATTTTAATTGATTGAGTTCAAATCTAAAACACTAATGGCATGTTTATTTTAGGGAAATAGTTATTCCATTAGGGAACAACAATCACTTATTCAACTAAAGCATGCAAATGCAAAATTATAGATCTTGTCCTCAAAATAACTCAACAAACGAAGAATCAAAATATAAATAAAATACTAATCTTTGTAAAAAATTAAAAAAAAGAAAAGAAAAGGAACCTTAATCTTCCTCTCTTCCTTATGGATCTCTTTGTCATCCCTTTCTTTCTCTCAATTTCTTGTCCCTCTCTTTCTTTCTCTTGATCTATCACTCTTATGGATCTCTTTATCTCTCACACATGTAAATTGTCTCTCTTGCTGGCTTCATGTGCTTGTGTTTTGCAAGATCTTAGTTATCACTTTTCTATGCATGAATTCGCATGTGTTGTGTTTATGTTGCGTTCTATTCATGTTAGTGTACGTGTATTCTCCAAGATCTCTTTATTAGTGTTGCTTTCTGCTCATGTTGACTTGCATGTATTTTCCAAGATCTATCTTATGTTTGCTTCATAACTAATTCATGTATAGATGTTTAGGACTTTACCATTATACTTGCTTTTAGAGATCATGGCTTTAATTTGTGTTTAGGGTTTTGATTTGTAGATTATGTTTTCAATTCTTTTTGAGTGGAGATCTCTTTTTCAATGTCAATAGTTTAGGTTTGATAGTTGGTTATGGTTTTGATTATAGCATTGATTCAATTAGTTAGGTTTTTTAATTGGAGATTATGTTTTTAATTTAGGATCATGATTTAAATTTGCTTTTTGAGTGGAGATTTGATTCTCTTTTCCAATTTTGACAATTTAGGTTTGATAAAGGAGATCAATTTGTTGTTATTATCTTATAAAAATGTAATGGGCATTTTGGTCTTTTTAATTCCTTTTCAAAATTTATTTTTCCATAAGTTCATCCAACAAAATGAAGTGATACTAATTTTATAATGATGTGCTAGGCAAGTGTACCCAATCAAATTGTAATAGTGGATTAAGTTCAAGTGTCAATCCCTTAGGCACTTTGACTAATAGTATTCATTAGGTCTCTATTATCTAACTAGTAAATTAAATTTCAAGAAACTTAAAGAAGTAAATCTAAATTATTGCTAAAACTAATTTAAAGATTAACAAAGACACAATTCAAAAATTAACAAGAAAGCAATTCAATTGGAAATTAATTCAATATTCAATGTTATACCTAGATCTTACTTCCCCTAGATCTAACATGTGATTTTCCTAAAGATAATTTAATTTATTCTTTAATCTTTCTTCATCGAGAAAATTCTCTACTAAAGTTAATCACTTTCTCAAGCCAATTAAGCTTAATCCTAACTCTAAAATTACTTATTAGAATCTCTTCTCAATAATATAATCTAAGATTGCAATATTAAATAATAAATTCTCTTCACTTTAATTTAAAATTCCGGAAGAATGTTGCAAATTATCTTTAATTTTGCAACAATTCTCATCAACTATACTTAGATCTAATCTTATTAGAAATCTCATAATTCTCTTATAAGATATCGAACTCTAGATTAATAACCATGAAAATAATAACCTAAATCATAAAGCAAACATACTTGAATCAAGAAAAGACGAAAGAATTATATTAATCAAATACTAATTATCTCATATGAATATATTTAGGTTTCATAAGACCTAAATATCAAAGATCTACACACTATACATCGCAAAATAAGGATCTAAGAACAAGGAATAGAAAATTATAGAAAAGAAAGTTATGAAGTCCAAATAAGATTGAATCTTGAGTTCTTAATTATCCTTTCGCTCCTTGAGTGCTCTTATCTTATAAAGCTCTCTCCAAAATTCTTGTAAAAAAAGTTCTCCTTAAAATAGACCCTAACAAGGCCTTATATAGGAAGTAAATAAATAAAAAAAAGAAGTCGGCTAGGGAAGATACGACTAGGGACATGATCGTGTCTTTTGGTCATGTCCTAGGCTGTAACAGTTGAAAATAGGCTCTAAATTTGCTTGAAAACGATGTAATTATGTTGTTCGGTTGTGTTGATCTTCAAACCTTTATAATTGCTCATTTTAGCTCTAATTTAAGTGAAATTTGTTTTTATTTTCTCATTTTCTCGCGTAGATCATTTTAAAACCTAAAAAATGAAAATTTACTCAATCAACTATTATTATCTAAAAATAAACTCAAATATCAAGGAAAATCATAAAAAATCACCATGCAAAATATATGCAATTAATAACTCATCATATAACAACTAATTAAACAAAATAATATGTATTTGGAGTTATTATAGTTCTATTCCATTACTTAGTAGTGGCTATTCCATCACAGCTTTATTCCATTCAACAAAGTGAACATGCTACAAATATTTAAATCCATTTATATGTTACAATCTTCAAATGAACCTTAGATCATGAACAAAGAATTTAAGTTATAATCAAATAGTAAGCTTTACAAAATGGAATCACAATTTTAGGTTTCATTTGTTTTTCCATCTAAGTGTTTTTGGAAGAGTAGTTATTGTAATTCCTTAGAATCGACAATGATTCTCACTTGAAGGGGGAATTCGATTTTACGTTTAAGAAGACGAAATCATAATTCTATTATGTCTCGTTAATTATAATTAATTTAAAATTATTTATTTAACCTTCAACCTAATTATGACATACATGTTTTTGACAAATACTTCAATATATGCATTCCAATCCATTCCATTTCGTAGGTACTTCCAAATATAGGAAACAAAATTGTCATGTTGTCATTTTGTTGCATTTCATTTGAATTCGTTCCAATAATGCAAATAATTCCTATATACCAAATGTGACTATGTTTCATTTTTCATTCTTCTTTTGTTCTTTTAGAAAATATATCGATCAATTCTAGTTTTTTTTTTTTTTTATTGATTCTTTTTGATTGAGAAATATGGATCCATGGATTTATATGTCTATATAGATCCTTTACTCATGGATTCATAGAAGCTCTATTTGCCTTTTCATCATGTGAGTCTCTTCTTTTTCTTCTTATGGTATGGCTACTCCTTTTTAACGGTACCTACTAACTCGGAGCTTAAGCCATATTTCCATAATAGATATTTTCTAAATGCCCATAATAAGCAACAATTGGCAAGTGCTTTCCTTAAGGGAAAATTATTTTTAAACAAATCGAAGTAATGTTAATCCTTTACTTTTGGCCAAGCATGAATAATTCGAAAATGGAAATTTAAGATCATCCCATCTTGCGTTATCCCATCGTGCGTTATATGGCGGAGCTATAGATTTGATAATTTGCACAAATCATATTAACGTGACATGCGATCTTGGTAGCTACATTACTAAGCATTTATGCAGTAATCACAAGTTTACAATATCTTTCTACAATAACATCATTAAAGCTTCTTCTTAGTGATAAGGTAATCAAGTTCTTGAAACGTGTACGGCTCGCATTACCATACTTATTGTCACCCACATGTCAAGTCTCCTTATTTGTTGGGATGTGAATAGTTGACTAGTTTTATAATAATGTTTATGTTTATGTTTATTTATTAAAAGATTATTAAAAAAATACAAACAGGTCAATTATAAATTTTATTTTCTTTTTGTAATCAAACTACACCCTACAATAAAATCTAAGGTAGATTATAAATATGTTCTCTTATATTTGTTTTATGTATATTTGGTCTTCTGTCTTTAGAATTAGTAAGATCGTAAAAATTATTTCTTTTAAAGATTTAAACACCCGGTTTCCATGATGGAAGACTAAGCACATGTGAATAAAAATTAATCAGATATATTGCAATTTATTCTAAAAACTATAATAATAGAAAATAGTTTTCCTTTTGTATTTCCTCTACATCATACTACATAAAAATTAAATTATCAGGCTGTACGTAAAATGGTAATAATGCATTTATAACACATTTGGTTCACATAATTACAATATTGCTATTCTTAAGGAATAGATAGAGACATGATAGTTATGACTTTAATTTGTTGTACTTAATATGACATTTATAATATTGACATTGCATGACCATATGCTTTGATGATGAAATTCATCTTATACATTGATAAAAAGAGATAATTGTAAATATATCTCTTAAAATATTTATTACATATAGATAAGCTCCCAACTTCTAAGTAGGACTTCATAACTCCAAAAAATTTGAGAATATGCAAATAAAATCTAATTGTTGCTAAAACCCTTAGACTATCACTAAAATGACTATAAATACCAACCCATTGAAACGTATGTATATATTTCTAAAAGTTATATAAAGGTAAAATCATATTCTAGACATTTAAGGATTTATCTACAGCTGATCAATAGTTTATGAGATTTATTTATAATTTATGCTAAAAAAATAATTTCCACGTGAGTCTAACTAACTATGAAATATCATCAACGCCATGGGTTTAATAAAAAAGATATAATCTTATGGTAAGGTGGTTATATACATATACCTCCTCTTGAATACCGTTAAAAAGGTCAGTGTCTCATTTAATAACTACTTGTCGTGGTGTACCACTCTCATTATAAGTCGTGTAGATATACATAATTACTTGCAATGTAGTCTTCAATATATATATATATATATATATATATATTTTTGAGAAAAGATTATTAAGAACCTAAGAAAGTAATAATTTTTGAGTTATGGACCTCTTAAGTACGTAGTTAAGATGAACATTTTTGAATTGATGCAATATTGTGTACTCTCTTCCTCCCCTTTAACAAACCCATCGTAGGGAATGACTATAAACCTTCTCCTTTCCTTTATAATTCTACATCCATAAATTCACCACTAATAATCTCAATATTTACAAATTTGTTACTACTGTTACTCAGATTTTTCTCCCATATCGTTTCCACTATCATCGATTGATGGGCATTAAATTCTACCACTAAAAGTCTACTTTCTACAAATCTATTAGTTTGAATGATGTAATGATTAGACCAGTATTAGTTTGTTGGTGGTATTGAGATTAAGCGAACATTTATATCTATAGCTTTCGATTCTCTACTTTAGTGACCCTTTCCTTGTGGCTTGGCTTATGTGAGATCAATTCTTACATTGATTAGCTTTCAAAAAGCACCTTTTGGCAAAGGTTTCTTAATGAAACATCTTGTTATTTCTTTTGGTTTATCATGTAGCGTATAGCATGAAAAGATGACATTTGTAGAGAAATAACTTTACAACAATTTAAAAAACACGATGATATGCTAATTCATAAGGTATACATAGTCCTTTGACCCTAATATTAATAAGTAGAACAAAATCTAAATTCCATGAAATCAAGAATAAAATAAAATAAAGATAAGTTTTCCTAAACTAACATAATATTTCTTACAAAAATGTGCAAATTTGACTTATTGAATGGCTCCAAATAGTCAATTTTTTTAACAAAATAGAGTAAAATTAGTCTCTAGTGGCATACTATAAGCATTATACATATAGGAATAAGGTACATGATATTGAATGTATAAAATAACATGGCATGGATTTATTTCAGATTACTCTATATGGGAAAAGTTATAACATTTTGAATTTAACTGATTTATAACTGAAATATCATAACTATGTTTTTGAACTCGTGGCTTCTAATGGCCTAGATTAGCCTTTGAAAGGCTTATGATAAGCTTTTAGCTTCTTTTGGGTTTGGCCCATGCTATCTTTAACCTGATTCTTCTTATGTTTCTAATGATCTAAGTATTCTATACATTATAAACCTAACTCATCTATATTAGGTTTATTTTCTTTGAGATACATGTTAAAAACAAGAGATAGATGCTTGTTAAGTCATCCTTAGAGTAGTAAAAGATAAGATATTAGATAGGAAAATTTAGAAAAGGAAAAAAATACAAAAAAAAGTTTATCAACATTTCCCTACTCTTTTCTTTAAATCATTAACTTTTTTTTTTTTTAAATTCAATCTACAACATCTTTTGAAATTTAAAAAATAGGATTTTTGTGAAATCTATTAAAATTTTCTTCTACTCATAATACATGCTACTTTCTAAATGATAAAAAAAATTAATTAATAAAATCATATTATTAAATTTATTTAACAAATTATATTAAGAATAAAAGATAAAAATAGAAAAGGAAAATTGCAAAAATTTAGAACCCCTTGGAGGCCTTAGTCAACCTATTGATGAAGGCCATTTGAGCTTAATGGCTCATGTAACTTATCAATATGATAGGTGGTACAACCTATCCTATAAAATAAAAAAGAAGGAAAATGAAAATGAATAAAACATCTGGGTCATAATTATATTGAATGTACTTTTTGAAAGTAGATATAGGTAGGTCACTTTATCCATTAATAAAGGTGAGTATAGTGTAGGAGTAAGCATGTACAGGGTATGTCATGACCCGAGGGGACTAGTCATGGTAATCGCTGTATATCGTACAAAGTATTATAGATTGATTTCCTTTTCAATTAACTCTCTTTCATGTAATATACAAGGCTATAACTACAATTAACAAAAAAGAGTTGCGTAAGTGTAAATAATATCATTTCATGGTAATAATAACAAGTTAATAAAATTTAAAACACATCTATTTATATAAAAATTTATAGATAAAAAATTTATAATATTTCTTAATTCAAATTGATATCATTTCATTACATAATAAGATTCATAATTTAAATACACTATCATAAGTGCACTCTAATCACATCTTACTCCTACATTAACTCCCTGATATACAACTAACCTCGGGTATGCAACGGCTCGACTCTACGAGTAGATTAGCCTACAAATACAAAAGAAGACTATAGGGGTATAAGCTAACTAGCTTAGTGAAATAATCCTCTCAATCATATTACAAACAAGTTATACAACAAATTAATTCAATTAAGTGAATGCATGATCATTCAGTATGCTATAGAAATACATGCAGGTGACTCGGTATGGCATACAACTCAAATTTAATGCTCTTCGAAGTTAGGATTGAAGATACATTGGCAACAATCAGATTCGAGTATCATATTATAACTTTTACAATAACGAAAGTCTGTGTTTTGTCTATAAAACATAATGGTATATCTATTCTTAGTTTTGCTAAAAAACGAGTTTTACATATGATTGTGAGTAGGTTCATGTAACCCTCACTCACTTTTAACGGAGGTCTCTAAACTTGACCCTTAGTAAAGCGGTTGGCACCTCCAATACCTAATGATCTCGTAGGCCAAGGTAATGTCATGTTGCATGTATGTACCGTACGGAATCTATAATAACAAATAATCAACCCAAGTATGACTTCTCGTTACCTCTATGTGATGTGACGATCGAAATTAGTTATGTAGTACATGATTATGTGTGATTCGATTTAGTTCTTTTGAATCAAATAAAATTAGGTCTTATTATTCAGTGATCAACAAAGTTACAAACAATCAGTTTCTATTGGATCTACTATGCAACAATCAATATATTATCATACTTTAAAGTGAATTCATTATCAACAAACAGTATCATACATAAGCATAACCCAACCCCGTACAATATTCAATTATTAATCACAATTTATATTCACTAATTATAAACACAAGCAAGTATGAAATTATTAAGGAAAACTCACTTAGCTATGATTAACTTAAAGGTCGTAGTAGTCTAATGGTAGTTCAAGGTTAAAGTCAAGATCACCTAAGAATGAGGAATATAGAAAATAATAAGTTTAGGAATTTAAAGTTAAACTAATAACGTAATTTGTATTGTTTAATTAACTTAGTTACGTGAAATTATCGATTCGAGTTTTTTATCAAATCGCGTATAACTTTTTCAATTTAGTTTGGATCTTTATGAACTTATAGTCTATTTCGATTGTTTTTGAGTATATTTTCTTATAGTGAGGTCCGTTTTGGATATTATAACTCGCAGTTTTGAATGTAATAAAAAAATATTACAAAATTCATTATTTTAACTTAAAAAGATATAAAATATCAATTTAAACTTTTTCTTAGTATATTTACGATTTAATAATTATTTAAATAGTATAATTGATAATTTTCTTATTTTAAACTTATTTTTACTTATTTTTGAGATTTTAGAATTATTAATAAAATTTTTTCTACTTAATTAATTATTATTATTAATTACGAAAATTAATTAATTTATAACAAATGATAACGTGGGGTAATGTGGCAACACATGAGAGTATCATGTGTTAAGTTTGCACATTTTTCCAAATGTTCCATTATTTTCTATTTTATTATATATATTATCTTACTTTATTTATTAAATTATTATTATAGTTTCTATATACACTATCTAATTACACTCGTATTTTTACGTATATGTCACTATTCATATACGTACGTTTATATGCATATGATACGTTATATATTAAATTATTCTATCCTTATTTATACATTATGTACAAGTATATTATACACTTATTTATACTTTACATACTTATATACATATACAATCATACTATATACATATATATATATATATATATATACTAAAATACAAATATTATTAATAATATGTATATATATAAATATACCTACACGTCAGCAACATATATATACATAATTTTATAAAAATTTCGTATACTTGGAAATTATTAAGTATATATACATATTATTATACGTATACATGTATATACTTCATAAATGAAAATTAATGAGTACATATATATACATAAATTTTGTAAATTAAACATACTAAGTATAAATAAACGTATGTATACTTATTATTATACACATACACACACACACACACATACATATATATATATATATATATAAAATATGAAATAGCTATATAGACATATGTACACATATATATACGAAATTACGTAATACATGTATATACATATCATATACCAAAATAATGGCTAAGTATATACACATATCTATATTCATTTATACATACATATTATACTCAAGAAAAAAAAAATAAAAATATTATGTACATATACACATACATATATATATTCATGTGTACATACATATATATTAATACCTAAATAGTGAAAATACTAAATACATATCATATGTATTCTTATTTATACATACAAACATATACATAAGGAAATACATAGTATATCTATATTATACACATACATGTACATACTTTAGACCATACACAATATACATATACCTTTGTGCATACATACATGTGATACATAAAATAAAATAAAAATAACAATTACCCAATATATATGTACATAGTATAAAGTATATATACATGTACAAAAATTAAATAATAACCAACCCAAATCCCTTAGTAAATCAATTAATCAAATCCTCTTGGTCTTCTTCTTCTAATTAATTTGTAGTGTGTGTTTTGTTTTGGTTTCTTTTTCTCCTCTTTTCCTTCTCGGTTTGGTTTCTTTGTTGTATGTGTATTAGCTTTAGTTTTTCTTTTTTTCTTTTTTGGTTTCCAGGCACAAGAATTATAGCAGGAGAAATGAAGTAAATAAATTTGAAAATCAAGAAACAAATCCATTTAGATTAGACATTAATTAGGAATGGATATTTGCTTTATTATTTTGTCCTTTCTCCATCAATTTGTTGACACTTGGATAAGGTAATTGGGCACATGGGCAGTTGTAAAAACAGCTAAGAAATCATGTGGAGGAGGAAAAAAAAATAAGAAGAAGGAAAAAGAAAGAAATAGGAAAGAAAAAGAAAAGTAAAAATAAATATATGTAATTTTTTTGAAAATAAAAATCATAAAAATAACATTTATAAATTAATTTTGGGATTTTATGAAAATTTATTAATTTAATTGGTACTCATTATAATTATAATTTTTACGAGTTATTTTAACATTTTCATTAACAATTTTACACGATTATGTGATTTAGTCAATAATTGTAATTGACTATGATTATATCATTATTAAGTAATATTTATTTATTTTATAAGCTTATAGTTATATGTTTAGGGTTTTGATCAAGTTTGGGTTTGATTTCGAATATTTGTGCGTACATCAAATCTAAAGTTTTTGTACGTGATTTTAGGTTTCGATTGATTTTTTAAAAGTTTTTATTATCGATACTATGTTCAATTTCTAAATTTTATAAAAAAATTTATCTTATCTAACATTTTCAACTCATAGTATCGTTTAAGATACTCAGACTTAAGTTAAAGTTCAAACTAATAACTAAACAGGGTTTACAAGGTAAGTAATATATGAAGTCATATCCATATCTGATTCTATTGGTGTAGTTTCTCAAGATTTTAGAACTGAAACCTATCTTATAATACCTTAAAACCATTCTAGAACCTATACTTTGTAAATTTTTTCTATCTTCCTATGAGCGTCAACTTTGCACATTGTTAATAGCAAATTCTAGTTATATTTTCTCTTTTTATGCTGAACAATTACTTTCAAACATTACATGGAACCTAAATATTAAATAGCACTCTTTATTAGCAAAATAATTAAATCATAAACACATGAGGTGCATGCATAAGTGAAAAAAAAAAAGATATATGTTCTTTAAAATTAATGACAAATATTGCCTCCTAAAGTTTAAAATTACTATTTTTAGATTTTAATTATTAACTTTAGTCTTATAGATTGGATTGGGTTTGAGGCTCTCTCTTTTTTTTTTTTTCCTTACCATCAATATAATATTATTTTTCATTCTTTTAGTTTTATTGATCAAATGAAAGTATAAAATGCTTTTTCATTTAGTGGTATATATTACATTGTTTGATGAATTTTAAAAGGTAAGTACAAAATATCCTGAAATTTATACTTTATATATCTTAGAATATAAGTTATAAGGTAGGTACATGATATGAAAATATTATATCTATATTTTATGTTATAGGAGTAAGTTCCAAAAATTTGATATTTGAAACTTAATTATTATATAGCCCTTAATACTTACTTGAAAACTTATTTGATTGAGTAGGTTATGAGTTGACACCCAATTAAAAAAGGTCACTAACTTACCCCTTGGTGAGTGCATATGCAACCACTGTTGGGTCATATGGCCTAACGAGCTCTTTATAGAGTTTTTTCTTTAGCTTTTCAAAGGTGGTGGCCAGCCAATCTTGACAAGTCACATGCTTGAATAGCCATGCATGATATAAGTCGTCCTTGATAAATCTTGGAAAACATTAATAACTCAAATAAAAGAAAAAAAGGTTAAAAGACTATGATAAATAAAAGGAAAAAAAAAAAAGAATAATGAGTCAAATTGAGAAGTACTACATTTTAAATGGAGTTGACGGGATCCTTTTTAGTAAAACTTGGAAAATTTTGAGAATTTAATTAGGGAAAATAATAAGATATTAATAAAAAATAGTTCAAAATTGAGAATCATAGATGCGTTGAAAAATAAAAGCGTAAAGAATGTTCTAAAAAGTTATATATATGGAATCTAGGTGGCAATCGGCTTCTTGAAAGTACTTCAGATGGCACAATCGGAAAAAAAGATGCCCATAAGATTAAGGTAAAACTTTCTCGTATACCATTATTATCTGCTCGAGGTGTCGTGTCTTAGCAAAATGTTTGTTGTACTATGGAGACCAACATTTATTTCCTCGAAAAATCACGCGGAGCAAAAGTTTCCACTGAGGTTTCAAGTAACTAAACCAAATTCACCGCAACCCATTTCCTTAAGATAGTTAAAATTTGTCATAGTGAGACGTCCTTGCAGTCTATACTTTACAAGTGAGTTGTAAAATGGGGAAAAAGACACCTCCTGCACCCAAGACATAAATTAACATGATGTCACTCCAATAAAAGGCTTCATTATTGGTAAAGCATTCTAGAATTCCTTATATTGTCCCGTCAAGGTGAAATAACTCTTTCTGTTGAAGAACTTAGTATTTTATCATTAAAATTCTTAAAAAAGAAGACTTTTAATATGTATTTATATCATTTAATAGATTTATAATATAAATTAAAAATTACACAAGACTGATGTTAAAGGAGGAAAAGAAAAAGGAACATCGAACCCTAAAGTGGCTACTTTATCGATCCATGTTCCTTAGTAGGGTTTCTATTGCAATTTGTATATAATGTGCTAGGATATTTTTGATATATTTATAAATATTATTTATAAAAGGTAAGTATTTATTATATTTATATATTTTTTTATTGATATATATTTTACAATAAAATCCTATAGATAATTAGAGTATGTATGAAATCATAATAAACATGTATTATTAGTGAGATTTAATTATATTGTATTATTTAAAAGTTGTCCTTAATGAGATAAATATTTGGAGGGAACATAGATATTTAGACCCACATTTTATATAACTAAAATTATTCTCACTAGACCGAGGAAAAGAGATCTAAGTTATACAAGTGAGTGCCCAAAGTTAAGCGGTATATTAGACACGATCCGCTATAGAGAATACCACGTGTTTAATGTCATTAGTCCTTCTTCTAAATGAATGAGCATAAATAATGTCTAGACTTGAGATCTTTATATATCTTATATATGTAATGTTGTGTTTTAATTCCATTAAACGTAATCTTTATTTAAATTATAAATAATACGGTTATTAGGTATGATATGAAATATAGAGAGGATAGTGATTAATCAAGATAAAATTCATCACTTTTTTAGATTATGGAGTCCATATCCAAGCCTTATTGGTTAAGATAATAGTGACTTGTAAGGCTATGGCTATGACAAATATTATTAAGTTTATTTTATCCTTAGAATCAAGTCAAATGAACAAACATTGATGACATTGCAGTTAATGGTTTAATCAAAATATTATTTGATGAAAAGATTTAATTACGTAATAATCGGTTCATAGTGATTCATAGTGGTTCTTCGTTTACACTTTTTCTATTATGTTAGATGACCAATAACTGTTGCTAGATGGTTACTTTAATTTATATTTAAATAGACATTACATTCGTGTATAGAAACCTAAAGGCTCGTATAGCATGATTAATAAGAACAAAGTTTTGACAAGGTTAATATTTATTTTAGAACTAGAATAAATTGATCTGAAATAATAAATTAGAAGTAATTTATTTTATCGCATAATATATATTTACGATTAAGTACCTTTTAAAGGTTATGTATTTTATTTTGTCCTTTTCATGTAAAAGTGGATGGAATTTATTAATTCCATATTTAATTGCTATTGAAAAGTTTATGACAATTGAAATGATATGAAATTTATTAATTTCATATTGAATTGCAATTAAAAAGTTCATGAAAATTAAAAAGTTATCTGCTATTAATTCCATGTTTAATTGTTATGCAATTAAAAAGTTGTGCCAATTGAAAAGTTCATAGAATAAAATATCTCTTTCATTAATTTCAGTTAATGTTTAAAAGAGACAAGGGCAAGAGAAAGAGTTTGATAATGATTTTCTATTTAAAAAAACACTAAAATAGAGGGCATAAGAGAGATATAACATTTTGCTTCATAGTTTTTTTTTTTTCTAATTATAATCTTAGTTATTTAGCAATATAAATGATTAGAATTTGTTTTTGTTAATGTATGTATCGATATTGCTAGAGGAACTATGTTTGGAGTTCTTACGGTGAACACATTTTAAAACAAAAAATTTGATTCAAATTTTAATTGAATTATATTCCTAAGAAAAGACGGTACTTCTCATTAGGGAAAAGTTAGTTTTATAACCTTTTATTAATATATATATATATATATATATTTATTGCATGTTACACATGTATCTTAAGATAGGTTTTATAATAAATTTTTTTTTTATTTTTGCTGTGTTTTTTCTGATTTATAAAACCTAATAGTTCCTTATTCTTAGGTTCTTCTTTATGTTTTTTGTTTTTTGTTTTATAAACATCTCCAATAAAGATACTCTTGTAAATAGTGTGATCCATGCTATGGCTGTGGTTTACCTATTAACATGTGTAAAGCTTTGTGGTAGGAAAAAGATTTATATATGCAATGTGTAAAACTTTGTGGCAGGAAAGAATGTAACATGATGCCAAGAAAACTATCATAAAACCAATTACAGATACTTTTACATACTCATGTCTACCACTAAATAATACATGTGAGCCTTGACATGACATTTTTAATGAAGTCTTTCTAATCAATGATGTTTGTCAATAGGATGCACACAATGGACAATGGGAATCATGAGTTTGGATCTTTCAATTTTTCTGTCTTTGGCCAAAATCATTTTTTTTCTAAATTTTCCTAAATTTATTAATTAATGGTTGGAAATTTCCTAAATATTTTATGACATTATTTTGGCATCATCTTTTTTTTTTTTTTAATCTCACGTGGCTTCATATTAAAATGGTAAATTCAAGAAATTTATATTAGGTAACATTAGAGAATATGGAGAACCATATAAGTTTCATTGTGGGAGATTGGCGACCATGTGATAAAATAATTAAGAAGCACAACTAGCTTAAGACAAAGACCAGTTTGGAAAAAGTTCAAATATTAATTAGACTCTGAAAAAGGTAAACTTCAAATAGCATTACTAGTACATATTTAATATTTCGCATCCACTATTTTTCTTTTAGAGAACTGTAACAAGCCATGTTCGTATATAAACAGAGTCTGACTTCTCACAGCCATTTCAAATTTCATGTTCCAAAAACAGTGGGTTGACATTTGCCGACCAAGCTCACATGAGCAATATCTTTAATATTTACTATTTCATCGTGTCATTGTGCTCCACATACAGGTACCGGCAACTAAGAAGATATAAATATTTAGGCAACAAAAAATGTTGGGCACACCATTTATACAGAGATAAATAACGTTCCTCAAGAAAAGGTACGAAATTAATCATCCAGGTGTGATTATTGAGATCATTAAAGTGCAGTATAACTATTTATTAACATGTAACGTCCCAAATCTAGAAAGCATAGATATATATATATATATATTAACAACATTACATATTACAATAAAAAAGATTCAAATTTGATCAATTTCATTAAAATATTTTATTTATATCATTAAACTATAATGATTTAAAAAAAACATAGGTAATTCACTATATGTCCTTGTCATACCTAAAATTTCAATCTTCCAGTCCAGTTGAAAAACTCAGCAAATAGATCCATACACATATATGCCAAATTGCATGCGACTTAATTATTATATGCCAATAACAAACAACATATACAATTTGATTTATTCATCTCATTCAATGGACCAGAGCCCTTAACAAATGAGTTAAAAATGGGTATCATGTGATCCTAATAGGGGAATTAAAAGAATGGGGTAGGTGGTCCTGAGAGTCATATATGATTTATAGATCCCAATAGTCACATAAATTTATAAATCTCAAGATTGAAGAGCATAAATTGTCTTGTACTAGATTCATTGCTCATATTAATTATCAGTAGTCTAGTTCATTATAAACATTTATAACAATGTCCCATATCATTAATGTGATCAGGTCACAATTTATTTATAAATATCGTGATTCGTATTAGTTAGTCCTACCATATTAATGACTCATCTACTCACACGGTGGCCTTAATGATTAAATTGCAAGCCACATCATTTGGAATATTTGACCTTGAATAAGTAACAAACTCCAAGTAAATAACTTACCTATCCATATTCCAACTCGTGTAAAAAACAAGCAATAATCAACAATTATTTATTAACTAAATAGTTTACATTAACTAATATTAGCATAGACATCCATCAAACATACAAAATAGTTACTCATCTTGCTCTTCTATAAGCTTTAATGTCTATCTTTATTCTCTGATATGGTCCCATTTAATTACTTTTAATAACTTCCTCATAGTTTAGTTTTATTTTAGTTTTTAGATTATCATAAGGTTTATGGGTTTAGAATGTTCATAATTAATTGAACGTGGTTGATTAGATGATTTTAAGTAGTCAGTTTGGTCATTTAGTTTATAATGTGGTCAGCTTAGTGTATAACTAGATCAGTTGAATTTTCAAGTAGGCTAATGAAATTTGGTCATTCATAACTTCTTTTATTTGTTTTATTAATTTCATGCATAATGTTGCTTGAGATTTATGATTTAATGTATGGTCCTTTAGGGTACCTATTTAATTAACTAAGACTTTCTATCATATTATCATGTTTCCATGATTTTAAGTATCACCAAAAGTTTAGCTTGTAATCCTATAAGATGATTTTACTAATTTTATAAATTTAACTATCTTGTTGGTGTAAGTTTTAAACTCTAATTATTATCCTATCTATTTAAAGCTAACTCCTTTATAGAAATTTTATTTTACAAATAAAAAATGTCACTTTTCATAGAATTTTGTTAGTATATTCAATTTGCCTATAATTTAAAAATTTCTAAACTCTTTCTAATCATAGACTTAATATAGAATTAAGGTTTAGGTTTTTCCTACTAATTTAATTAGAGTTTAACAGGGTTCATTTCTATAATTGACTTTGTTATCCTCTATTTTATATGTGAGCTTTAGGTTTTCTAGTTTTAGATTTAATCTTCTACATCCTAGTTTTCTAAACTTATCTCATAGTTCAAATTATTGGATCCTATGGTTAAACCTATAATTGAGTTTGTTTTCCTTTATTTCATATATGGTATTATAGATACCCTATTTTTGCTATCATTTATTTTAATTTTAGTTTATTTTTACTTTTGAGCTAGGTTTACCAAAAAAAAAAAAAAATCCAAAAAAATTGAAAAATACAAAAAATTTGAAAAATATAAGCATCAAAAGAGTCTAAGTCAAGTCAATTGTTTAAGGTCAAATAAGGCAATAATTGAAAATATGTATACAATTTAATAAATTTTGAGTTTTTAAATAATTGAGCTTTCTTAGAAAAATATTTTTTAAAAATAGTCACGTAAAGTATAAAGTGGATTTTTATTCAATTTAAAAAGTATTTAACTGGATTAATTAAAATAGACTCGAGGTTTATTAAATGGTTAATATGTGTATTTTGGGTTATATTAAAAAGCCATGAGCAACTGAGTTGAACCTAAGATAGAAAGCCCAAGTAGAATATGGGGCTTTTAGAACTTGAGAGTGGATTGGATTAAATCTTGAAAGAATTTTTTGAGAAACTAATAAATCTAAACCAGGTAATGTCATATCCTATGAATATTAGATTTGTGAAGAGTGAATTCTCATTAAAAGATCTAAAAGATTCAAATTATTAGTTTATAAATAGTGGATTTTAGCTATAAAAAAATCACACTCTTACACAACCTAAATCCCATTCTCTCGTACACCCATATGACCTAAATCCCAATCCAACACATAGTCTTACACTTGTAACACAGTCGCATGACACCACATGCGCCCAGTCCACATACATCCAGAACATAGACCACACTCCTACATCCCACTCTATACGCATGATTCCACTCTCTCACATATACATAACACAGCTACGCGCATAATCCAATCCACATACTTTGGTCCCTATGATCAGCAGTTACGTAACAGCTCCACGAACAATAACTCTATGCAATTAACAACTTAATGCACAACGACTCTATGTGATCAACAATACCTCGAGGAACAACAATTCTATGTAACATAGAACAATAACATGACCCATGTAAGTTTTCTCCTTGATTCGACCTGTCTAAGCAATTGAATTTTTTCTTTGTTGAATTATTTAGTTAATTATGTTATTTTACTAACTTGATTTTGTCTTTCAGTTTAAGTTTATGATTTAGTTTTCTTTAATAAAATAATTCCTACATAAATTACAATTATGCCATACTTTTAATCAAAATTACATTTTTTTAGATAAATTGCATTTTTAGAAAAATTACATCTTTTTCATAAAAATTGCATTTTCTATTAATCAAAATTGCATCTTTTTCATAAAAATTGCAGATAGTTGCATATTTTGTTGAAGATTTGTATCTTTACTAATGATACATATTTAAAATTGCATATCTTAATAGATTTGTATAAATCTTGCATTCAAGGTTTTAGAAAAATAATATTTTTTAACACGTAGTGGTTTTTTATTTTAAAACAAAAAAATCTTAATTAGAGTCTTTTTAAAAGATTTAGTTAGGTTGTTTTTTTTTTTTTAAAAAAAATAGATTTTTCAAGTTAGATCTTTTTAGTTTTTTTATAAAATAATAAATTATTAAATAATGTAAATCTTGCTAAATTTTCAAATTAAAAAAAAATCAACTCACTAAATCTTTTCTAAAAAAATAGAACCATGTTGATTTGATCCTGATTAGCAAGTATGTAAGCATCTCTAGGAAAACGATAAAGAATGAAAAATTTTTTTTTTATTGAAAAATTCGTTATAAAAAATAACAAAAAATTCATTTTTTTGCATTTCTACATCCTTGCATATTTTCACATTTTTTAGAAAAATTATAAACTAAAGGCTCATTAGTTTGTTTTTTTTCAAATTTTTATATAGTAACTTAGTCTTAATAAGTTAGCCTTTAAATTTAGTTTTTTTTTTTTTGTTAAATTTTCTAAAAGATTAAATTTTTTAGAAAAACCGTAGACTGATGGCTAAATTAAAGTTTTTCTACTTAAAAATCATAATTTAATTTTTTACCAGTTTAATTGGTTATTGACTCTAAATTTTTGTTAACAATACATTTTTAAAATATTGAGAAAAATCGAAATAAAGTTTGACATGTATGTATTTCTTTAACTTAGTACTACAATAAAACTTTTAAAGACAACCTTTATTTTCTAATTAGGTTATTGTTAAAGATATTACTCGAACTTTTTGATGTTTTTACCAATTCATACCTAAAATTTGGAGTTACTAAATGTCATACACAATAAAAATTTTGCTTGTTAAATGTTATCCATTAATTTTGAATTTACTAAATATTATAATAGCCAACTAATTTATTACTTGTCAAATTCACCATCTTGAGAACGATGATGTTAAAAATGCTTTTTAGATAAGAAGTATAAGTATAAAGCAAATTGAGGTAGTATAGTAAATTTGACAAGTAGAACTTTGAATAAGTATAAAACTTAACAATATCAAATTTTAGATAAGAAATTGATAAATCATCAACATTTTTGAGAGATTACTCCTTTTTAATTTACATATAATCGTAAATAGTTAGTATAACTATACAAATAAATTAATCATTTAATCCAGCCATGTCGTTTGTCCATCCCAATACCCTTGTTTGATATAGTAACTAGCTAAATGACCTAACTAGAACATGTAAGTCCAATAATCTACTAATGCCATAATTTTCAATAAGATTTAATTCATTCATTAAACATGCATGCATACATACATACATATATTTATGGATTGTCTTAGTACATACATACATTCATATATATATATATATGTGTGTGTGTGTGTGTGTACATATATATACATCCATACATATAATATGATCCGTTTAAGGAGCCTAGTTCATATGCTTGTTTCTACACCATTTAACTAGTTGTCGAATGAAGGCTACCCTTCTAGATGATACAATACATATCATTTGATTGGTAACGCCTATAGAATGAAAATGAGTCCCATCGGATGGTACTAGCATTACTCCCATTTGGTAGCTTGATTCTAACAAAGACTGAACCAAATTTAAGTTTTTGTTTTACTTTAGAAAATTGGGTTATTTACAAAAAAAAAAAAAAAAGAAGAAGAAAAAAACTATCCTTATAGTGTCTTAGGGCCTTTATATATTTCATTTTGCATTCTTATGAGCTTAGCTTACCCATCCTTATGAATTTGTATAAAGAACTTTTTAAGTTTTCATTATCATTAAGTGTTTTTACATCTTTATCATTTGGTTCTCCTCATTCATTTATTAATTGTGCTTACCTAGATATTATTTAGGAATTATGAGTAATATATACTCGATAGGAGTTTTAGCAATTGTATGTAATAATTATTGTCAAGTTAACTACAAACACAATTCATACTTGTTGTTCATGAGGCATAGTTGACATCATTTACGTTCTTGTAAAGTATAATAAAAAAAACCCCAAAAGGATAAAATCCCTGCATTATTTATTTAGTTGCACCATTAACTTATAATCAACCTCAAACTTCTTGCCATGGATTGCATCTTAAGTTCATCAAATAATTACTAAGTAGATTGGTTACTACAATTCTATTGCATAATTTTAACCCAATCTAAGGAGAAGCAACTTAGATAGCTTAAAAACTCATCAACAACCAAGTTTAAGAGTTTAGACAGCTCTATAAATAGAAGAAATTTAACAACTCTTTTAAGGGTGATGTGACATGTCCCACTTCTATAAACATCAACAAATTAACAATCAAAGTCTTGCTTGAAATTATAAGCCATTTCATACTCCTTCTAGTTGAAGCTAAACACCTATAGTTATTAAGTCTTGCTTACAGTAAGTATAAAGCCAACCAAGAATTTCATTAACAATCAAATGACAAATGCATATGTGACGTAAGTATCACTTTCATATAGATATACTTTATTACAATCACTAATAATTAAATAAGTCATTATATTAAGTTATTCTAAATTATTCCCACTTAACACACAATAGTCAATTTATTCTAGGTTTTTTGATTCACTTTAGCCATTAGAAGTTGGTCTATGGCTACGTAACATCTCATAGAATTCTAAACCAATGATAGGCAAATAGTTGGTTCCATGATCTACTATTCTTGTAAGAGCCTTGACCAATTCACCATCCTTGCTTCTTCATTAGGTTTCCAGTCTACTTAAATGGTTACCGTTAGTTGATCCATAGCCTATGTCCCTACCTTGCATCAAGCATCATATATTGTGTAACCTATCATCTATCTCTTTCCACTATGTCCTTCTAAAGTTCTAACTCACATAAATGAGCATAGTAGGTTAGATCACATTTGGGATAATGTCATAAGTATAATAGTATTATCTCATAAATGATGTAATCTACAACCATCTAATGGGACTAATAACTCATTTCTAATACACTAAATAATACCTCTTCAAAATTGGAATGAGGTCTTGATCAATTAGTAAAGTAGGATTATCTTTATAGTTTAATTTCCAAAAATTATGTAAAATAAGGGGCATAGTATATGGCTTCTAAGTTTGTTCAATCATTTAAAGTTAGATACCTAAGTTTCCTGTTTTTAGGTAGTTTGTTGACCATTTTCTAATCCAATTAACTGAATTGTTGAAAACTCTAATGTCATCTATCCTTTTGAGTTTTGCTGATTGAAGATATCGTTTAGTTGACCGAACATACTGGAAAAATCAATGTTCATTGTTTGCTTCAAGTTAATCAGTTAATCCTTATTTTAGTTAACTAAACTAAGTTACTCTTATTTGGGAAAAAAAAAATAAAAACTAGGTTACTCTTAGTTTATCAACCCATTTGGACTTCACAATTTCTTAAAATTCTGTTTGTCCATGCCTATCCAAATGCAAGTTCATAATTAAAATTTTTAACATCATTTCAAATTATATACATAACCAATCATTTAGCAATACTTCATTTCAAATAAAAAATCTATTTTGAATTTCTTTCAATCTTAACTCCATTTAACAAAAAAAATAAATCTTCAAATGCATGTAGAAATGAATTTAATACCTTAATAAAAAAATTAGAATCATTATCACCACTTAATAAAATCTTGAAATTCTCAATATTATCCATTTTAGTATAAAACGTAGTATGATTTTGCCCCTTAATGTAGCAGTTTGCTCGGAGGTCATCAATCTTAGAATTGACTTAGCTTGAGCATGTTTAACTTCAAAATTCTGATGTACTCTAAGCTACTATAACAAAAGGCATCTTGATAATTAAAATTCCATCACTTAGTATTTACAATACATTACAACCACTCCCTTTACAAAACTAGCGTCCTTGTTAGTTTTATTACATAAGTCTAAGTCTATTACTAGGTAGGGACTCTATCCTTTTAGTTGGTGGCTTATTTTGATATTACCTATAATGACCCAACTAGAATTCCTCCTTATTGACGTATTATACACTTTAGTATGAAATTGCACTATTTTGTTCTTTAATATAGCAACTTCTTAGGAGGTCACATATCTTAAGATTGAGCTAGTTTAATTATGCTTAGCTTTAGAGTTTTGACATACTTCAAGCTATAGTTATTAAAATTGTAAGTTAACTATACAATTCTATGGGTTTATGATTTTTTTATTTTTTGCTTAATTAGAAAATGCATATAAAAATCATTTGGGTGTAGAGTTTTGTTAGCATTATGAATTTTGATGTATAACTTTACAAATTTATGATTTTACCAATTTTGTATGATTTTATTGATTCTATACGCGTAAAGGAATAGTAGAATCTTGATTTTAATAACCATTTCAAGCTACTATTGTAAAACTTGGTCAAAAAAAGAAAAGAAAAGAGGTTATATAATAATAAATTTTAGAAATATTAAACAATGGAAGGAATATAATAATATAATAAAACCTTGAAGATATGGTATAGCTTGTAATTAACTAGAGATAGTAGGGATAATATTATCAGGAGAAAAGATTCGGATATCAGTATGGTATATAATTAGACATCAAATGCCATGGGCAGTATTGTTCAAGAAAATTTAATCTTTCCATTACCTATAATATCTCTTAACTTCTCTCGTATTTCTTTTATCTCACAATAACAATAATAAACAATGCCTTTCTAGCTTAGAAATTGCACAAAACCTATTTTAAACTCAAAGCCAAAATTTGGATTTGAGGGCTAAGGTATAAGAAAACTGATGAATATTCAAGAAAATGTAAAGATACAATAATTTTCCGTTTTTGTAGCTTTATGTATTTATAATTCGAGTCTAGGCTATTTCTTATCAAGAATTATATGTAAGTATTATTGTTACCCTTTTTCTTTAAAGAATTCTTAGTTTTATTATTTTGGTGTGGGTTTAGCGAAAGTGGTTCATGAGGTAAATAGGAATGACAGTGATATGGTTATGACGTAAATTGCGTATTGTTGGCATTGCTGAGTTGGTGTTGGAGTGTACAGTGTTGAGGTGTGCTATATAGTGGTGTATGCACATGACTATAAGACTATGTGTATGTTGTATGATTGTATCTTTGTATGTGTTGTGTGAATGTATGTATCGGTGTTGGGTGTGGGGTATGAGTGATCGTAGGTCTGTTGGCGTGTATGTTATGGGTATGTGTTGAGTGATGTGTGCTGTGTATGTATGTCGTGTATTCAATCTATGTATGTGTCAAGTGGTGTATGTGTGTGTGTGTATGACGAGGGAGAGCGGAATATGTGTGGGTATATACTGTTTGTAGGGAAGGGAAGAGAGAAAAGAAAAGATGATAAGAGGGAGAGAGAAAGGAGGGACGAGAGAGAGAGATATATATTATATTATTAGTTATTATATTAAATGGTTATTATATTATGTTATATATGATATATATTATGATTATTATGTATATATATTAAATTTATGTATAATATAAAATAATGTATATAATATGTGATGTTCCTGTGTGTGTATAAGGGTGATATGTGTATATTATGGGATGTTGAAAAGTGTACGTAAGGATATGAAAGATATGTGGAATCCAGTTCGAAAACTCGGATGTTAAGGCAAAGGGTTGAATAAAAGTGGAAGAATATTAAGTTAAGTTATGGATTAATGAATTGAGTTTTAAATTTAGTATTATATTTATGATTACGTACTAAGAGTCACATGGTGTCAAACCTTATTAAGATAGGAGTACTAGTTACGGGATATAAGCTTGATGTATGTGCATGTTAGGCTAGTATTTATAAACTGAACTAAATTGAAACTTGGACTTAAATTGTTTTGTTGATTGTACTTAGCTTCAAACCCACTAGTCAGGTCTAGTGGTGTTGATGAGGCACCTGGCGATCTTTGTGCAATGGTGTCCTTAATGGAGTTTTGCACTGAAAGGACCCAAGTAGATTTAAGATAGTTTTTGGCATTTGGGTGATTTAGGAGAACCCAACACCAATACTTATATAATATTTATTTATTGTATGTGTAGGGGTCATGTGTAGCCCTATGTCTCAAGACAATAGAACTATGCTGCTTGTAGACTTAAATAACAAGATCTAATTGGTTGTTTGTTGCATTTATGATTGCTACTTATGTGTACTTAACTTATTACATATATGTTTATGCGCCTGTGTGTGATATCCTGTACTGAGTGTTAGTTCACCTTACTAGGGTTGCTGCTTTTCAATTACAGGTTTAGGTATTATTGATGATGTGGAACATTTATGATGATGTATGATACGATTACTAATTGAAGATGATGACTATTATTACTTTTGTGGTGGGTTGAGATACGCGTAAATGCTAGGCTCAAGTTATGTTGAGCTATGAGCACTTTATTTAGTTGTACAAGTTATGTCGGATATTTATTGTACTTGAGGGATTAAGTGGTTTATTATGCTACTCATAGTTGTAAATTGAGGAGATTATTTAGTATGAAAGTTGGTAAATTTACAATTAATTATGGGATTTAAACAAGTTACAAGTTTCTAGATGCTTGACGTGATGGTAGAGGTTAGGAACACATGTCGGGCTGTAGCATCCTGTGTTCTGGGGCATTACAACTATACTAAAAGATATCTTGATAAGTAAAGTTCTATCACCTAATATTTGAGGAGTATTACATTCTCCTTGAGAATTCCTTATACTTCCTTCTTCTTAATCACTTAGCATAACCATACTCAATTAATCTACTTGGTTTGAAGTCCAATATTCAAAACATAGTTAAGCTTAGTAATTTAGCCAAGATAAAACCATAGTTGCTAGCCAAAACCTTATTTCAAATGTCTTCACTTTCCTTGGCTTGAGAGTTCTCTATAGTGGCTTTAAAGGAGATTATGTCATTTTAGGATAAGAAGTAAAGATTTTACTAATATTTTACTTAGGGCTATGAGTTATCTTAAAGAGTAAGATGCCTTTAGTATCCCTCTTAATTCTTTTTTTTTTTTTTGGTAAATTATACCAACACCTCTTAAAAACTATTTAAACAACAGAAGAGTGTCAATTTCAAGAAAGATGCACTCACTCCTTGAAGCCTATTAGCAAGAAAAGATTTTTAATCCATTACACTATCGTGTCAATCTTTTGTATGCGTATAGTATTATAATTACTTGTTCAACTCATTTTATTACCTAGTTTTACCCATATGATTGATGAGAATATTAATGAGTAAATTATGTTGACCACTTAGATAAACTTTATAAATCACCTCCATGTCTCACTTTTTCAAAATATAACACTTATACCCTTACTTTTATCTACATGGATGTTGACATAACACTACAGCTAAAGTGTTGCTACTACATTAGCATTGTTAATAACTTTATGTAAAAATTATAATTATATACATTAATTAACTAATAATCAATAAACTTGAGATAAACACATAAAAGTTCAAAAAAGAAAAAGAAAAAATGCTATTTTTTTAAAATTATCATCTCACTATATACATATATTATTATAATTATATAAAATAATTGAATTAATTAATTAAAATATGTAAAATTATGGAATAAAAAAGAAAGATAGTGACCTCCAGTGCTGAGGGAGCTTATGTCTAAACATGATTGTCGGAGCATAAATGGCTTATGGTCTCATCTGGGTATGGGGTAGCAAGGGCTACAGTTCAGTGCGTATACTAAGTAGTTTAGAGATGGATGATTGGAGAGATTGAAACAAACGAGCTATATATAGGTGAAGTTTAAGGAAATTTATACATTTAAAGATTTGCAAATTCAAGTTAAGATGTAAATTCATTAAAATGCATCATCAATTTACATGGGACTTAAAATTAGAGCTAAGATGTAGACAAAAAGAAGTTGAACTAGGAATCCAAGGGCAGTTAATATTGACTAGGGTGATAAACAATTGATGATTTAAGGGGCGTAGCCAACCAGATTAGAACCATATTGTTAATTGGGCATGGCTTGTCTACTTTGTGCAAGTTCCTATTTTGTTTGTCTTGAGTGCCTCTATAATATCTTACATTGAGTGTTAAGGTTTTTGCTTTTCTAACTCTATAGATGTCATTTTATATAACAAAAGTGAGCCATATAAATCCTAAAGGAGTAGATCGCAGAGCATTGCTCTGTAAGATTGTAAAAACAATATGTTGATGCTTTTTTACTACTAATTTGTTTGTCATAACTTTTCAATTTGGTGTTTTAAGATTTTCCACATTAATTATTTTTTTTTATCAATTTCTCACTTTCTCTTTCTCTACTAAGTTTTATTATGTGTATTCTGTCAATAACTAACCAAAAAATTCAATCCAGTATCAACACATTTATAATTAATTATATCATACTAGGACATCAAGCAAAAGGAGATATCCAATATAGGATTTCTTTACAATAAGTACCCAGCATTCATTTATTAGGAAACAATACATAAAGAATTTTCAGCCTTTTCAATGTTCAATGAACACTTGAAACATTTTGGGATTCCTTACTAAATATACTTTCATTAACTTAAAAAAAAAAAGAAAAAAGAAAAAAGAAACTATTGGTAAAACTAAATCTTATATACATGAAACAGCAACAAAGAGGGATGGACAATTAATTACAAGAGTTGATGGAGTATGTAACTCCATTTGGAGTCTTAGGAGTTCTCATCTTCCTACGAAAACATAGTTAATATAGTTTTTCTTCAGCAAATTAAAATAAAAAATATGAGGTATATCTAAAAAATATTTTTCCCATCGCTACTATTTGGAAATAAAAACGAATTCCTCAATGGATATCCCAAAACTCCACCATGAGGTTGTCTATTTTCCCTAATTTTTCTACACAACCAAATAAACATTATCCTTGATTGTATCTTATTAGTACTCCAATAGTGGCTTGTCCATTTATTGTTCTTGTTCAGTTTAATCCATCAGTCTCTGGGTAGATGTTCATAATTTTCTCGACACATGAAATCTCTGTGTACTTGGTTTCCTCCGCGGAAGCTCGACCAAAGAATTTCATCCACATGTAATTATATGGCTTTTGAGTAATCATATGATAGAAGATCAAAACAATATAAAGAAGATAATGATTGGTGACTTTCCATGTGTTGGCTACATGTTCAACAATGGCTTGTAATGGGGGAAATATCTTTTCCTACTATTGGACAATCCATGTGGAATAAAATTAAAATACTCACTTCCCGTCCTTTGAAGGAATGATATTCACTCCTTCTAAAAAGACAATAGATCTTAAGAATCTTTTTTGCCATTGACAATGATAGCCATCAACCCTTTTTTTATTAGTCTAGTGATTTTATTTTATTCTGAATAGCTGTACTAGGAGTTGTTTTTGATTAAGTGAAAATTCACTCAATTCCTTTATCTTAAGTGAATCATTTTAATCTTTTATATTTATACTGGAAGTTAATTAAATCTTACATAGTTTGGATGAATCATTTAAATTCTTTATGTCTATATTTTTTAGCATATCGATTCCATCATTTGTATCTTCTTGTAACTTATTATATAAACATGGATCCTACTTGATGAAGAGATGCAAGTGTACAACGAACTACTAAGTGTATTAGTTGTATATATATATATAACTTAAATAATTTGCTTTAAAAAGATACAATTCTTAATTGGATTCTGGTACAAATATAATGGAGTTCTTGTACAGTTATTCCCATCTTATTCTAATCAATATCAAAGCATCACTGTTTAACTCTCCTAATGGAATCAAGGAAACAACCTATCAACTTTTCGTTTTCCATAATGGCATTTAGTGAACCCATATATATTATTTATTTGTTTCTTTTTTTCCTAAAGTGTAATGTGTGTCAGAGAACTACGAGTTGTATTGCAGATTTATGCAGATTCTCCACCCAAGTAATGCCCGCTGCTTTCGGACCGGCGGAAAAGAGCCCCATATAACTTTTAGGAAATAATCGCTCGTTAATGTATCAAATAAAAGCTTTTAATTTTATTTTGTTCATAAAATATATAATTAAATGTTAAAAAGACATGAAAGTTTTTTAAAGTCTTTAATAAGTGTTTTAATGATACAGTTAATAGGATACGTGAGGGGTTTTAGATTTCACATTCCAATCAAATTATAAGGATTGGATCTCAAACCCCAATACGATTATGTTGCGATCAATCAAAATTTAGGAAACACCGTAAGCGCAGTCCACATCTTTATCTATATAATATGCGTCGGTTCATAAAGGAATTAAAAAAGAAAAAGAGAGAAACTTACTAAAAGTTTCCCCATCCTTGATACTTTGAAGTTCATCAATGATAATATATCTAAACTGTCTGACGTGTCAAAATGTAAATAGATAGTCTTGGATCATAAAAGTATCATGGAAGCCGTATGCAATTATTATTTATTTATTTATTTTAGAAAAATACCATTTTAGAATCGATCCACACATATTATTCAATTGATAATGTAAAGACCGAACCGTATTCTAAACAAGCACATGGGTAATATCTACGATTCATTGTCAATACAAGAAGTTGCACGGTGAATCACATTTATAAGAACAAAACCACAATCTAAAAGATACATGATACATGTGTCAAGACTTATCACTAGTAGTTTACAACTTATTAATCATTTGTGATTTGTCTTTAAGCTTATGTCGAGTATTTTTCTGTCAATACTACAAATTTTATTCTCCCAGATATATACCTAGATTCTCTTATTTCTTAAATGGAGCATATTACCATATTTATTCGCATGGAGTGGTACACCACACTATACGACCAATATAGCTTTGCTTTTGACCAATGAAAGAGATCGAGATTTTCTCCCCTGTTACGTAGTGTTCTTTAAGAAATAAACCTATGTGGGGGTGACATAAGTGGAAAATGAAAATGGTGGATAGAGTGATGAGCAGTGGGGGCGTGAAGAGGGGAATTGAAAAGAAAGACTATAATAAATAAAGTAGGAACCGACCCGAATAGAGAACAATGCTTTTGAGATAGGGTTTTTGACTTTTGTGAGTGTGTGTTGGTAAGTATGGTTGATAGATGGTCATGATCATAAAGTGGAAGCATAAGGTAGTGCTCCAAATTACTTTTATGACAATTGCTGGATAAAGAGAGAGTGACAATATGTCGCTTAGATATGGAGATCATATGTCTCTTATGTCCTTAAATGTAAGCCCTTTCATCTCTTATCTATAAGTGACTCATAACATTAGTAGAGGGTAGTAGAAGAGAGTTAGGGTTAGCAATAAATCTTGTATAAACCTGTATTTTATTTTATTTAGTTTGATCAGGTAGGTTCTAAATATGATTTTCTGGAATTTACTTTTACTTCTACAAAGGTATAGTATAGGTTAAGGTATTCTCATTCCCTAAACTCATTTTAGAGCTTATATACATAATATAGGTTCTAAGGTACTATGTATTCACTTTATAAAATTGTTGACTAATGATATCAAATATAATTGTAATTTTATTTAAACATATGGCATTGTTGCCTCTTATTGAAAAGGTGAAAGAAAGAAAATGTATAACCAAACCCTATCTCTCCATTAGAATCTTTAATACCATTCTAAAGTTCATGGTTTCTACTTGTTTTCTTTTGTATTGGATTATATTTGATTCAATCCATAGCAATTAGTATTAATTTACCTAGATTCATATTGCAGAGGATAGCTTTATGGCTATATAGATAATTATCCTTTGTAATAGATGGTATTAGACCTAAGCATGGTTCCGAACCAATCCGGAATCAATCCCGGACACACCGGTTCCCAATTCCTAAAATAGGGAACTAGACTCAAAACCGTAGCATCGGTTTATGAGTTGGTTTTTTAGTCCCATTGGTTCAATCAATGATTCAAAGAATCGTGAATCGGTTTTTCAAAAAACAAAAAAATTTTAAAACTAAACTCAATTTTAAACTTTAAATTAAAATTATTTGAATACAAGATAAATGTTATCTTTAATCCATTTTACAAAATAATTATTTTAGGATATATATTTATTTATATACAGTTATATTCAACTCAATTATTATTCTAGTAATATGGGATAAAAGATATAAAGACTATAAAAAAGTTTAAAAAACAAAAGTTAGTCCCACATTACTAAGAATAAGATTCACATTTCAATTAAGATCTATATATATCAAATCACACAAGTTTTTTAAATTATATTTATTACGTTTTTATGAATAGTAATATATTAAATGTTGTTAATGAGAAATTATTGTTTTTCTATTTATATGAAATTAGTTAAAATTTTTAGTTTTCATTTTTATTCATTTTTAAAATTATTTTATTTCATTATTTTTTATTCTTTTCTTTTCTTTTCTTTTTTATCGTTTTTTTAAGTTGGTAGTTCAAGAACCGACGAGTCCATGGGTTTGAGAAGTTGACCCTGCTTAAACTCGTTAACCCGACGGGTTGGCCCACAGGTCAACCCGTATGGCCAAGTCTAGGCCAGGTCTTAAATCCGACGGAGCAGTTTCGAGTTGGGTTATGGTTTTGACCTAACCTTTGCCTAAGTCTAGATGGTATTATGTATTTGCTTCCATTCGCATAGAGAACAAGATGTTATAATACAAAGGTCCCCTCAATGACTTAATTTTACAAGAATTTACCTATCTTGGTTACAAATAAATTCATATTAAAAAATATAAAGAACTTTATATTAGATTGTAGTTTTATGTTGGTATTACATGTTAAATTGATGAATACATTAGTTTATAGAATCATTTACTAGTTAAGAAATTTATCGCAAGATTTTAATATTATAAAAGTATAATTGAAAAATTTATAGGTTTTAGAAGATTTTGTACCTTATAGGTTCAATGAGGAACAAGCTTAATGTGTGCTTTGGATGTTATGGGATAGGTTCCAGTCTCAAAACTTATGAATATAATAGGGCTTAAAGTAACATTTGGTTGTACAATTTTTGTGATACTAGATTGGATAAAAAATTTTATCTCATATTTGGTTTGTAAATTTGCTTAGTGATTTGACAAAAATTAGATTAATGAAGTAAATAAAATATCTAAATTTTGTCTCATCTGCACCAAAGTACAAAAATGAAATTCATTGGACAAAAATAAAAAATATTTTGCAATTCTAAAAATATTCCTTTATGTTATAATATTAAGTTAATATATATTTTTTATTAAATATTACAAAAAAAATTATTTATTTTATAATATAAATAATTAATTTTTTAATATAAAATTTTTGTTTAATACTATACATACCAAACATGGTACAATAAATTTGTACTATCAAGTTCTTTTTATATTTATCGTGTGTAATTCTCTTTATCATGTCTAGTCTGTACAACCAAATGTTACCTAATACTTTACTCGCCTTATGTACAATTGAATGAGTTTGGAATGGGCTTTCAAAATGCTAAATCAAGTTGATATTCTGCTAAGTGTCTTGGAACTCATTTGGAACTTCATCATATATTTTTAAATGTTTCTAAAGTCTAATAGATAACCTTACATGATACTTGAAACTCATCCCCACTTCACCAATAAGTTAATCTAATTTAATTAAAATTCTTGCAAATTCTTATTTTTATGACAAAGAAGTAACTATTGAAAAAACTAAATGATTTGAATTAATACAAAAAGCAAATTGGCTTAATGGACCATTAATCACATGGTTTTGTAATAAAAACAAATATCTTATAAAACCTAATGTGGTCACTTGTAGTAGTATAATATTATTTATTAATCCTTTAAGTATGGGTTGAGAGTCTTATATCATTGTTTTCTTCAAATCTTTTTCTCCATATCTTTGTCGCCGCCTTTATCAAGTTTTTCCATCCTTGAGGGATGTTTTATGTGCTTGGGCCTCCAAAAAAATCCTTTCAACAAGAATGTTACTTAAACATTGTAAGACGTGGAATCGATGGTTTTGAAATTCCTAAAGCTTGACCGAGATCAAACCTATAGGTTTTCTAAAAAATCCCCAAACTTTATCCTAAACAATATCCAGAAATATATGAGTCGATTATTATCGATATCTTATACAACAACTGAACTTCCTTGCGTCCCTGGATAGGTGCAACGAAAATATAAGTTTCTTAGGTGCATTTTCCATCACACTCTTGGCACATATATGATATTGAAGTCTACATGTAGGAAAATTGACACCGTATCGTGTAAAAAATATGAAAAATATACTTATTTCTATATATAAACTACCACAATACTCACTTTTTGACCCATATTAATAGGTTCCAACATCACAGTTACATCCGCAGACACATAATCATTATGGTCCAGGTAATTGGAAAACTGGAGAGGATTTTTGTTGATAAATTCAATATTAATAATAGCAATACCCGGTTATTGTATGGATACAACTTTGAACTTTGGTAGGCTAACCAATTGTCCGTCATATGAGATGATTCAAATACTTTTTGCATATTTTATATATTCCCATCTATGATCTAGCTTTTTTTTTTTTTTTTTTTTCCGTTATACATAATGTAGACAAACGGTGGATTAAGGAGTTTGTTTTTACATGGAGTAGATTATAGTTTGATCGTCATCGGCGATTGAATGGGTGGAGAAGAGAGATTTAATACGATTAGTAAAACTTCACCCATATAAAGTTTCCATGCCTCAGTTGGTCTTTTATTTCATATTGTTACTAATCATGTACTATCATATAAAAACTTCATATAAACGTGAAAATATATGGTTGAATGGTCCATAGACGAAGATAGCGAATGAAAACAAGGAAACTTCATTATCTTAGAGTATATGTATTACATATTTCCATGTCATCAAGTGGTGTTTGATTCAGTTCATGTGTCATCCAATCACATATTCTTGTATGTAAACAAAAGAAAGGTATAGAAAATCCTATCAACACTTCTTTGAGGATTTTTCATTCTATTCTTACAACTTTCAGTTTTACTAATCAAATTTTAGTGTATTGAACAATCTAGTTTTTAAAGGCCATGTAGCGCTAAAGCAATAGATTAAACATTTTCTTGCTTGGTGGCATGCCACGCACATTAGCATGGCATCACATGCAGAGATTCATTTTTTTTTTCTTTTTCATTAAATATAATAAATATTCAAAAGATAAAAATAGTTCAAAATTTTTGGATAAATAATTAAGCAAAAAAAAAAAAAAAAAAGGCTGGCTCCTCAAGCAGGCTAGTTGAATACCTTCAAAGGAATGTATGCTAATTAAAATTAAAATAGATAGTGATCCACGTTAAATGGTAGTTTATCAAACCTCCCTTATTGAAGTTAACACCATATACCTAGTGGTTATCGCTGTCACGACCTTCAAATGGAGCAATGGAACAAAAGGATGTTTGTTGAAATTAGATTCTTTGAACTAGCATGTGAGAAAATGTCTCCTTTCTCTCTTTTTTTTTTTTTATCCTTTTCTTAATTGATTAATGGATAGTATTATATCACAGCTTAATTAGCTCTCAATCAATGCTTTAGGTGGCTCCCAACCATCTCCACGTAGGCGGTGAAGTTTAGTTGGGCACTTGACCTCATTGAGGCTTTCTTTTTTCTATTTTTGGTATTATTTTTTTAAATTTGTAACATTTCCTAACTTTTAGTAAAAAAATTTACTTTACTCATATTGGACATACCTAATGGCAATAAACATATGATTTATCATAAAATGATATATATATATATATATATATATATTACATGATATTATCAAATGATAATTTTGAATTGCTGAAATTGAGTCTTTGATTGTAAAAACCACAAAAACTTTTCGGGAATTCCTCTATATTTTTCCCATGAATAATATATATATATATATATATTTATATATAAAGCTCTGGCATACATTATAATTCTTTGATTGATAAGCACATGTGTAATACATTATTTGAAAACAGAAAAATTTCTTCCTAGTTATAGTATATAGGTAATAGGTTATAGACATTTGGCTTGTAACTTCTTCTTCTTCTCCTTTTTTTCTTTTTTCTTTCTTTCTTTTTTTTTTTTTGGCTGTAGTAGGCTTAGTCTATGGAATAAAGCAAGAACTTAGGAAAATCTTTTGGTTGAAAATGAGGAAGAAAAGGAAGAACATTAATTGGGAAATGGGCTATGCTCCTACTTGGGCTGTATTTAAAGAATCAAGCTGATGGGCGTATACAAGAACGAGTGGGCTGAATAGGTGAGAAAGTGATCCCAGCCCGAGCCCGGAAACCACCGTCGGCCCTATAGGTGCCAATCAAGAAAATTCATGCTTTCTTTTTTCGTGAAACACCATCCAAAAAGTAAATTAACAAACTGGAATTACCCCCTAAAAAAAAAAGTAATAACAAGCTGGACATCTATCTAAACGGTTAATTTGATATGATACTAATATTGAATAATGCATTTATGCCATTAGTACATTTGGTTTGTATAATGGAATAAAATAAGAATAAAGTACAATCCTTAAGGAATGTAACGAAGAAACAAAAGTTACTCTGCATACTTCCTTTAAGGTCTTACAGGAATGGAAATATGCTGAAGAAGATACAAAAATAGCTATCCTTAAAATCCTGCAATGGAATTATAATTCTTCATTTCATAATAATAGCAATTTTGTGAAATAGCTATTGTATTAACAAATACAAAAATAAATATGTTGACGAGAAAATGTTATTATATTCCAACCTTATGAAGAGCATGAACCATAAATTTATAAGTGGCTCCACATTTACATTTTAAGGGCATCTTCCTTTTCTTCCTTTTTTCTTTTCAAATATGGATCTTTTGTGAAATTATCTTTTTATTTTTAAGAAATGATATGTGTTGATTGGCTTCCACTAGTAGGTTGAAGCTCTTGTCTAACATAGAGGTTCATAGGGTCATGTAACATATAGGTTCTATAAGGATCAAGTTTTAGGGTGTATTCTAGATGTTTCAGGATAGGTTTTAGATCCAAAACTTGGGAAAATGGTAGGCTTTCACACCATACTCGATGTGTCCGCTTACCTGACTAAAAATACAATTAAATAGGTTTGAAAAAGTTTTCCGAAAACCTGAACCAAGTTGTTATTCTTTTAAGCGTCTCGAAATGCATCTAAAACTTCATAACACATTTTAAAATGTGTCTAAAGTCCAATAGATTATTCCGAACTTGACTAATAAGTTCTTCCAACTTAATTTAAATACTAAAAAAATTCATCTTTATAGGATAAAATAAAATATCTTCAAACTAAATGATTTAAATAAATACACAAAGCAAATTAGCTTAAAAGACCAGCAACCACATAACTTTGTAATAAAAATTGAATATCCTATAATAGGTTTGTTAGAAGTCATTTTTTGGTCCTATTACTACAATATTATTATACTAGCGTGATGCAATGCATGTGCTTAATATTATATAGTTTTTTTTTTTTTTCTGTGTTTTAAATGATAAAGGTAGTTCATAAAATAGATGCGAGAGAGAGAAAAATCTAGTGGATTAGTAAGGTTATTGAGTTAATTTTTTCCTAATGAAATAGAATGCAAATTCGAAAAGAGAAGTTGTGGTTGGTATGAATGGCATATTTACTTTGGTACCCCCAATTACATTTAAATAAACAATTAGTTAATAACTATTTTGTAAGTTCAAATATAAAAATTACTCATAATCATTAAAGACACCAAAAGGTAGTTATTGAAGGTTCTTTCCCTTCAATAATATAGATAATCTTTTAGACATGGATTTAAATGTCCTGTATCAATGTTCTTTTCCTATCTTTTCCAATATCTCTTTATTGCGATCTTCATCATGTTGTTCCATTCTTCAAAGATGTTGGTGTTTGGCCTCTTATAAAATCATCTCATCAAGAATGTTGCTTAAAAATTGTAATACACGAAACTAGTGATTTTAAAAATTTCCTAAAGCTTGACCCAAACATATAGGTTTTTCAAAACTCCCCAAATTTTGTCCTAAACAATACAGAGAAATACGTTATTGATAAGACTTTATGGACATGGGCCGCTCAGGCCTATGCCAACCTAATTGGGCTTATAGCCAGAGTTGTACCTCTTTAGGCTTAGCCTTCTTATCTTCATGGCCAAACTCAACTTTGGCTCATTATACATTCCACCCAATTATAAAGGTCACCAACAACTAGGTGACTTTAGATAAAGCTAAACGATTAAGTCAACAACTACCTTCTACATTTGTGGACCATGTTGAATGCTGTGTCTCCACTACCCAATACTTATGGACGTGGCTTATGCCCAGTAACTCCTCTCTAACTGCTTACTCTACTCCTTTACAAATACAATACCATCACCCAACGATAAATTACTTAATATTTCACATACTAAAGCTTACTCCTTATATTTAAGTATTATCACTCTCCTTATACAACAATCTAACTTAAGCATCGGAATAACCATACCGGACAACCCCCGATTCGCCTCACTATTTATTGTCTTATAGGTTCACATAGTAATGCGAAGCTCAATCTCAACTAATCTTTACTGGCCAAAACCCAAAGACAACATTTAGTGTCATCTTTAGGAAGACAAATCCTATTTCCTATCCGAATACACACTAAACACTCTCCTAAACACCACCTTCGATTGCCAACATGTCTTGCATCGACAACCCTCAAAACAACCAGTTGGTGAATAACCAACATACCAACGACCAGCTCCTAGCTAGGGAGACACTTGAGTAGCACTTGGAGCGATCGGAATGCCTGCTTAAGAAATTTGTTACCCAAAACAGGAAACAGGTTGCTTTACACCTATCTTGAGGAAGCCAAGAGGCATAGTATGTAGACCCATCCGCCTAAAGCTTCTAATGCCCATATTGGGCACAATAACCAACAGCAACAGCAGGAAAATGACAATGATCAATTACCTAATCCCCCAACACAGGAATAGTAGGTACGGTTTATGGCCACCCCTGACCGTGCCTTTGCTGGCAATGAGTAGGTGGCCTATTCCCATGGAGTACCAGTACACTTTGTAGTGCACCAAGCTTACCCAATAGACAATGCTAACCTCGATGAGCTCCACGTGATCGTAAGAAGGCTCTCCAAGCAGTAGGGGAGCAAGGTAGTTGACAATATCAAGTTGGTCTCTAACAACAAAACCGCTTTTACTAGGGGTGTCTAAGATGAAGTGTTACCTCCAAATAGCAAGCTTCCTACCCTTAGACCAATACGAAGGCACTAGTAATCCTGATGATTACCTCCTCTACTTTTGCACCCTTATGAACCTCCATAGTTATGGGAATGCCATTACGTATAAGGTTTTTCTAAGAACCTTGAGGAAAGTAGCCTAGATGTAGTTTAACTACTTACTCAAGAACTCCATTAGCTTTTTTTATGAGCTAGCACGGAGATTCAGCCTCCATTTTAGGGCTAGTAAGCCCTTATCCAAGGACACTTCATCCTTGTACTTGATAAGGCAGAGTGAAGGGGAGACTTTGCGGGAATATGTGACTTAATTCAACAATACCATGGTTGAGATCCCTTAGTTAGATGAGCAAGTAGCAATGCATGCCATACAAATTGGCATAAGACAAGTAGGAGACTTCTTCTGTTCACTTGTGAAGAGCAAGCCAAAGACCTTAACCAAATTCTGGAATAAGGCCTAGGAATATATTGACCAGGAGGATAATATTTACACCAAGTGTAACACCAACTAAGAGGGGTCAGGTGGAAAGAAGGATAAGGAAAGATTGTTTGTGAAGGATCTCTTTAGTGGCAAGGCATTGAGTAGAGTTGTGAAGGAAAGCTCGGGAAGTGCAAGCTAAGCAAAACCCACTTCCTCCTCCTATCTATATACAGTATACCCTTCTGAACTGACCAATCACTCAAGTCTTTGCCGAGGTGCAAAATAGAGGTTTGCTATAGAAATCCCTTAAGATGAAGGGAAACCTTAATAGTTGAAACTAAGATAAGTATTGTCAGTTTCATAGTGACAATGCCCATACCACGGAGGAGTACTTCTAACTGAAGAATGCAATCAAATATGCTATTTAGTGGGGCTTCTTCAGCAAATATGTGGCTTAGCGGATGAACAATGATTGTTTCGATAATGATGAAGATAAGGTGCCTTGGAGGCAATGAACCTAGTGATAGGAATCAACTCCTTAGATTGATCACATAAAGTTGAGCTAAAGGACTCTAGGACTCACTTGAAGAATATTGGCTTGAAACCCTTTTCGAGACGAAGATTCCTATCTTGACCGTAGTGTTTCCCTTTTCTACAGACTTGACTTCCAAGCCTTTATGTACACTAAACCTGCTGACAGCTGTGTTACAACAGAATATTTGAGCAAACAATCCTAAGACTATCTAAGTCAAGCTCTCAAACAGCCAATAGATGTCCAACCCCAACCTTAACCAATTACCCAATAGCGATTGTTTGAGCTCTGACTTGATCTAGATCAGGTCAACCATTGACTACAAACGCTTTTTTGATATTACCTACTTTATATCATATTTCTAATGTCCAGCCACCAAGCAACACGTGTCTTTTGATACAACATTCTAGAATGGTTCTTACTTTTCTGTACTGAATATTCTTTATCTCTTTTACCCTTTTTAGTATGTTTTATGTAACCTAATTGTAAGAATACCCTTTTGTCTTTTCATACATGTAAAGTAACCTTAGTGAATGAGTATATAATCTTCTGCTTACTTATATGCAAATAATCAATCATCAATACAGACATTATTCGTATTTCCTTTGAGTAACTTAGTGTTCTCATTAACCTTTAAGTCTTATCTATTTCTTTTAACAAGGAATAGTGGTGAGTGACCCTTCAATTCGGATCGGTGAGTCACATCCAATAGATTATAAGTCGAGTAGGATCGAGTGGTGCATCATATTTATTTGGTAACTGCTCGAACTTTGTTAGCTTTTTCTTTGTTTCTTTTGGTTTGCTTTGTTATGGTGTTTCTTCATATGTCCAACCCTAGAGATGCATCAGTTTCGCTAGTATCAGAGAACGGTTTCAAGAGGGATTGTATGAAGTTGTAGTGAAGTTTTTGGTTCGCTTTATTGTTAGTGGCTACTGTGTTCCTTCCGTAGTTGCTGCAGTGTGTTCATGTGAAATAAGTTTCGAATTATGAGCTGTATAGTGAAGATTTGTGTGCTGATAAGTGTGGTTTCATTATGACCTTATTCCTTGCCTTATTTTTCACTACGAAAGTAGAGCAAGTTCATTTCTATTCTATTTAAGTTGTTATTGGGTATTAAAATTGTTGAGAGTTTAGTCACAACAATGGAAGTCAATAGGCAATAACCTCAAGGTATGCCACTGCACAACTCACCTACGAATATTCAAGAGAGAGGTTATAGCTAAGGTGCTTAAGCCCATCTCTTAATTTAACCCTCTCAAGTTGGAGGAGTTACAAACTGTACTGCTAGACGAAGACTGGAGTTGAAGGAAATTGAGGAAGATGATGAGGAGTATGGAGAGAATGAAGAAGAGGCTGGTTATTACCGAGCTTAAGAGCAAGGACCCTAAGCTCCTTGAGGACTTTAAACTCCTCGAGGATTAGATAATGTTGAGGTCTAAATTTTGCCCTTTAGTGGACGTAGAGATGCAGACAAATACTTAGAGTGGGAAGAGAAGGTGGAAAAGGTGTTTGATTGTTATGGGTATACAAAAACTGTATAAGTTTGACTTGCTGCACTTGAGTTCTTTAGGTATGCGACTATATGGTGAAAAAATCTAAATATAGCTAGAGCAAGGGATAAAAGGCAAGGTATGAGAACTTTAGATGAGAGGAAGAGGTTGTTAAGAGGTAGATTTGTGCTGGAAACCTACTTACAAGATACATTTGCAAGGTTGAAAGAACTTCGCTAAGAAAGCCGATTTGTTGATGATTATATGAGAGAGTTCTAGATGCATATGTACAGAGGTTGGGTCTGCCAATCTCAAAACATCCCCGACCTAATAAGTTGCATTACATTGGCTTCATGATAAGGGTGCTTTGCATTTGACCGAACAAGTGACCATACTGTTTAGTATTGGGAATATGTATAGGGACGGAGTAGTATGTGATACCATCCCTATTGGAGCTTCACATCTGCTGCTTAGACAACCTTAGTTGTTTGACTGATGTATTGCACATAATGGATATAAGATCACTTATGCCTTTATTAAGGATGGAAAAAAGATTGTGTTACAACCCATGACCTCCTCCAAAGTAAACGAGACCTATAATCAGCTCAACTGAGCCAGTAAGAAGAAGGCCTTAGTCATGAGCTGAAGAGAGCTTTGAGATGCTGAGAAAGTCGAAGAGCCTATGTTCCTATTGGTCAGAAGATTGTTGGAGATGAGAGATTCAAAGGATATTCTTGATGAAATCCGAAGCTTACTAAATGAGTTTTCCAATCTGTTTCTTGAGGAACTACCTAGAGGACTATTCCATTCTGAAACATCGAATACTGTATTGATCCACAGCTAGGTTCGACCCTGCTAAACCGACCTTCATACAGAATAAACCCTGAGCAAGCTACCAAGCTGAAATACAGGTGGATGAACTCATAGAGTGAAGATACATAAGGGAGAACATGAGCCCTTATGTTATACTAGCTCTGCTTATCCCTAAGAAGGATGGAATGTAACACATGTGTATTGATAATTGAGCAATCAGTCAAATTACTATTAAGTACAGATACCCAATACTGAAGCTCGATGATATGTTAGATAAGCTTCATGTTGCTAAGATATTTTCGAAGATTGATTTGCATAGTAACTTCCATAAAATTCTATGAGACCGAGTAATGAGTAGAAGACTACCTTTAAGATTAGGCACGAACTTTATGAATGGTTGGTTATGTCATTTGGACTTACTAATGCGTTGAACACATTCATAAGGTTAATAAACCACATGATACGCCCCCTAATCGGAATATGTGTGGTTGTATACTTTGATGATATATTGGTATACAATGTTAACCCGAATAACCATGTTCAACATCTCCGCAAAGTATTTGACATTTTACGGACTAAGAAGTTATATGGGAATTTGAAGAAATGTACTTTTTGCTAAGATGAAGTGATTTTTCTTGGGTTTGTAGTATCAAGGGAAGGAATCCGAGCAAATGAAGAGAAGATCCAAGCTATTTTATAATGGCTTATGCCAAAAACTGTCACTGAAGTTCAAAGCTTTCATAGCCTAGCTTCTTTCTATATGTGATTCATTAAAAACTTCAGTACAATAGCTGCCTTCTTGATCGAGTTGACAAAGAAGAGTAATCGGTTTAGATGGAACAACTGAGCTAAACAGAGCTTTAGGAAGATCAAGGAGAAGCTTACCTTTACCCTTGTCCTATCATTGTCATATTTTGACAAGCCCTTTGAATTGGAATGCGATGCGTTTGGCATTGGAATTGGTGCTATCTTGATGTTAGAACAACGGCCTGTCACCTACTACAATAAGAAGCTTAGTGTTACTTGTGTATGAGAAGGAGTTCTATTTTCTTTTTCATGCCTTTACTATTTGGCAACACTATCTACTGTTATGAGAGTTTGTTATTTATACAAACTATAAGTCTTTAAAGCATCTTGAGAGTCAGAACAAACTCTTCAAGAGGCAAGCCAAGTAGTTAGAGTTCATGGAAGGATTTTCGTATATGATATAGCATAAGAAAGGAAGCGCAAATGTGGTCACTGATGCTCTATCATGTTAGTAAACCTTGCTAATCACTTTGTGGACAAAATTATTGGGATTGTCAATCATTATTGAGTTGTATGCTCATGATCCTCATTTCGACCTTATCATAGATTAGTGTATGGATGGTATTGTTGTTAAGGGATATTATCTTAAGGAAGGTTATTTGTTTAAGGATTGAAGGCTATGTATACCAAATTGTTCCACGCGTGAGCTATTGATCAAGGAAGCTTATAGTAGTAGATTATCAGGTCACTTTGGGGAGACCAAGATAGGCAATCTGTTGAAGGAGAACTTTTACTAGCCAAGTTTGGCCAACAATGTCCATAAGGTAGTTGGTAGCTGTGAAGTATGCAAGCGAGTTAAGGGAAAGAGAGAACTCCATGGAGAATACATGCTTATATCGGCGCCAACCTTACCTTGTGCTGATCTTAGCATGGACTTTGTCCTAAGGTTACTCTGGACATCTAAAGGAAAGGATTATATACTTATTGTAGTGGGCAGCTTCAGCAAAATGGCATACATCATCTTATGCCATCGAACAAACGATGCTATATATATTACTGATTTATTTTTGTAAAAACTTGTCCAACTACATGGAGTGCTAAAGACCATTGTTTTAGATCAGGACACCAAATTTTTGAGCTATTTCTATAAGACTCTATGGAGAAGACTTGGAACCAAACTTATGTTCAACTCTAATAGCCACCTTTAGATTGATGACTAAACTGAAGTGGTGAACAAGATGCTAGGCAACTTACTCAAAGCTGTTGTAGGAAAGAACTTGAGGGAATGGGATCTGTGCCTACCAGTTGTGGAGTTTGCATATAACTAGACTATCCATAGCACTATTGGGAAGACCCCATTCGAGGTTGTCTATGGCCTTAATTCTACTATTCCCTTAGATATGATCAATACCCTAACAACTACTGAAGAGAGTTAATCCGAAGTTAACCGAGCCTAAGAATTGCATGAGCTACACTAGTCTGTAACTAGGAAGATTGCTAAGTTCAATATGAGACAGCAAGAGATTGGTAGCTGAGGCTGCCTAACTATTTTTTTCCAACCAGGAGACTTAGTATAGATTCACCTTAGGCAAGAATGATTCCCACATATTAGATAGAGCATACTATCTCCTTGAGCTGATGGTTCGTTTAAAGTCTTGAAGAAAGTCAACCGCAATGCCCACCAGATCGAGTTACCTGATAATCATGGTGTCTCACTTTCAATGTGTCTAATCTCATTCCTTACTGATCAATAAAAGAAGATTCTGTGAGCACCCCAGAAGAAGGATAACTAGAGATCGCTCTAGATTTGAGGACAAATCTTTCCAACCCTTAGGCAGATGATAGGAATCAACTCCCTTAACCAATCATACAAAGCTGAGCTAGAGGACTCCAAGGACTCACTCAAAGAATACTAGCTCGAAACCCCATTCGAGATGGAGATTCCTATCCTAACCTCAGTGTTTCCCTTTTCTACCGACCTAACTTCTAAGCCTTTACGTGCACTAAACCTATTGACAACTATGCCATGACAGAATATCCGAGCTAATAGTCTCAAGACTATTTAAGCCAAGCTCTCGAACCACCAACAGATGTCTAACCCCAACCCCAACCAACTACTCAATAACCACTGTGTAAGCTCCAACTTGATCTAGATCAAGTCAGCCCCTAATTACAAACACTTTTCTGATTTCGCCTACTTTGTATCATGTTTCTAATGTCTAACCACCAAGCAATACGTGTTTTCTGATATAACATTCCAAAATGATTCTTAATTTTCCGTGTTGAATATTTTTTGTCTCTTTTAACCATTTTAGTGTGTTTTATGTAACCTAATTGTAAGAACACTCTTTTATCTTTTCATATATATAAAGTAACCCTAGTAGATGGATATATAAACCCCTACTTACTTGTATGCAGACAATCAATCATCAATACAAACATTATTCACATTTCCTTGAAGTAACCTTAGTGTTCTCATTAACCTTTAACTCTTATCTATTCCCTTTAGTAAGGAGTAGTAGTGAATGACCTTTCAGTTTGGACCGGTGAGTCACATCCGGCAGATTATAGGCTAAGTAGGATTGAGTGGTGCATTATATCCATTTGGTAGCTGCTCGAACTTTGTTAGCTTTTTCTTTGTTTCTTTTTGTTCACTTCGTTATGGTGTTTCACTATGTATCCAGCCCTGGAGACACATCATTGAGGGTACCTGAGCAAAGCAGAATGAAGATCACTATAATGACCAAGCCCCTAATAATGTGATTAACATAATCATTGGGAGGCCATACTTAAGGAATTGGCCAAGCATTAGCAACTCAGTTAACACCCTATTTAAGGTGTTAGCCTTTAGAGAAAAGAGGTAGAAGATTGATACTTCAATCTCTTTCTCAAATAAAGACTTGGAAGGGGTAGATACCCTTCATTAAGATGCCCTTGTTATTGGAGCAAGAATCATGAATTTTGAGGTCCTCAAAATTATGATAGACATCGGCAACTCCACTGACATCCTCTTTACGCATATGTACGAAAGGATGAGGAGCAAGTTGCCAATAAAAATGAAGCCTCACCACCATAATCTCATTGGCTTCAATAGGGGAACTGCCCGAGCTAAGGGAATCATCACTCTTGATATGGAGCTTGGCAATAACGACAACGTCGCATGATGACCAGTATAGTTCATCAACTCTAATGCGCAGGTTGTCAAATAGAAGAAGAGGCATTTTACGCTAGAAAGGCAAGTTGCAATAGAGGAAGAAGCATAAAAGCTGCTTAAGGTCGGCTTTGTTAGAGATGAGAAGTATCCCACTTGGCTGGCAAACATAGTGATGGTAAAAAATAAGTCTGAGAAGTAGTACATGTACGTTAACTATACCGACTTCAATAAAGCCTGCCCAAAAAACTACTTCCTTCTCCCCATGTTCAACTAGCTAGTCGATTCCACATCTGGACATGCCTTGCTCAACTTCATGGATGCCTTCTTAAGCTACAATCAAATCAAGATGGATTCGAAGGACAAAGTCTATACCTCTTTTGTCATTGATTTTGGTACGTATTACTATATTATCATGCCTTTGGGGGGGGCAGCATATCAATGCATGGTAACCAAGTTGTTTATGCTGCAGCTCAGGTAGAACATGGAGGTGTATGTTGATGACATGATAGTCAAGAGTAAATAGCTTGGTGATTGTGTTAAGGACTTATAGGAAGCCTTTGACCAGATGAGGAAATATAACATGAAACTAAACCCTAGAAGTATGTATTTGAAGTCGGCTTTGGCAAATTCTTAGGCTTCCTGGTCACCCAAAGAGGAATCAAAGCTAACCCTAAAAAGATATAAGCTATCAAAGATATGAAGCCCTCTTCTTTAGTCAAAGACATATAGAAGCTCATTGATATGGTAACTGTGCTGAGCAGATTTGTCTCTAAGGATACAAACAAATGTGCTAAATTCTTTAAAATTCTTAAGATTCCCAAGGGTTTTGAATGGATTCCTCCATGTGTGATAGCCTTTAAGTAGCTATAGGACTTCTTCATACACTTTCCTGTCCTCTCTAAGCCTGTTTCGAGAGAGGACTTATATTTGTACCTAGCCATTATCAATCGGACACTCTCCTTTATATTAGTTAGAGCAAAAGGAAGAGAGCACAAACCCATATACTACATTAGCCACTATACTTTAGGGGAATGAGGTTAGGTACACTAAAGTAGAGAAATTTTCCTTGGCCATCGTCATCTTGGCACATTGGCTTAAGCCTTACTTCTAGGTGTACTAGATTATTGTGCTTACAAATCAGCCATTGTGTACATTGTTGCAAAAGCCTGACATGTCTAGGCAGATGGTGAAGTACATGATGGATATGAGCGTGTATGGAATCCAATATCAACTACGGACGACTTACAAGGTATAAGTGCTGGCTAACTTCATGCTTGAATATATAAGAGAGAAGGAAGCACCATTAGGGGATGATAAGCTGGTGTGGACTTTCTACATTGATGGATTATCCACTTTGAGGGGTAGAAGCGTGAGCATAGTTCTCATTGGACTGCATAAGATCATCGTATGCTATGCCCTCAAGTTTGGGTTTAACACCAGCAATAATGAGTCCAAATACATAGCATTAATGGCTAGTCTCAAGCTAGCCAAGGAGATCGATGTAGAGCATTTACAAGTTTTCCCAAACTCGATGCTTGTTATCTTACAAGTCTAAGGTGAATATGAGGCTAAGGACAACACCATGGCAAGATACTTAGAGAAAGTGAGGAGTCTCCTAGCTGAGTTTCCTTTATAGACCATCATAAAGATCCCTTGAATTGAAAACTCAATTGTGGATTGGCTGTCCAAGCTTGCCTTTATGGGGATATAGAAGCCCAAGGTGAAGGACAGGAAGATCTTACCAAAGAAGAGCATAACTCCAAGCTTAACTGAGATCTTAAAACTTACAGTAACACCATCAGAGCCAAGCTGGATGGACCCCATCTGAAGTTATTTAGAGTAGGGCATGTTCCCAAAAAATAGGAGAGAGGCAAAGAAGTTGAGATATCACACTGCCAACTATATGTTGGTTGACTGCATCTTATACCATCGGGGAATCAACCTTCCCCTATTGAAATGCCTCCAAGCAAACAAAGGCCTACACGTCATGGAAGAACTACATGTTAGAGTGTGTAGCAACTGCATCAAGTCTCAAGCCCTCTACATTCGAGCTCTGCCGCTTAGATACTACTGGCTTATCATGAGGTAAGATGCTAAGGCCATAGCTTAAAAGTGCCCTTAATGCTAGAAGTACATGCCAATTAGTCATGCCCCTAACACTAATCTCCAGCCCCTAACCAGTCCATAACCGTTTACTCAGTAAGGCATTGACATTCTTGACGCCTTCCCCAAGGCTTTAGGAGGTCCGTAGTACATCATTATGGCTATCGACTACTTTACAAAGTGTGTCGAGGCCAAAGTTGTGGCCAAGATCACCAAGAGGAGCATTAAGTCGTTCGTCCATTCATTTGGAACAATATTCTCTCTAAATTTAGGTTCGTCTACACCTTCATCATAGATAATGGGCGTCGGTTTGATAACCCTAAGTTTAGAGAATTCTACGCCAAACACCACATCACACCACCATTCACATTGGTTACCTACCCTTAGTTGAATGATTAAGTTGAAACAACTAATCAGGTCATCCTTAAGGGCTTGAAGTAGAGGGTAGATTGAGCTTAAGGCACTTAAGTAGATGAGTTGCCTAATACCTTCTAGGGATATAGGATTACCTATCGCACCTCTATAGGTGAAATCCCTTTTCACTTGGCGTTCGGATCGGAGGCTATCCTTCCCATCGAGCTAGAGCTTCCCAACATCCAGACTCAAAGTTTCATTACTGTATTGAATGAGTTCTTACTATAAGCCAACATCGACACCACATAAGATATTAGATACCTCGACGCTGCTTAGGTAACTGCTTACTAAGATCAAGTAGCCAGATACTATGATTAGAAGGTTAGACATAAAGAATTCAAGGTCGGCGACCTTATTTGCTGAAAGCTAGAAGCCATAAGCTCACGAGAGGGATAGGGCAAGTTGGACCTTAATTGGGAAGACCCTATTAGAGTAAGAGAGAGCTTGGGGAATGGAGCATATGGATTGGAAAGATTAGATGATGAGCTCATTCCACATACCTGGAATGCTGATAATTTTGGGGCATACTTTGACTAATGTACAGTTTCCTTGTAAATCTTTTTATGAATATCAATAAAAGTTCTATTCTTCATGAGTATCATTTACTTTCTTACCTTTTTCTCTCCTTTACTCTCATACTATGTCTAAGCCCTCAAAGGGTGAACGAACCCATTACTTGGGTAGGTCGGAATGCCACTAACTTAACCCTCCTTAAGTAACCTCAGTAAGGGGAAACACCCTTTACACAACTGAGGAACTCCCATTACCTAGGTAGGTCGGAACTCTACTGACTTGACCCCCTTGGGTAACTTCAGTAAGGGGTAACACCCCTTGTACGATTAAGGAACTCCCATTATCTGGGTAGGTCAAAACGCTACCGACCTAACCTCCTTTAGGTAACCTCAGTAAGGGGAAACACCCCTTATATAATCGAGGAACTCCTTTATAGATATACGTCAAACTTTTTCCCTAAAGTAGTTCTACAATTGATCAAGTAGGCATAAATATGCGAATGACTAAGTGTCAACACATGTTACCAAGTAAGCACAACATACTAAATAAAGAAGCAAGAAGTATTGCTAGAGTCTAAACAACAGAAAGCAAAGTGAGTATACATTGAATGTAGAAATTCAAATTCCATTAATAAAAAGGGGATTTATAGAATTAAGGTTAGCATCCCAACGTGCTATATAAAAAGAAGGGAATGGGGATAACTATTTATTACTTTAAATTAACAAACTCCAGTAGCTCTAAAAAGTCTAATGCTTCAATCTATTTGGAGGGCTGATCCGTCGATGGCCCTTACTCTTGAGATGATTGGGTTAAGGCTATAATGGGAGGGGTTGAGATATGTTGGCTTAGGTTAATAGGAGGATTACCCTGACCTTGGTCATCCTTAGAAGCACTCTTAAGAGTGACCTCCTGCTAAGTTGTCAGGACAGAAGTGGATGGAGTAATGTCTTAACCAACCCCAACAATAAGAGGGGCACCTCAGACTGCATCAGTTGCTTAATAGCATCTCTTTCTTTTGTTTAGGCCGCCCTCTTCTCCTAATGAGTTGGAGTATCCAACTAGCTTAGGAATTTGAGGTTGAGCTTAGGATAATGTTCAAGTACCTCATTTCGAATAACCCAAGCACATTCAATGGAGATGTCTTTTAACTCCTCCAACCATCGATCCGTTGTGTAGAAGTCATCAATAGCCTTGTCGACAATAGCCTCGTTGGCAACAGCGTTACTAAACACTTCTTCACTCTCTAACTTGGAGATGATCTCCTTCATCTCTATGGTTTCTTTCTAGAGTTCCTGGATTTTCTGTTCCAGCTCGACCTTTTGACCAACCAGCTCTAGTGAAGTTCCTTTGGCACTATCACACTTAGACACCTTCATCGCTAACTTAGTCTTTAACCTAAAGATCGATGCCTTCATCTCAATATTTTCCTTTTCAAGCTCTTCCTTAGCCTTCCTCTCCTCATCTAGTTTCTGAGAGAGTTGAGCTTTGGTCCTTTACTCGCCTTCTAACTAAGTCTTGAGTTTGTTGACCTGCTTAGCTAACTTCTTAGCATCAACCTAACCTTACTCTGCCTCCTACAGCTTTGCCTTAAGCATAGTCATCTACACATAAGAGCAACGTAAGTGCCAATTAGCCTTGCTAAATTTTTCGTAAAATTTGCTAGAGAAGGACTCTATCTCCCTTAGGCCCTTCTATGCACTAAATACCACCTTATGAAGTCTCTTTTACCTCATTAAGAAACATGTTGTAGTTACTAAGCCAGAGCAACATCTAGCCATGGTATTGTAAAGAAACACAAGAACTGTGATAAAAGCAGCGCCAATAAGGAAAGATATCAATTTAAAGAGATGAAGACTTACCTATCTATTGAGCAAGCTCAAGTGACTTGGCATCTCCATAAGAGCATCCCTTTCCATCATCAACAGGTCTTTAAGGATGTTCCAGTCGCCAAGGGTGTATGATCCCATTGAGGCCTAAAGGTTGAGACCCTAGTGGTAGAACGTAATGTCATTACCACAAATCTCTTACTTCAGCCTTAGTAGCTCCCCCCTGGCCTTCTTGGTCTCGGATTCGCTTCCCTAAAGGCAACTCCTCATTTTAGGACTCATACAGTTAGTCCTTAAATAAGTCTGGCGTTATCTTGAGATACTAAAACTTGTTCAAGACTTCATAAAAGACATCCCCGAGGTCATCAACATACCTATAGGGATGACCCGAGGGCCAATTGTACATGTGTAACTAACCGATAGGCTCCCTCCCCTTCTTCATCTTCTTCAATTCGGGGGCCTTATCCCCTATATTTTCTTAAGCCTTTCTCTTTTACCTTATTACCTTCGCTAGGGCACTAGCCCCTACCAGCCCCTTCTTACCCTTACAAATGGGGGAAGCATCATTACGTCAAGCTCGTCGATGTTGACAGACTCATCTACCATTGTTATAGGCACAGAGGTAAGGGTAGAATCAATGGAGGCATGGACTGTACTTATAGGCTCAATAGCCAGTGGCTTTGTGGGGGGATTAATAAGAGGAATCCCTTAAGGTAGAGTAGCTAGCTCGATCCAATTCGTCTCCCTCACCCTTGACTTCGATCATACAACTTTACCCTTGGGGTTACTAGTTTTGGTTAGCGACTGTATTCTACCAGGATGTTGCCTCAATAGCTCGAATGTCAACAGATGGGGTATCACTTTAGCCATTTTCTTGCTTGCGAAAGAATAAGCAAACATTGTCAGTACAAGGAAAAAGTATGATACTTACTCACAAAACTCCATCATAACCAATACGGACATAGAGGATCCTCCCACTCCTTAAAATAATGTTAGAGAAACACTACTTCAAGTGGGCCCATGTTGGTACAATAAAAGAGGCGACTTGTGGCGAAGATGAACCTGTACCTTCCAGCCACTTGATTAGGATAGCATTCATGACATCTTTCTCCATACTTTGGAATAGCTCAAAGATTAACCTAGAATAGTAGCGGTATACTGTTTCCCTAGCAATGATCTCCTGACCTTCCCTTAGAGCCATGAAGGCCTTAAACTCTCGAGCTGCCTTAGCATCACTCGGGAGGACCACCATCTAGGTCCTAGTTTAGACTAGTAGAGTCCATTGCATCTAGAAGTTTGCCATCCTAGACAACTCTACCACTACGAACTTGTCTTGCCAATTTTTCACTAACGAATCTAAGCCCCTAATAAGCTTTTTTCTAAGGAAGTCTTGGAAGTAAGTCCACCCACTAAGATTCTTCTACAAATAGAAGTGGTTGAAGAGCTCAGTATGGCTCTTACCACCAAATATTCACATAAGGCCTAGAAGGCCTTTAGTAACCTCTACCCATTTAAAGGTATTTGATAAGGACAGCAGTAGTGGTAATCAAATAGCTCTTTATTGAAGGCGGTGAAGGGTAAGTGCATCTTATGCTATAAAGACTCTTTATAAACCGCTAATGCGTCTCTAAGGTCATATACATCGAGAAACACCACAACAGATGAAAACTAAAAGAAAGTAAAAGGGTTTAGCAAATCTGGGCAACTACCAATCGTATATGATACACCAATTGATCCTACTTGGCTTACAATTTGTTGGATGTGACTTACTAGTCTGAACTATAGGGTCACTTGCCACTACTTCTTACTAAAGGGAATAAGTAAGAGTTAAGATAGAGTAAGAACACTTAGGTTACACAAGAAGGAAATTGGTAATATTCAATAATCTAATGATGTGTTTGTGTAAAAATAAATGAGGTTTATATATTAGCCCCATTAAGGTTAAAGGCATACATGGAAAAGATAAAACGGTAATTTATAAATAGAATACATAAAACATACTAAAAAGGGTAAAAAAGACAAAGAATATTCTATATGAAAAGAGTAAGGAATCCTTTTGGAATGTCAAGCCAGGAGTCACCTGTCAAGGGGTAGTTGGCACCATGTATAGAAGTTATTCTTGTTGATGTGGAGTTTGAGATAGTCTTACGATTGTAGAAATAAGCTTAAGGGATATTGAAAGAGGGTCTAAGCACTAGGCAGATCTAGTCCTTTCTAGGTCAAAGTTCAGATATTAAGAGATATTTGGAGTTTAGGTCAGCATTTCTTCAGGTTGGATATTTTAGCAACTCAGTTCGGTTAGTCGTTTGAGGTTGGTCTACTTGAACACTATTTGGGTCATGGTAAGAGCTCGACGATAGGCATGGCTACTCGGCAAGTCGACATGTATGCTCGGTAGGTCAGCATGACTACTTGGTAGTTGAGAGACTATATTGGCACTTATGAGAGCTGGGCACTTAGATCGGGAATGGTGTAAAAGGTAAGGTTCAAAATAGGAATCATTGTCTTAAATGGGGTTATAAGCTAATATCCTTTGTGTAAGTCCTTGTAGTCCTTTAGCTCTACTACATGTGACTAGTCTAAGGAGTTAATTCTTATCATTTGCTTGAGGGTTAAAAGGATTTTCCTTTAAATTCGAAATGATCTCGAGCTCTTGTTTTATCTTAGCATCTACTAGGTCTTCTTTTGGTCGGTGGGGGATTAGGTCGAACACATTGAAGGTGGAGGAAACACCATGGTCCTTAGGTAATTCAATTTGGTAGGTATTGCAGTTGATGTTCTTCAAAACCTTGAATGGACCATCAGTTCGTTGAGATAGCTTGCTTTGTCTCAGGTGTAGAAATTGTTTTCGATTGAGGTGAATCCATGCTAAATCTCTAAGTCTAAAAGAAACGGTTCGATGGCCATAATTATTGATCTCATGTTGTTTTTGGTTGAACTTAGCCATCTTCCTTACTATAGACTAATGTAACTCTTGTAATTCTTGGGCTTGGTCAACTCTGCATTGACTCTCTTTAGCAGCTGTAAGGGTACCGATCAGATCTAGGGAAATAGTGGGATTGAGGCCATAGATGACCTTGAATGGAGTCTTCCTAGTGGTGCTGTAGATAGTTCAGTTGTATGTAAACTCCATAACTGGCAAACACAGATCCCAATCCATTAAGTTTTTTCCTACAATAGCTCGGAATAGATTTCCTAGCATTCTATTCACCACTTTAGTTTGACCATTAGTTTGAAGGTGGCTACTAAAGCTAAACACAAGCCTAGTTCCAAGTCTTCTTTAGAGAGTCTTTCAAAAATAGCTCAAGAATTTGGTGTCTTGATTTGAAACAAATGTCTTTGGCATACCATGTAGTTAAATAACTTCCTACAAAAACAAATCAGCAAGATATAAAGCGTCGTTAGTTTGATGGTACGAGATGAAGTATACCATTTTGCTAAAGCGGTTTACTACAACAAAGATTGAATCCTTTCCTCTAGATGTTTGGGGCAACCTTAGGACAAAGTCTGTACTAAGGTCAGCCCAAGGTGAGGTCAGTGTATGTAAGGGCATGTACTCTCCATGTAGCTCTCTTTTTCCCTTGGGCCTCTTGCACACTTCACAATTACCGACTACCTTATAGACATCCTTCGCTAAACTAAGCCAGTAAAAGTTTTCCTTCAACAGGTTGGTTGTTTTGGTCTTTTTAAAATGACTAGATAATCCACCGCTATGAGCTTCCTTAACCATTAGTTCACATGTGGAACAACTTGCAATGTATAGCCTTCTTTCCTTAAATAGGTAGCCATCCTTGATATAATATCCTCTAATGGCAACTCCTTCTCTACACTGCTCAAGAATAGGACCAAAATGGGTGTTGCAAGCATACTGCTCAATGATAAGTGAAAATCCCAGTAGTTTCATCTATAGGGTGGTTAGCAAAGTTTGTCAAAGTGACAGGGCATCTGCGACTACGTTAACACTACCATTTTTGTGTTGGATCACATAGGAAAAACCTTTCATAAATTTTAGCCACTTAGCTTGTCTTTCGAAAGTTTGTTCTGACTCCCAAGATGTTTTAATAACTTATGGTTAGTGTAAATTATAAACTCTTATGATAATAAATAATGTTGCCACACAATAAGAGCTTGAAATAGTGAGTATAATTCTTTCTCATACATAGAGTAGTTCAACGTTGCACTAATAAGCTTCTCACTATGGTAAGTAACTAGTCGTCGTTCTTGCATCAAGACTACACCAATGCTAATGCCCAACACTTTGCATTCTAATTCAAATGGCTTGTCAAAATCTAGTAGGGATAAGACAAGGGCAATAGTGAGCTTCTCTTTGATCTCCCTCAAGTTTTGTTTAGTTTGGCCATTCCATCAAAATCCCTCACTCTTCTTTGTTAGCTCAGGTAAGGGGGTTACAATGGTACTGAATTTTTTAATGAATCTTCTATAGAAAGAAGCAAGACCATCGTACTTCAGTGACATTCTACGGCATCGGCTACTCTAAGATAGCTTGAACGCTTTCCTCATCTACTCGAATTCTTGCTCTAAATACTACATACTCTAAGAAGACAACTTCATATTGACAGAACATGCACTTCTTTAAGTTTCCATATAACTTCTCAGCTCGTAAAATGTTAAAGACAACTCGAAGATGTTGAATGTGGTTGTTCAGGTCGGCATTATACACTAATATGTCATCAAAGTACACAACCACACATATTTTGATCAGAGGGTGCATCACATGGTTCATTAGTTACATAAACGTGCTCAGTGCATTGGTAAGTTTGAAGGGCATAACTGACCACTCATAGAGGTCATGCCTCATTTTGAAGGTAGTCTTCCATTTATCACTAGGCTTCATGCGAATTTGGTGGTAACTACTTCACAAATCAATCTTCATTAATATCTTAGCCCTATAAAGCTCATTTAACATGTCATTGAGCCTTGGTATCGGGTATTTGTACTTGATAGTGATATTGTTGATAGCTTGGCTATCAATGCACATGTGTTATGAACCATCCTTCTTTAGGAAGAGTAGAGACGGTACAACATAAGGGCTCATGCTCTCCCTCACATAATCTCACTTTATGAGCTCATCTACTTGCCTTTTTAGCTCGACAGCCTGTTTAGGATTCATTCTATAGGCAGGTTAGTTCGAAAAGGCTACGCCTGGTTGTACATTAATACAATGTTCTATGCCTTCGATTAGGGGTAGTTCCTTAAGCAACTCTTTAAGGAACAAGTCAGAAATTTCATCAATTAACCTTTGGATCTCATCGGGAATATCTCCTAGATTTCACATCTTAAAAAATCTTTTAATCAATAGAAACGTAGGATCATCGACCTTCTCAATAGCTCGAAGCTCTCTTTGACTCATTATTAAAGCTTTCTTCTTATTAGCTCAGGTGAGCTGGTTCTAAGTCTCATTTACCTAAGTAGGTGTCATGCCTCAAAGTAACAGAGTTATAACAGTCTCGCTGTGTAAACTATTCTAAGATAGAAGCTAACCATACAACCGTTATCTTAGACCTGATTTGCACAAGACATCTACAACTAACCCGTTGTAAAGTAAACAGTTTGTAAATAAACATGTTCTTTACCTACGAAATTATAAGGAATACGTATTTATTCTAATATAATCTACTTGAGAAATACATAAAACTTAAAAGATGAAATTTAAACTTATGAGTGTATCATATCCTTTGTTTTATATCCTCACTCTCCTAGGATCTAATAGTTTCTAGCTTTAAGGTAATTATAAGTTGCTTTTTTACTAGCACCTGCACATAACATCTATAGGAATGTGAGTAACCATAGCTCAGTAAGTTAGGATGGACACTTAAAATTATACAGCAAACATAAACAAAGTTATCAACTAAATTAATTAGATGCAATGTATGTTCAAGTAAATACCATCACATAACGTTGTTCGGCCCATTGTGAGATTAAAGAAATTGCACAAGTTTTAATCCGAGTTGAGGAGTTTCCATTAATGCAACAACTCACGATCAAATCCAAGCTTATGCAACAGAGACACCGCTCCTCTCATGACTACCTTCAAACCATTAACTTCACTCTTGTTGCGACCTCCTCACTTGTCACTTAGTTCGACTAAGGGTGAAGAATGGAACAATTATGCCATCCAATGCTTTCCTTTTCGAATGGGTTGATATTTAGCCAGAGAATCCTAATGTTCCCTTAATAGGTTGCTATGTAGGTTCGGTTTAAATTTATGAGTCAAATATTCAATTAAATCTGCTTTAAGGTATTCAATTATTTCAAACAAATCACACAAATACAAGGCAGGCAGTAAATTAGAATCATATTATCAAACTCAAAACAAGAACATGTGTACAGTCAACTATCTAACAAGCACAATCAAGTACAATTTCAAGCATTCGAGTACTATAATTTAATACTCTAAAATACAGCAATGTATTAATCCCAACTTACTTAGACTCCCCACTTGCTCACTCAAGATACGACATGTACAGACTATCAGTGATCATCCTTATAATACAAACGTTGTTTCAGTTTCCATATAACTATCATAGATTTATTTTATTCTCTAATGTTTATTGTTATCTTTAGTTTAGGGTTTTAGTATACTTAATTATTTAGGTTTTTATGTCTCTTACAGTTATTCTTACTTCAAGTTAGGTTCTAATTTAGTTTTGGAGTCGGTTTCTAAATTAGGTTTTAAATCAATTTCGGCTATAAGTGTTATATACAAATCCTAAGATCTCATTTTGAACCATAATGTGAAATGAATTACATTATTCTTAGGTATCCTAAACATCGTATTTGGTATCTAATTTGCACTCTAATGCATACGGTACACATAATCCTAATTTAGCAGCTACTGAATTTGCTCTCAATTTAAAAATAACCTACGTTTTCATGCAATTTCATAAAGTCCCATTCCAAATCAGATTTATATCATATTTCTATTATTATAATATCATAAATTTTTATTTAAGATTTTCCACTCATTTATTTTCTATATACACTTATTATGTATTACTACATATTATATACTTATATAACTTATTTAACACCTCTAATACTACATATATTATCTTTCACTACAAATAATATGTTAAGATGTCTAATTATATTATAAACCAAAATTTATACCTAATTAACCCTAAATCACAAATTTAACTTAAATATACCCCTTTACCTATATATTTAGTACATATTATGCATAAACTCTAGATAAATATACAATAATTAGTATCCAAGCTTCATTAAAGCTACGGAAAATATATTATACTCAATAAATTATGGTTGTTATATTATGATCATGAAAAATACTAAGATAGTTTAATATATATTATTCTCTGGTATGCCGATTTTAGGTCCAATTTTGTTAAAAATTAGCTTAGATTAGGTAAATGACCAAATAAAATTACAGGATTCAAAATGAATATTTCCAAAATCATAAATAAACTTGAGAAGTCATTACAAATCAGATTCATTAAGGAATTTAATTAAAAATTTATTATTTCTTTCATTTGAAAAACAGGACAAATTGAACAAAATAATTTTAATAAATACCAAACGTGTAGTCTATTGAAAATTATTTTTATGTAAATTAAATATATCATATAAGGAATATGTACACCAAAAATTAGCTCAAAATAATATTTTTTTACTATTTTTGAAAATTCATACAAAATTCATCGAAATTAAGCCTATTCTTAAGGAATCTATATAAGCACTTATAATTTTAAAAATATGGTTTAATATTCTGATTCTACATGCAAAAATACCTAGTGAAACAAAATTTCATAATTTTCCATACATATTTCATATTTTTACTAAATTAAACAAATTTAGAAGGGAAATCAGAACTCATCAATCAACAAACTTTTAGCCACCAGCGGTGGCTTCACCATTGTTTACAGCTTTAGACGTAGGATCCACTATCTTTTGGTGGTGACCATTCCTTTCCAGGTGGTCTTTGAGTTGGGGATCTCCTTATATGCCCTATTTGCACTATAATTTTCTAATTTTTCGTAAAATTGCTCTCTTTTCTTTTCTCTCCTCTCCTTAAATTTTTCCTAATTCTAAACTAACCAAAATGAGTTTTGATAGTGGTTTTCTGAATTTATAGGCCTGCTAGGTATTTTTTCTTTAATTTTCCACTTGACAAGTGCCCCTTATCCTCTTCCAATTTGCTTTTTATTTTGGCTAATTTAATTGGTTGATTTTCTTTCTTCATTCTCAACATGCCATGCCCCTATTCTAGACATTTCCATACTTTTTATGATTTTCCTTGATTTTTCCTTAATTATTTATGATTTTTCTTTAATTATTTAGTATTAATTTAGTATATTTTGAGCATTTTAAGTAATTTCGCATATTTTTACCTACACGTAAATTCATATATGGTACAAATAAATATTCCTAAATATTATTTAAGTTATTTTATGATTTTTAGTGTACATATAATTTATTTTTGTTTATTCGTTAGTTGTCACAATTCATTTTAAGCGTTTTTGATAAATAACGGACAATTTTCATAAAATTCAATATTATATTATTTAATCATTTTATTACTTATTTTCCTAAATTCAATTTTATAGGGATCGCTTGTATTAATAATCCTAACTTCATCGTAAAATTTAGGCTAGATCGGATAATTTGTTCGATCACCCTAAATTCTACGAACTGAACTGCAGTCTTATAGTACGTATCATGGGTTGCAGCACAATCTTCCTTTTGTCCTTGACAAAGGTATGGGTGTTCTTATATCCGTTGTGAATAACATGTCGGTCGAACAACAAAGGTCATTTAAATAATAGATGTAAAGCTCCCATGGGGATGATATTACACACCACTTTGTCCCTATATACATTCCTAACACTAAAAGGCACGGATACTTGTTTTGTGACGTACAGAGCACCCTTATCATAAAGCTAGTGTAGCTTATAAGGTTGAGGGTGCTTAAAGGTTGGCAGTCCTAACCTCTACACAAAAGACTATGCAATGACGTCGGTATAACTTCCTCCATTTACAGTGATCGTATACAATTGTTCTTTGATGGTACACGTTATATAAAATAAATTCTCTCTTTCGTCTTCCTAGGAGCTTGGTAAGGAACTTAGCACTTATCTCAATACTAAGGTCATCACCTTTCCTTGGTTGGTATAGATATCGATTTTCTCTTCCTCCTTAACTTCAATGTTTCTAAAGTTCTTCTCCTCCTTTGACTCACTTTTGTTGGTGCTATTCACTACATCTCCTTAGAGCACCATGGCATGTCAGTTTGAAAACTTAGCAACAATATGTTCAAAACTCAAGCATTTAAAGCACTTCACCTTGTTTGTTTTCCATTTAGAGGCATGTCCTTTCTCATATGTCATTGGGGGTCAGCTTATCCTCAACTCAGCTCTATTGGCCTATTCGGCTCTCTAGCCTGCTTAGATATTGTTAGCTTGGTCATATTTTTCCTCGACTCAGAAGGGTCTCCTTGGTTCAACATGAATAGGTCAACGTAAAATTAAAGCTCAAGGAAAAGTTAGCCCAAGTCGATTCAAAGCATTTCTTCTCTACTTTCCAACCCTCTATGCTACTTTAATAGCCTCCTCTAATGTATGAAATCTTTGTACTTCCACAATATTACAAATCTCATATTTTAGTCTATAGATGAAACGAGATACTGTATGGAATTCGAGCTCTTCCACGTCTGTTCGGATCATCAACCTCTGAAATTCTTTCACATAATAATCAATAGATTGGCTTCCTTGGTGAAGTTCCTACAACTTTGCAAACATATCTTATAAGTAGGTTTGGGGCACAATTCTTCCCTTCAACAATCTCTTCATCTCTTCCTAAGTTCTTATGCATTATCTTCCATCTCTTGCTCGACAACATTTGGATTCTTCCACCACATAGTAGCATACCCAACAAACTTTAGTCTAGCAAGTCAAACTTTAACGGCATCAGTATACATAAATACCTTCTCTACCATTTCTTCCTACTCTAGATATTCATTTGTATCTCCATTTCCATTGAAGGGTAGGATCTGGACCATAACTTTGTCAAGTTCTAGAGAAGCTCTACATCTTTGCTTTTTGTGCCTGATAATGTCCAACTTCCTCTTCCTCTCCATACTCTTCTGCATCTACTTCCTCATCATCCTCCTCAATCTCTTCTAACTCCAATCATCTAGCAACTCCATCTGCGACTCCTCTAGCTTGATGGGGTTGAGCTGGGCGATTTGCTCAGCCACCTTGGCCATATAACCTCTTAAGAACATTCTTAGATGGGTTATGATAAGGTACACCTCGTGGTTGTTGCCTGTTAACTTGCATCACAATAACCAAACTCTTAATAAGATTGTTGAGTTAGTCAAGTTTATCATTGACTGACTCAAGGGTGTTACTACCATTTTGACTTCGACTAACATGCGCACTATTACTTTGGTCACTAATAACACCTTGAACACTTAAATCCGACATAAGGTAATACTTTTCTAACAGGTTAACAACACATTACACAGCAAATACTTCTACTTACTACCCAAAACCTTACTAACACACTTTAACAACTTCAATCACCCAACACTTACTCAAATACAATAGAAATGAACTTGCTCTGCATTCACAGTGAAAAATAGAGTATAACAGAGTAACAATAGGGACTACACTTACCAATACACAAACCTCCACTTCACAGCTCACAACTTCAGAACTTACTAAACACTAACACACTGCAATAGTTATAGAAGAAACACAACAACCATTAACAGCAAACACAAACCAAAACTTCACTACAGCTTTACATACTCCCTCTTGGAACTATGCTTTGATATTAGTGAGGCTAATTCATCTTCGAGGTCGTACACACAGAGAAACACCATAATAGATGAGAATTAAAAGAAAGTAAAAGGGTTTAGCAAATCTAGGCAGTAGCTACTAATCGAATATGACACGGTAATTAATCCTACTCGGTTTACAATTTGCTAAATGTAGCTTACTAGTCTAAACTATAGGGTCACTATTCACTACTCCTTCCTAAGGGAATATATAAGAATTAAAATAAAGTGAGAACGCTTAGGTTACTTAAGAAGGAAACTGGTAATATTCGATAATGTAATGATGTGTTTGCATACAAGAAAATGGAGTTTATATACTATCCCCATTAGGGTTACAAAGCATACATAAAAAAGAAAAAAAGGTAATTTATATATAGAATACATAAAACATACTAAAAAGGGTAAAAAAAGAAAAATAATATTTTATACAAAAAGAGTAAGGAATCATTTTAGAATGTCATGCTCGAAGACACGTATCAAGGGGTGGTTAGCGCCTTATATAGAAGCTATTCTTATTGATGTGGAGCTTGGGATAGCCTTATGGCTATAGAAATAAGCTTAAGGGACTTCGGAAGAAGGTCTGAGCATTGGGCAAATCTGGTCTTGTCTGGGTCAAAGCTTAGACACCAAGAGATATTTGAGGTTTGGGTTAGCATTTCTTTAGGTCAGATGTTTTGGTAACTCTATTCGATTAGACATTTGAGGTTGGTCTGCTTAAACCTTATCTAGATCATGGTAACAACTTGGTGAAAGGCATGGCTGCTCAGTAGGTCAGCCTGTATGCTCGACAGGTCGACATGATTGCTTAGCAACTCGAAGACTTTATTGGCACTTATGAGAGCTCACAACTTAGGTTAATAGTGGTGTAAAAAGTGGGGTTTGGAATATGAATCAATGTCCTGAATGGGGTTACGAGATAGTATCCTTTGCGTGAGTCCTTGCAATCCTCTAGCTTGACTATGTGTGATTGGTTTAGGGAGTTTTCCTATCAACCGTGAACTGCTTACCATGTAACCGAGTTACCTACTCATCCGGTTGTGGCATCCATAACATCAATCTAGGAAACTCACCCAAGATGAAATTTTGAAGAATCCAATTGATGGTAGATGATTTGCTCTTGTTCCTCTTGCCATTCAGGTTCTTGCTATTGTCTACTGTATGGTAAACGTCGATAGTTGCCTCTAGATGCTCTGGTGGATACTTATCCCGAGGGATGGCCCCTATTATAGCCACCTTATCGAACACCTCCAATTGCCTTTATGTCCTTCTATCCAATTATGCCAGCGAGGTTGAAGCCTCTTCGTCCCTTCTTATTGGGGGAGTAGTACTCTTCGTAGCTTCGGAATCTAAAGATGTTAGATTACAATCAACGAAGTTTGTCCTTGATTATGACATGGTGTTTGAAAGAACAAAGAAAATACGAGTCTTGACGAAAGCTTTATCTCCATGAAGACAGGAGTACAAACGTTCAGGTTGCAGTAAGAAAGCAAGATAAGAAAAGGTGTGAAAGAGTAATTTGCTTAAATAACTATGGTATTTATAGGTTGATTGCTTTAGAAAGAGAATCAGTGGTTATATGGATTTGTATAAGCATAAATCTCCTAAAACATTGTAGCATAGACATGTGGAGACAATTTTGATTGGGTAGCTACATTCAGAAGACAAAACATATATGACTGCACATAAGTCTGCAGAGATAAGACACCTGTCACATCACATTAATTGTGCCATGAAAGTGTGCGATAAAGTGAGAATTCGAAAAGTTACTTTCACAAGAAGTTTTCCCAAAGCCTTTTCAACTTCCACTTCATCAAGAGAACTTCTTCAGCACTTCAACAATACTATGCCTCGGCATAGACAAATAGGAGCCGCTCGGACAGTAGTCAACTGGGCTTAGCCATGTCGGCACAGACTGTCTAGCTTTACTCCTTTATAAATACAAAACCATCACCTAGCGGTAAATTACTTGATACTTTGCACACTAAAGCCTATTCTTTACATTTGAATACTATCATTCTCTTTACACACCAATCTAATATAGGCATCGAAGTGGCCATACTGAACAACCCCCTATCTCTCCTCATTGTTTATTGTCTTGTAGGCTCATACAGTAATGCAAAACCCAATCTCAACAAATCTCTACTGGCTAAAACCTAAAGATTACTTACATGATTAGGTTATTATCTAGTTTAGTCAATAAAATATCCTATATAACCTATCCTCCATACATCTTGAGATAGGTGCAATGAAATATATGTTGTTTAGGTATATTTTCCATCACATTTTTAACATGTATGTTGAAGTCTATACATAGGAAAACTAGGACCATATAATATTTAAAAAAATGTACTTATTTTAATACGTAATCTACCCAACACTCACTTTTTGACTGATATTACATATGTTTCAATATCATAGTTACATCTAGATATGTATAATCATTATGCCATGTAATTGGAAAAGTGTAGAGGATTTTTCTCCATAAATCCAATATTTATTATAAGTTGGGACAACATATGGTGAATGATTAGTTAGTGAAACAAAAAAATTAATAAAGGATTTAGAAGCTTGAATGAATCACTTTCCCTAAAGAATTTATACCTCTTATACTAAGTTTGTTATGAAAGTATGAAATTTTTGCATAATACAACTAATTCTTGATACTTAAATAGCCAAAATCCAAGTATCACATTACACTTGGATATAAAAGAGATGTTTATATTTAGAAGTTGTTTTGAGAGAGAGGATGCAGGATAATTAGCGAAATTTCATGCTTAGAATGTTTGCAAAATAGAGAAGCAACGCCCATTTATAAATTCAATAATTTTTCAAAGAGCATGACTTTCATAAAATTCATGATCTTTTAGGAATTTTATCTTATCCATCAAATTTAAGTTATTAGTTACAAGCTAATTTGGAACCTTAATTACAAATGGATATGATTCTTACACTTGAAACTCATCAAAGGTTCTATACAAAGTGGCAACTCTTCAAAATATAACATTTTGTAAAATTCTATTGTTAGTTTGGAGCATTTTACATTGTTGAACCAAACGGTATGAAGCATTTGAAAAGGGTCAGGACCTTTTTGCATGGTTAATCCTTTTTTTTTTTTTTCTTTTGCCCTCAACAAGGAATAATCTAGATCTTTTTGTAAAAGCTTCAAACATTTCCTATAAACACTATAGTTCCCCCTCGTTTACTCATATTTAACAGAAGTATGCTTTAGAAAATTATTCACTATGTCGAATATATAATTTATACTTCAAAACATATAATCAACAATCTATTTTGAATATAATAGTTATTCTTTATTGTATGGATGCAAGTTTGAACTTTTTTAGGTTAAATAGTTGTCCATCATAAGCAGCGATTTAAATACTTTTTGCATTTTTTTTATTCCCATCTCCGATCTAGCTTTTTCGTTATACATAGTGTAGATAAACGGCGGATTATGGAGTTTGCTTTTATTTCATGTTGTTACTAATCATGTATTATCATATATGACTAAAAAAAAAAAAATAGAATAGTTTTTGATAAAAGCTTCATAAACATAAAAACATACGAGGTGTACACTGATAGAGATAACAAATGAGAACAAGGAAATTCCTTCTATAGGGTATATATCACATGTTTCCAAGACACCACATGGTTGGTCCATGTATCATCCAGCCACATATTATTATGTGTAAATAAAAAAAAGGCCTAGAAAATCCTAACACTTTGAGGTCTTTGCACTCTAATTCTACAACATTCAGTTTAACCAATCAAGTCTACTCAGTGTATTGGACAATATAATTTTTAAAGGCCATGTGTGCTAAAGGAATATATCAAACATTTTCTTGCCTCATATGCCATGCGCATTAGCATGGTATCACATGTAGAGATTCAATCGATTTTTTTTTATTAAAGATAATAAATATACTAAAGATAAAAAAAAAAAGTTAAAAATTTTTGGAGGAAAAGAAAAAGCTCACTCCATAAGGAGGATAGTTCAATACTTCTAAAGGGATGTTTGTCGATCAAAATCAAAATGGGTGGTCATCCATCTTAAACGATGGTCTTACAAACCTCTTTATTGAAGTTAACACCACATACCTAGTGGTGATCACTATCGTTACCTTCGAATTGAGTAAAAAAGGAAAGGATGGATATGTTAGATTGAAATCAGATTCCTTGAACTAACATGAGAGGAAATGCTTCTTTTTTTTTTCTTTTTATCTATTGATTAATCATATCCTATTAAATGGTAATAAAGGCTACTTTGATCCAATATTGATATGATAGATGAACCAGCCTATCTGGAAATAAGACTTAGAATAGATAGTAAACTTTGAGCTTATAAAGATTTTATAATATACAATTATTTAGTGATGGCTCAAATGGAAAATAGTTATAATTTTATGGGCTATTTCATCAATCAATTGCTCAAATTGCATACAATATGATCCTTAACATGCTTATTTTCAAGAGGTTGTACTTTATAACCCATGATATAGTTGATATACTACAGATCTGAGGTTAGATTATACACACAATCAATGTAGCGCAACAAACATCAAAATTATGTACTTTTATCTTTTATGTTTTCAGATGATGAAATGTAAAAAAATTTATGTATATTTATATTTAATGTAAAGTGAATAAGGGATATGAATGATTACTAATTTGGAGGTTTGATTGATAATTGAACTAGTTTTTGAATTTTTATAATCAATATGGCTTGCGATTAAAAAGACAATAAAGGTTTAAGGGAAAGATTGATATTATTCATGATAATTCTATGAAATAGATTGCCACAATCAAGATGATTGAATTGATTGATAAGATGAAATATCTAAGAAACTGCTCGAATAACAAAATTGTTATTTGAAAAGAAAAAGAATCTAATAATAATACCTATTACAACCAAAGACTTATATGAGTTATTAAAAAAATCATAAACAAATATAAAAAGAAACATAACATGAGGATTAAGAAGTAAAGTAAAATAAAATAAATGAAAGGATAACACTAGTTATCTAGTCAACCATCCATCTCTTGGTTGACAATTTACCATTCAGCTTCCTTCATATGACTAGTCGATTGTCCTCTTGATCTTCAAAGTATCCCTATATATTTATAGTTGCTTAGTCTTTAACCTTGATTGCATAAACACTAAAGTTTTGAATTATTAACCTTCAAAGATTAAAATATGTTGAAAATGTAATAATCATATACTTACTATAATTCTCAAATAGTATTCAACCCCATACAAAATAACACTCATTGACAAAGATTTATCCTTGAATTTAAATATTTCTAGGCTTGTGAAACAACTTATGAGCAAACAAACTATTTTAGCCTTACTTTTGCCTACCTTAAGCAACCTAATATATCCTTAATTCATCTGGCCTCATAGGCAAAAGAACAATCTATTTCTCATCTCTTTTAAAAGTATAAATGTTCCTAAATCCATTATACAAAAATCCTATCAATGTGCTAGGTCACCCCAACAATATGTTAATGACATTTGTAGGTACCAAATCACATATAACATCATCCACATATCTACTAATTGTTAAGGGTACTTCTATCTTTTTATTGACATAAATATTCCCTTTACACTAAACCAATATAAACTGTAGGGGTTTAGATGTATAATATATTTTAACCTTGAAGGCAAGAGTAGAAAAGGGGGGAAAAAAGTAGATGCTATGTTAGTTTAGCTAACTCCATCAATGACTGAAGAACATAACTTACCTTATACTAAGAATTTTATTTGGAAAAAATTATTCCTTTACTCATGTTCAGATGATAGATCACTTAAACCACCATGGATAGAGATTTACCTTTTGTCATATGTAATGCCATCATCCTATCCTTACTAATTTTTTACTTTTTCCTTACTATCTACCTGAAATTGTAAGACTCCACCTCTAGCAACAATTACCCTATGATAATGATACTAAAATGTTTTACGTATTAATCTTAAGCATTTAAAGCATTGGGTTTCAATAGCCAGCTCCTTGAGCTATCTTTACTTTAAAGCTTGCATGTGAGGGTTATAGGTGCTTGATTTTTTAATAACTCCTTATTCTAATTGCTTCAATTACTTTTTGACATATTAATGATCCTTAACCTTTTTATCTTTCCTCCATATCTCTATATAGGTTTAGTAAATCCTTTGGTTTTGAAGCAATAGTTGGTAACCAAACTGTTCCCCTTTAGTATCGTCTCTCAACTTTGACGGTACATTAGATAGCATCCTATGGAGTATCTTGTGTTTACAACTCAACAATGTTGCCAGTCTTATATCTCAAGTCTGTAATAAATTTAATAATGGTTTGTTCTTTTAGCTAAATCACCTTATACTTGATTGGTAGCATCTCAAACTCCTTTTACATAATTTTTAATACTTATGTTACCCTAATTTAGCATCCACAACTTGATAATCATTTCTTGTCTAAAATAATTAGGGAGAAACCACTTATGTATAAGAAATTTCATAAAATGCCAAATGCTCATTTCTTCTCCCTCTCTTAACCTTTAAGTGTTTTAGATTTTCTCACCATATCTTGTATATCCTATGAATTCTAAGGAAGCCAATTGTACTTCGGTATGGTTACCATAATCAAATAAGCAAAAACCTTTTCTACCTTATATATTTCTACTCCATGTAGTTCTTTGTTAAGCTATTACCCAAAAATAGTAGAATATTCATTTTAATCACCTTAAGGCCCTTGTATGCTTGATTTCTATTCCCTTCCTTTTCAACATTGAAATCATTACCTATTCCTTCCTCTAAGTTTTCATGATTTTTACATCCTCCACCTAAAGCCATTCCCCTAGGATTTTTAAGAACCCACCCTATCACGCACATCTAATCTTTCCATAACCATTTTGAGAGAAATAATCACCATATTAACCTATTAATATATCCGTTGCATTTTCTCCTCTAAAATAAACAATTCTCCCCTATAACTTCCACCATACCCTGTAACTAATTATTAATGCTTCCATTAGACATTTTAATCAACATTCATAGAAGTAATTCAATCAATATATTCAACTACAACCACCAACAATCACAAGTACAATGGAACCTTAATTCAACACCAACAATTCACCACTAGTTAGCCAAACCTAAATCTAATAATTCTCATGTCAAAATTTTCAATTAAGATTTGATGAAATTAATCATTCACCAAATTGAAGCATGTAAACCTCAAGCTTTAATGCAAAATTATATTATGCTTTAGATCTAAGGTCAAATTTAAGGCATAATTGATTAGTGTGGTAAATACTGAGAATGAGTAATTTTGCATTTTTAAGTTTTTAGATAATTAATGAACTATAGTAATTTTATGTGTTTTTGTATTTATTGTAAGGTATAAGGATTATAAATGATTACTAATTAGAAGTTATAATCAATAAGTAAACTGAGGTATTGAATTTTTATAAATGATACAACTCATAATTACAAAAAATAATAAGGGATTAAAAGAAGAACCCATGTTACTCACAGTAAAATGAAATCCATTAGAAAAGGTTCAAACAATGATGTTGTTATTATTAAGTCTTCTAAAAGGAGTTTTGGTGATGCTAAAAACTCGTGTGCATTTGTCTAATGAGCTACTTAAGTGTTTTAGTAGAAGAAGTAGAAGTTGTATACAAATGCAAGAGTAAAAGATGAACTTCTAAAATACAAGATGAGGAGTAGAATTTAAAAAGAAGAAGCACTTTGCAAAGAAAAGTGAATATAGAAGATTTAGATTTATGAAGATAAAGACAAAATTAAAAGTTGCAATTGATCTACAAGAAGAAGGAGAAGATTTGAAATGGTTTTGAAAATTTTATCAAGACAATAGACTATGACTAAAATCTTAAAAGGAGAAGTAAATCAAAAGCTTAAAAGAAGAAAAAGATCAGAGTCTTCAAAGAAAAGAAAAGAGGACAAAAAACATAAGCATTGGATGTGTGAAATCAAATGCCTAAAGTTATCTAAAAGTTCTAGTAATGATTAGAAGTAGAGATAAGGAAAGAATAATCATAAGCAAGATTACTACAAATTTATGAATTGAAAACATAGCGATGTGGAATGGATATATTTAGGTAATATATCTATTCACATTAACTAAATCAATTCAATGGAGAATAAAAATACAAGTTGACCAACGATTAAGAAGAAGACATTTTAGACAAACTCAAGATTCGTTGAATACTCGAGGAAAGTCACATTAGATTTAGGAAGCTAAACATTTGACAATAAGAAAATCCTGAATGTACAAAAAGTATAAAAATTAACAACTATAAAGGCATTTTATATCAACCAACTATTTCTATGCAAATACCAATACTAAAGATAAAACTATATAAATAAAGAGATTTCAAGTATCAAGATACAACATAACAAAATGAAAAAGGGCTTAAAAGATGAATAGTATACTTTTTGATTTCAAAAGGAAGAGCAGTTTAAAGATAAAGTATGACATTTTATTATTTAAGAGCTTTGAGCAAAAACTTCAAAATAATTTATTGTAGTCCTCAATAGAGAGTTTTCTACTCTTGATTGATCATGTGTACTGTTTGAGAGAAATGTAAGGTAGATTTAATAGGCTTGGTATACTCTAAAGAGGAGTTATAGATAAGGTAAAGTTTGGTAATTAATGGCTTAGAAGAGCTTGTATATCTCATTGATTCTTTTCTCCAACAGTGGGATGTATTGGTGTAGATTGATTGATTCCCAAGCATGAAATTAGAAGAGTGGACTGACTTACAAGGAGGAATCGTTATATATTGCTGCTTGATTTTTTATATCTACATATTTTTACATTTTTGCATATTTACTTACTATTTGCTTATTGAGCATAGTTACATTTTATATCGCTATACTAATTTGTTACATGTATGAATCAATCGAGTTTGTTGGTTTATACTCTAATTCAATCAATTTGATTTAAGAAGCTTTTGCATGCAACTTCAATTGGTTTGATCTTGTTGCATGAGAATTATAAGCATTAAGGTTCTTTTTTTTTTTTTCTATGTTATAAGTTTTTATCATTGTTATTGCTTTGAACAATTTAGACAAAGTTATTATTTTACCAAAATGTTTTTTGAAGTTCTAGAATTTTTATATTAACTAATTCAATCCTTCTTCTTAATTGATCAACTAGATAAATAGTTATTCAACACAAAAAGAAGTGTAATGATAATATAATTTATAGCCAAAACCTTATATAGGTTGTCAAAATTAACCCTAAATGACCATAAAAAGAGAGATAACATGAAGTGAAATGAAAATAAATAAATAAAATAAAATAAAACAAATGAAAGGATGACATTGATTGCTTATTGGTTGAATAGCCCTCTCCTAGTCCACATTCCATTAACCACCTTCCTTCTTATGATCAATTACTTGTCCTCCTAATCTTTGCGATGTCCTTCAATATCCATGGTAACCTCATGTTGGATGCCTTTTATCAATTCTCTTTATTTATTAATTAATTTATACACATTTGCAATTGAAATATAGATAACTTTATCTTAAAGATTTCAAAACAAACAATATGTAAGTTAATTATAAAGAGGAAAAAAAAAATGTAGACTACAATTTAACATCAATTGTCCCACTATGCTATTAAGATAAAAAACACCCATGCAAGTGACATGCTTATGAAATACTGTAAGTAGTGTATAATATGTATTTTATATTTAAGTAATTTATATAAAATGTATAAAGTGATTGTGTAAGGCCTAAACCCATTATTTAATTGTGGCATATATATTTTTCTATAAACTAAGTCAGTTTAGGGTTTTTTTTTTTTTTTTCATAGTCCTTGAGGGAGAACTATCTATATGTATAAAAACCACTTAGGTCCCTAACCTCCACACACTTAAAAATCCTAAAGAAACAAAACACCATCGAAAGAGTTAGTTAAGGGGCTAGAAGTATCGAAGTTCCAACGCTAAGACAATTTTAAGAAAAAAATCAAATAATCAATCGCTGGATGTATGTCGATCCTATTCCACTACACTAATTTTATGCATGATTTAGTATATAAATTGAGATAGTTAATCTAATAGTTGGTATTAGAGCAATTTTATCTCTATTTTCATTAGTATTCTCTCTTGTGAAATCAAAGTTTCAATTTAGTAATAATTTTATCTAAATTCGTGTCTCCTTTTGTGAACATTGATTTAGCCTTCATCGAAACCATTCTTAGATAGATTCTATATATTAATCTATGTAATCACGTTAAAACGATCATCGTTAATTTTCATATATGTATGTGACTTTCATCAATGGTGACTTATGGATATTCTTTTCCCTTTCCTAGCAATTATGTTTTAAGGCTTATTCGATAAAACTCATGCATATTATTATTATTATTATTATTATTATTATTATTATTATTATTATTATTATTATTATTATTATATATACATTTGTCCTCTTAATGTTATGAATAATGATGAGGTCCTTCTTTTGTTTCGCTGTTTCAAATGTGGAAGTATTCATTATAGTTTTTCTTTATTCTACTCTTTTTGAAGGGTAACATGTCTTTCCTTAATTTTATTATTTGAAATTTGAAAAAAGAAATAAAAGGGAAAGGCTAGAGTTGCTATGTGGCAACTATTTGAGTATCAATTTTAGAGGACTTGTTCCTCAATAATTTCGTTTAGTTGTAATGTTGGATCAGAATTTATAGTATAGTAGGAAAAGGCTGAATCATGTTATAAAGTAATATTAAATAGTAAATAATGAATAAAAGGGAGGTGAAGATTGACCATTGTTTATTATCTTTTATGGCTTGCCAAGATGACCTTCATAAGGTAATTTTGAGTATTTGTTTTGATTTAGTCTTAAATTTATTCTTTTATGACCATATAGTATTATATATTTGTTCAAAGATTATGAGGAAATGTCATGTGATCAATTGATATAATTTGTTAATTAAAGAGTAGCCACAACATCTTTAGTTATAAAAAAATTATATATTAAGTATATTTGATTACATATAATAAATGATATCAATTGTGATTAATCACATTAAATGTAATAAATTTTATCCCATAGGAATTTTTATGATATTTTTATGGTTAATCAAGGATGAAATAATGAATTATTTTTCTTAATTTTCCCATAGGGATTAAGAAAAGAAATATAGTTTGTTAGTTTTATTATAAAGTATATTTATGAATCTTTAAATATTACTTAGCTTATAAGTAGTTTTATTTGTTACATGATTCAGAAATTTAAATAATTTTATGCATGTTTTTATGATGCGAACTGTGATGAAGAATAGATAAGGCCGGTCATTGGATGGGTTCAAGTTTATAGAAAGCTCGAAATGGTTTAATGGTGGAATGGTACGAAAGGGGTAAAATGACAAATGAAATAGTAAACAAAAAACCATGAATAACTCTAGAGGATATGACGCACCAAAGGAACTTCCGAAGACTCATGACATGATTCAATATCACGCAGGAATTGGTCCAATAAGATTACTCATCACCTAACCTTACTTAAGGGAAAGGATAAGAGCGATGCCAAGAGTAAACAAGTAATGTTTATGTAAAGAAGAAAGTACTTAAGTGTATTGAAGAAAATTTGATCTCTTATAGCTATAAGTACAAGGGTATTTATACTTGTAAGTTAAGGTAATTTGCTTAGAAGGAAAAAGACAATAAGGACATTTCCTAAAGAAGTAATTTACATAATACAAAAGGGTAAAAATGAATATATAAGGAAAACAATCATTGGTACTACAGATTTTAAAATGATATTATACGTGTGGCGATGTTGCATTAGTAAGGTTGTTAGGAGATGTGGACAAAAAGTACGGACAGATGGGTGTTTCCGAGCAGGGATAGCCTAGTCAGTCTGGTCTCTCTCTCTTGGTTTTTCAGCAAGGAAGATGCTGAGTAGTTGGTTGAATCGATAATAGAGAGTAATCGTCAATTCGACATACCACAGAATAATGGGTGGTCATATGGTACGGCATTATAGGTGACTCAGCAAAGAAGTACTCGGCCTCGGTAGGAGCTGGCTGGAACATAAGGATTCGTCGTACCAGCTCCTCTAGTCCTTAAGCTCGACTGTAGGTCAGGGGCCCCATAGCTTGATTCTCATCATTTTTTATATTGGTAAAACATGATTTTGGTTTATATGCCATAACTAAAGTAAAGTAAGCATGTGTGTTTTTTATGTAATATTGCAACTTGTGAATTTTTCTTATATCAAATGTGAAGTTCCCAATTTGAATGGTGATAACTAGAAGATATGGAAGGAGAGAATTCTTCTCCAATTAGGGTACATAGATATTGAATACGCTATAAGGAAAGATGAACCACCTACTACTATTGATGTAAGCACTCTAGCTGAAATTGCTCTATATGAACGTTAGGAGTGATCTAATCACCTTAGTATGATGTTCATAAAGACAAAAATTAATGCTAACATTTGTGGTTCAATTAGGGAGTGTAACAATGTCAAAGATTTGTTGAAGGCTATTGATGAACAATTTGAGTCTTTAAATAAGGCCCTTGCTAGCACCTTAATGGCCAAGTTATCATCAATGAAGCTTACTAGTGTGAGAGGTATGCGCGAGCACATTATGCAAATGAGAAACATTGCAGCTCAATTAAAGTCTCTTGAAGTTGAGATGTTTGAAACTTTTCTTGTGCACTTCATTCTAAATTCCCTTCCACTTCAATATGGTCCTTTTAAAATTTCTTATAACACACATAAGGATAAATGGTCGATTAATGAACTTCTGACCATATATGTATAAGAGGAAGGAAGGTTACTTATGGAAATGGGAGAAAGTACACATATGGTAATACAAGGAAAGAATAAGATGCAAGCCAAACAAAAAAAGAAGGCTAAAATACCTACTCAAGATAGCATAAAGAAGACAACTACTTGTATCTTCTGCAAAAAGAAAGGGCACATAAAGAAGGATTATGCCAAATATTAGACTTGGCTTGAGAAGAAGGGTACTTCTGTACTTCTATCTCACTTATTTGTTATGAATCTAATATGGTTGATGTTTGTCATAATACTTGGTAGATTGATTCTGGTTCTACAATCCATATTGCAAATACCGTATAGACTTTCTAAACCAAAGGAATATAGTGGGAAGTGAGCAATACATCTATTTAAGAAACAAGATGTCCTCACATGTGGAAGCAATTGGAACATGCTGTCAAATTTTAAGTTCTGGTTTTGTTTTAGATTGGGAAAGGACATTTTATATACCAAGTTTTTCTAGAAATTTGATTTCAATTGTAAGACTTGTACCTTTGGGTTTTCTCCTTTATAATGTATACTTCATTAAAGATATTTCTCAAATCAAAACTTGTTGGAGATGGCATAATTTTTAATATACTTTACCATAATTTGCAAAACGATGTTTTGCAAAATGTTATGCATGTTCAAGTTGGTATTAAAAGATGTGTTATGAATGAAAATTCCTCTATGTTATGGCACCGTATATTAGGCCATATATCTATTGAAAGGATCAAAAGATCGATGAATGATGGAGTACTTAGTACACTAGGTTACACCAATTTTGATACTTATGTAGACTACATAAAGGGAAAGCAGACTAATAAGGCAAAGAAAGGTGCTAGGAGGAGCTTAGACCTATTAGAGATCATACATACAAATATTTGTTGTTTAGATATGGACATGTATGGTTAGAAGTAGTGTATATCTTTCATAGATGACTATTCACAATTCATATATCTCTACTTGTTTTATAACAAAAATGAGGCATTAGATGCCTTTAAAATGTTCAAAGCAGAAGTTGAGAAGCAATGCAAAAAGCAAATTAAGATCGTAAGATCATATAGAGATGGAGAATATTATGATAGATATACCGATGATGGACAAGCACTTGGTCCTTTTGCAAGATTTCTTCAAGAGCATGGGATAGTTGCCCTATATATCATGCCTGGGTCTCCAAACCAAAATGGTGTAGCAGAAAGAAGGAATCGGACATTAATGGACATGGTGTGAATTATGCTTAGTAGTTCTAAGCTACCTAAATCCTTGTAGACTAAAGCTCTTAAAACGGCAGTGCATATATTGAATCAAGTTCCAATCAAGGTTGTACCTAAAATGCCATTTGAGTTGTTCAAGGGTTAGAAATCGAGTTTGTAACATATACATATTTAGGGATGCCCATCTAAAGTAAGAGTTTACAACCTACAAGAAAAGAAATTAGACTTAAGGATGATAAGTGGGTTTTTTATTGGGTATGTTGAAAAGTCCAAAGGATACAAATTTTAATGTCCATCTCATAGCATTAGGATTGTGGAATAAAGAAATGCAAAATTTCTTGAGAATGACTTAATTAGTGGGAGTGATCAATCTCATGATTTAATTTCAAAGAATCATCAATTTGACACTCAAACTTCCACTTCGAGTGAAAGATTGGTTATTATATACAATTAAGTTTATCCCAGTGTTAGACAACCAGCTATTGAAGGTCTACAAGTAGCTGATGATCTAGTTGATCAAACTGTTCAACAAGTTCTTGAAATGGTTGAACAACTAGATGAACAACATATGCTTTAATAGGATGTTGGTGCAACATTAAAAAGATCAACTAGAGAAAGGAAACCAACAATACCTAGTGATTACATTGTGTATCTATAAGAATCTGACTACAATGTTGTAGCTAAAAATGATCTTAAAATGTTTTACAAGTCATAAGCTATGGTAAATCTAATTTGTGGTATAATACCATGAAGGATGAGATGAATTCTATGGCATCTAATGAAGTCCAGAATCTTATTGAGTTACCTAATGATGTAAAGGCCATTAGATATAAGTGGGTATTTAAAACTAAAAAGGATTCAAATGGTAACACTAAGAGATATAAAAGTAAGACTCGTTACCAAGGGACTCACTCAACAAGAAGGAATCAATTACACAAAGACCTTTTCTCCTGTATCTAAGAAAGATTTCCTTCGTGTAATTTTGGCGTAAGTTGTGCATTTCGATCTAGAATTGCATCAAATGGATGTGAAAATAACATTCTCAATGGAGAGGTAGAGGAACTGGTTTATATGTAACAACCTAAAGGATTCTCTTCTAGTGATGGTGAGCATTTAGTATGTAAGCTCTAGAAATCCATAAATGGATTGAAACAAGCCTCTCACCAATGGTACTTGAAGTTTCATGATGTAATCTCTTCCCTTGGTTTTAAAGAGAATATCATTAATCAATGTATACACCAGAAGGTTAGTGGGAGTAAATTTTTTTTCCTTATTCTATGTGTGGATGACATTTTGTTAGCAACAAATGATAAGGGGTCACTATATGAGGTGAAACAATTTCTCTCAAAGAGTTTTCATATGAAGGATATGGGTGAGGCATCTTATATCATTGGCATTAAGATCCATAGAGACAAATTTAAACGAGTTTTGGGTCTATCACAAGAAACTTATATCAATATGGTTTTAGAGAGATTCAAAATGAAAGACTGTTCACCAAGTGTGGCATCCGTTGTGAAGGGTGATAGATTCAATTTGAACCAATACCTGTAAAATAAGCTTGAAAGGGAACAAATGAAAAACATTCCATATGTTTCTACTGTTAGAAGTCTAATGTATGCTCAGGTTTGTACAAGACCTGACACTACTATTGCTATTGCTGTTGGAATATTGGGAAGATATAAGAGTAATCCAGGAATGGACCACTGGAGAGTAGCTAAAAAGGTGATGAGATACCTTAAGGGTACTAAAGACTACATGTTGATGTATAAGAGAACCAAAAATTTAGTGGTAGTTAGTTATTCGGATTCAGACTTCGCTGAATGTATTGATTCATGAAAATCAACATCAAGATAAGTGTTTATACTTGTTGGCGGAGCCATTTCTTAGAGGAGTGCAAAACAAAAATTGACAGCCACTTCTACCATGGAAGCTTAGTTTGTTTCTTATTTGAGGCAACTTTATATGGTGTATGGTTGAAGAGTTTCATATCTGGGCTTAAAATGGTAGATTCAGCCTCCAAGCCATTGAATATATATTGTGACAATTTGGCTGCAGTTTTCTTAACTAAGAACAACAAAAGTAGAAGTCATAATAAACACATCGACATCAAGTAGTTAGCCATAAGGGAACACATAAAGGAATATAAAGTGATTATTGAGCATATAAGCATTGAATTGATGTTAGCCGATCCTTTAACAAAAGGCATGCCACCAAAGGTTTTAAGGATCACGTAGTACGATTAGGACTTAGTCTTAATGTGTGATGTGAGTTCTAGTCATTTATGTTGAAACTCACTTCAATTGGTTGTTTTAATTTTTGGTGTACACATTTTGGTTTCAAAACAACTATATTCACTTAGACCTTGAAATAAACATAAGGTTTATTCATAAAGTTCATTGACATTAAAGAAATAAAATGCATTGTGATATATGGAAGATAATTGTAAACCTTAGGAAAAACAGTAGTTGAATCTTAATTCAAGTCCGAGTGTTTTAAACTGTACAATAAGTCGCTAAGGCTAGTAATAATAAAAAAACATGAAGTTTAATAAATAAAATATAACACCGATAACAAAACCTTAGGAATTGATCGAAACTCTAAATCATATACAAACATCTTAAAACTGCTTTAAGCACCATTAACCAAAATTGAACCTAAAATTGCTCGAAACCCTAAAAATATAAACATAAACCTAAAAAAATTAGTTAAATATTACACAATAGCAATAAAATTATAGTTGAATGTAAATTTTGACTAAATCACCTATTTGCATGAAATTATAACGAAATTGCCGTAATAACTTGTAAAAATTATAATTGTAACGAGTACAAATTAAATTAATAAAATTTCACAAAAATTTGAAAATTAATTTACGAGGAGAATCGTATTAATTTATATGATTCGAAAAATTACATATATTTATTAATAATTTTCATTTTCCTTCTCTTCTATTTTCAATTTATTTCTTTTTCTTCTTTTCATTTCCACTTCAATGCACATCCTGCACAAAACGTAGAAACAACAATTAGAAGAAAAAACAAAGAAGCAGCCCACGTGAGCAAAACAAATTGCTATGTGTTAATGTTAAATAAAAAGAAAAGATTACAAATGATTATTTTTTTTTATCTACATTAATAAAAAATCTAACTTAGCTTAAATGTTAAGCTATTGATCATGTAAGCAAAGGAAGACAATATAAATCTAGAAAAAAAAATTTTCTGCACAAACACACACCGAACTTGGAGAGTAAACCGTGAGGAAGAAAAAGAAAGAAGGAAAAGAGAAAAAGAAAGAAGAAAAAGAGAAAAAGAAGAAGAAAAGAGGAAGGAAAAAAAGAAGAAAAATAAAAATTAATAGGTAAGTAATTTATTTTAGTAAGTATAGATGTATATTATAGTATATACATGTAGAAATATAGTATTTGTATGGTATTTTTATGGTATTTTTACATATAACATTGCTATTATATGTCTATGTACACGAATACTTAAATTTAATTATATGTGTAAATATAGGGTTAGGTATGTATACATGTATATACATCGGTATATAGTATGTATGTATTTGTTTTTTTTTTTAATACATCTAATTAGTAATTAGTATTTTTCATTACATAACTATAGTATAAGTATATATGTATGTACCGTAACTATATATATATGTAGGTATACATGTATGATTATTTATATATATGTGTAGTTGTATAGTATAAATATATAGTGGGGTATTTTATAAGTAGATATATAAGACCTATGTATATATATAATTAAAGTATTATAATATACGGCATATTATATATGTAATGTATAGTATATATATTTTATGATAAATACTATATAAGTATATATATATATATATGCTGAATATATATGTATGTATTTATAGGTATATATACATGTAAGACATATATAAAAAAATACAAAATATATGTAAATACATGAATATGTGTATAAGAGTATGTTTTAAATAAATACATATACATATATAATACGTGTAATATATAACATATATATATATATATATATATATATATATGATACTGTAATTTAAGAATTCTCAATAACATAAACTATAAATTATATATTATAAGTATATGAATATATATATATATATATATATGTGTATAATCGTGAGGTACATAAGAAAAATAAGAAAATGAAAAAAATAGGAAAATATACCCAAAATAATAAAAATATCAAATATATGATTTAAATAACTATTAAATCATAAATATGTTACGAAAAAGCAAAAATCAATATTTTATAATTTTTAAAATTAAATAATAATTTTTGTGATATTTTTATATTATAATTTACGTTAAGAGTTATAACGTTGAAAATGGACCTTGTTACGAGAAAATACACTCGAAAATGATCAAAATGGACTATAAGTTCATAACGATTTGAGCTAAAATGAAAAATTTATACACAATTCGATAAAAAACTAGAATCGACAATTTCATGTAACTAAGTGAAATAAACCTTACAAATTATAACACTAGTTAGCTATAAATTCCCAAACTTACAAATTTTTCTTATTCTCAGGTGATCTCGATATCAACTCTGAGTTGCCCACAGACTATTACGATCCTTGAGCTAACTATGGTTGAGTGAGTTTTTCCTTATGATTTCATACTTGTTTGTGTGTGTAAATAGTAAATTTAAATTATGATTTATAAATGAATATATATGAGGTTGGGTTATACTTATGCATAATAATTGTTGTTAATAATAAATCTACTTTAAATTTCAATAATATAATATTTGTTGCATAGTAAATTCAATAGATTGATTGTTTATGACTTGGAATGATCACTGATTAAATATGACTTAACTTTTTATTTGACTAGAAAAAATTAACTTGGATCATGCATAAATTATACACTGCATATCTAATTCTGGGTAGTCACATTACACGGAGATAGCAAAAAGCCATACGTGGGTTGATTATTGATTGTTATTGATTTTGTATGGTGCATACGTGCGATATGACCTTACCCTTGGTCGTGGGATGACTAAGTGTTGGAGGCGCCAACCGCCTGCCTATGGGTCGAGTCTAGAGGCTTTCGTTTAAAGGTGTGTGAGGGCTGCGTGAACCTACTCACAATCATATGTAGAACTCATTTTGATAAGGCTAGTAATAGATGTACCATTATAATTAAAATATGAAACACGGAGTTTCGTTATAAAATAAGTTCTAATATGATTCTCGGATTTGACTGTACCGAAGAATCTCCAACCCTGACTTCGGAGGGCATTAAATCTGAGTTGCATGCAGTATCTAGTTACCTGTATGTTTGGCATACGGCTTGTTCGGCATACGGCTTGTTCATGCATTCATTTGGTTGAACTTAATTATTGTATAAACTTGATTGCTGTATGGTTGAGGGAAAATATCTCACTAAGCTAATTAGCTTATATCCTTGTAGTCTTCTTTTGCAAGCCGACCTCTTCGTGGAGTCAGGCCGTCGTATGTTCGAGGTTAGTTTTCTACACGGGATCAGTGTGGGAGCAGGATGAGTTCAGAGAGCACTTCTGATAATTTAGATTTGAATATGTAATTGCTATTATAGTCTAACTTTAGACATGTTTCAAACTCTGTATTTGTAAACTTTTATGTAAATGACTATGTGTTATGTTTTTTTATAATATTATTATTTGTCATAAAATGATATTACTTAAGCTTGCGCACTCTTAGTAGTAGCTGTAGCAACTATAGCTTTATGTATCGTATAAAAAGGTTGTCGATTGTAAGGGAATTTAATCTATCATCCTTTGTACAATATACGGCGACTGCCACGACTATTCCTCTCGGGTCGTGACAATAATACTTATTGCGAGAGGAAATATCGCCATGATTTGTGTATTTCATTTCTTGTTTAAAGATAAGGAATTAATAGAATTTAAGATAAAAAATATACAATCTAAGTAGGAGAATGTAATACATAGTTTATATTTAAGTAATTTATATAAAATGCATAAAGTAGTTATATAGGGTCTAAACCCATTATCTAATTGTGGCCCACATATTTTTCTATGAACCAAGTCAGTTTAGGGTTTTTTTTTTTTCTATATATATGTATAAAAACCACTTGGGTCTCTAGTCTCCACACACTCAAAAATCCTACAAAAACAATACATTATCAAGAGATTTTGTCGAGGGGTTAAAAGTATCCAGTTTCAAAACCAAAACAATTTTGAGAAAAAAAATCAAATAATCAATGTTTAAAGGTATGTCGATCCTATTCCACTGCACTAATTTTATGCATAATTTGGTATACAAATTGAGATAGTTAATCTAACATGGTGAACCTTAGTAAGTACATCTACAATCATAAGATTTATTCTAATATGTTTAATCAATGCTTAAGAACCTCAAACTCTTCCTTTAGTAACAACAAACTTTATGTTGATGTGTTTCAATTTTGTTGAGTTTCCATTATTCTTAGAATATAGTTTAGTAGCTTTATTATTACAATTAATTTTTAATGGTCTTTCAACACCATCAACAATTAGTAGCCTCAAGATAAAATTTCACATCCATATTTGTTCCCTAGTCTAATGCCTTATAACAAGTAATGAACTCTACCTCCACAGTGGAAGGACTTGAATGTGTTTGTTTAACACTTTTCTAGGATACAGTTTTGCCAGACAAGTGATTACTAGCCTTATTAGATAGTTAATTAGTTAAGATAAGTAGAGCAAGAAGAAATTTACCAAGCAAAGTATACTGAAACAAATGAAGCAAACAACAACTAGTAGAAGAGGGTCATCTATTTCCATATGACGATTGCAAGAGACCGATTCTAGATATAGTAGAGTACAACAAAAGATAGATTCAGACATGATATTAAAAGGCTTATTAAAACATAAGTCAATGTGGATTTTCTATGATCGAGCTAGGCATCCAGCAAAATTAGAGTTTGATTATCTTATGATCTATTAATAATCAGATCTTTGACATGTGAACATATAATCCTTTATTCTTTGTAAGTATCACATGACATGTTTTGCTTTTTTTCTTTTTTTTTTTTTTTTTCCAATGATGCATACTGGGCTTAGTTAGATATTCACCAAATTTTCCAACAACATACACAATATTTAGATGCATATAAACTTGACGATACATAAAACTCCCCAAAACTGATTTGTTCTGTCATTCTTTTCTCAATGTGGTCCTTGGATATTAAAGTAAACCAAACTTATCATTGTTTTAATACTAAACTAGAATCTCCTTGTTTTATTTTTTTCCCCAAGATTATGAGTTCGATCACATCATTCGTTTTGACTTTAAATTTTTTAGAGTACTTTTATTATTTGTAAGTGATTATGAATTCATATGAAAAATATTTAACGATATTAAAAATATAATAAGATATATAAATATAACTGGTCATTTTTATCCAGTTTAAAATGTCATCCCATTTTTGTTAACTGCTATTGTATCACATGTCAATATAGTATTTATGTCGGCATGTCTATGTCCCTGAATTATAACTACTCTTTAGATTAGATAAAGAACCAAAGGAAAAGAATGGGCACAACGCAAGATGCTTGGACAAAAATTCAATAATCTCCAGCACTTTTACCTCCGCTATATGTAGCAGGAGAAGATGCATGTGCGACATGTGAGTGACCGTGCTTTTCCATTGGAGGGGTGAAGAGTTTGTTTCACATCTTTTCAAGAAATAACCCCGCGGCATGAAAAAGACAAAAAGGCAATATGTCCAAAATTGATGTAAAACGGCAATATTAGGGGAAATTTGATTCTATATATATTTTATTTGTTTAATTTTTTTCGACAGATTCTGTATATGAAATTTAAAGTGATTAAATATCATATTCACCGAATTTTGTTTATTTATTATTTCAGTATCTCATATCTTTAATTATTATATTTACTGTGTCTTTGTAATGATGACTAGGGGGAGCTTCTAGGTCTATTCCATTTTGATGAACCTTGCTTTTCCATTGTAGGAGCAATGAAGAGTTTGTTTCACATCTTTTTAAGAAATAACTCCACGACACGATAAAGACAAAAAGAAAATATATCTAAAGTTGATTTAACATGACATTATAAAGGGAAATTTGATTCCATATATAAAATTTGAAGTAATTGAATATCATATTTCACTGAATTTTGTTAATTTATTACTTTAGAATTCTAACATCTTTCATTATTATATTTACCATGTCTTTCTAGCAATGATTAGGGGTCCTATTCGCCGGTCCCATCCCATTTTGAGGGGACCATGCTTTTCCATTGCTAGAGCAATGAAGAGTTTGTTTCACATTTTTTCAAGAAATAATCCCATGACACGATAAGGACAAAAGGAAAATACATCTAAAGTTGATTTAACATGACAAAGGGGAATTTGATTCCATATATAAAATTTGAAGTAATTAAATATCATATTTCACTGAATTTTGTTAATTTATTACTTTAGAATTCTAACATATTTCATTATTATATTTACCATGTCTTTCTAACAATGCTTAGGGGAAGCTTCTACTATTCGTCGGTCCCATCCCATTTTAAGGGGACCATGCTTTTCTATTGTAGGAGCAATGAAGAGTTTGTTTCACATCTTTTCAAGAAATAACCCCATGGCACGATAAAGACAAAAGGAAAATATATCTAATGTTGATTTAGCATGACAATATGAGGGGAAATTTGATTATATATATAAAATTTGAAGTAACTAAATATTATACTTCATCAAATTTGTTTATTTATTACTTTAGTATCTCACATCTTTCATTATTATATTTACCATGTCTTTTTAACAATGATTAGGAGAGGCTTCTACAGTCCCATCCCATTTTGATAGAATTGTGCTTTTCCATAGTAGGAGCAATGAAGAGTTTGTTTCAAATCTTTTCAAGAAATAACCCCACGGCATGAGAAGACAAAAAGAAAATATATCCTAAGTTGATTTAACACAACAATATGAGGGGAAATTTGATTCCATATATAAAATTCGAAGTGATTAAATATCATATTTCATTGAATTTTGCTTATTAATTACTTTAGTATCTCACATTTTTCATTATTATATGTCTTTCTAACAATGATTAGGGGGAGCTTCTATAGTCTATCCTTATTTTTGGTAGAATCAATCTAACCCTCTATTTTACTTTTAATTTACATTTCTTTAAATCTAAACAATTAAATTTATAAGTAGTTTAATAGTCTAGATTTAAAAGAATATAAATCAAGAGTGTGATGAAGAGTTGGATTGATCCCTTAAAAAATAAGGATGGAATTGTAGAAGAATTCATGATTATGATATTAAGCATAATAAGTAATATTTCAACATAGGATTTGCTAACATCAGACTTTATGTAAAAAATTTGACTAATAAAAGTCTAATTGAATATAATATATTTTATAATTTCAAATCTCATGTGTAAAATTAAAAAGTTATAAAAAAATGATAATTATAATTTTCACATGATTCCTTTAAATTTCTCTAACACATTCTATGAAATTTTGAATCAAAATATCCAGTAACGTTAAGGTGCTGAGCTATGGGCATAGAGTGCTTGGAGCCTAGAAGGTAAGACGTCACTTTCTTAGAAGATTTCGAATTTTCCATTTCGTGGTTACTCTGATTTAATCCTAGCATCCTTAGCTACATAATAATCGAGAGACGTGTACAATTTTTTACATACATCAGACTTCTTCTAACATATGCATATTGCATGGGTTCCTTTTGTTTCTTTCTAATAATAGTTGTTTAAACTCTTGACTTTAACACAAGTGATGGAAAAAGATTTAAGTAATGTATTATCTATACTGATATATACTAATAAAATATTAATATGAATAATAATAAAAGAAATAGTTTTCAAATTTATTATTACTTTGATTTATACACATCAAATATATCAACAATTTGTTATAGTTATTTATTTATTATATATATATATAATATGTGGCATATATTACACACTCCAAATTATTCCTTAGAAACGGACCAGGTGAATAAATTTCCATGTAAAACCTTTCGATATCAATTGAGATAAGAAGTTAACTAACATCCTTAATTCCTTATAACTTTGTCGAGAAATTTTGATACCACGTGTCAAGGATAAATTTGCCAGGATACTTCAACTTAAAAATACTTTGAAATTCATTTTCTGTAGTAAATTAAATTGGTTTTATATCAATTGATACTATTGAAAACTCTTCCACTATGTGCATAAGGCTAACTCTAAAAATCTTCCTTTTTGAAAAAGGGGAAGAAAAATTAGTGTATTAATTAGTACAAATGGTCACTTACTAAAAGAATCCTATGTTTGTCTCACAAAAAAATGTTTATATATATATATATATATTATTTACAGTTGTTATAATCAAAATTTTGCAGCTATCATTTATGATGATTGTATTCTACAGAAAAAAATATAATGATTGTAGTCTCGACTCTTGAGAGGTTGCATATATTATTATTATTTTTTATGATGGTTGACAAGTGGTGATGAAAAGCGATCCCTATAAATAGCTACTCATAAAAAGTGTTGAAATTGAGGAAAATGATTTCCTCATTTTTAGTTCACATTTTCCATGGACTATATCATCAATAGGGAGCGGCTGCTGATGATTCTCACTATTCGCTTGTGTTACTAACCTAAATTTCTTGAGAATACTATAATAATATTCTAAAGTTTTTATTAACACAATTGCTGAACAAAACAACAGAAAATATTTTACACGGAACGAAGACACACACTCATATGTCATTAGTATACACATAATATCATTATTATGATATTGAGTTGCATTTATTAGCATAGCTAAACAGAGTTGTTTTATATGCTGTTTTTGGCAAATTTTAGAAGAATAGAAATGGGTAAAAATCAAAAGAAAGAGAAGGAAAAAAGAATAAATGTGATTTTAATTTTATGATTGGATATATAAGAATGGAAAAAAATGGAGAGAAAATTTTCCATCTCCATTGTTTAGTTTAGATAACATAAAGGAAGTCGACGGAAAATATTATCTAATAGACAAATTTGTAGGTGTTTTCGTAACTTAAACACTTTTCTGGTCATTTCCATTACTTTCTCTTCAAATTTCAAGAGAAACATTTTAGCTTTAATAATAGTAGAACTTTCCTCCCCTTACTACTCGTTCTTTTCAATTACTAAACACAAAATTTCCACCCTTTTCCATCTCTTGATTTCTTTCCATTTCTACTAGCCCAAACACAGCGGCAATCTTAGGAAATTATATTACCATGTTTGGCATTCAGTGACCAGATGACACAAGAACACCTCTCTCCCCTTCTTTATATGACGACAACTTTTTCTACTTATTAATTCTCTTGTTCACAAAACGTACACACGTTTAACTCTCTCTCTCTCTCTCTCTCTCTCAATTGTGCAAACAAAGATGGGGGTTAGTGCGAAAGCAGCCAGGAACATTATTGGCATTATCGGTACGTACATCATGTTATCACTTATCTCTTATAACGTATTTAGCAAAATGAGAAATTTGGACTCTATTTGTATTATTGTTGTTGAATCTATTTTTCAGTTTTACTATGAGAAATCATTGATTACTCTCCAGTTTTCTTCGCATGTGTTTGTTTGTTAATTCGTTCTTGAGTTATACCCGCTGAGTTTTGCGTGATATATGTATAGAAGGATAATGAAAAACCAAGGTGCTAGATTCGCGGTTGCTGCTGAAATTTCAAAACTTTGAGAAAACGTTAATCTTTATGATCTAGAGACAATTGAGAATACAGTACTTTTTTATGGTTCCACCTCTTCTATATGTGTTCCTTGGAGTGAAATCTTGAATTCTCTACTTGGTACGTCAAAACCTTTCATTGCCATAATGAGACAACAGAACCCTGAATTGCATCCTCCTTCCTCAAACAAAGAATTCCGAATGAAGCACTTGTTATGGAAGCTGAAGAGTGAAGTAAGAATTGTAAAAGATAGAAAAGGTGGTTTCACGATAAGCTGAATCTTTACAGCGATGGTATTTTACTTTTCGATCATAGGATTACCCGAAATCATGAATGACCAAGAAAGAGAATAGGGGTGGAGCTTAAAGGTAAATGTTTTTTTTTTTTTTTTTTGGGGGGGTGGTGGGGGTGGTGTTATATTTATCCAAGATCAGGAGAAAAAAAAAAAATATATTACCGCATTGATCGAAGGTAACCATACAATGAATGAACCTATCGAATATCTAACACCAAAATAATCACACATAGTTGACGGACTTTAACGCCGAAGTGCAAAGGAAAACATCACGAAAAATCTGGTTTCACACAAGCATGACCTTCCTAGTTTTGAAAATGTTGTTGAAGCATGAGCACTTGATTACTGGGACAGATGTTGGAAAAGCCTCTACTTTTGTGAAATACTGCCAAAACGCATCACCGATCTTTTGACTGACACTATAAGCTTACTGAGGATAGTGACGGCAATTTTTGTCGAACCGTTGAAAAAATTTTAACGTTTCAATAGCCACGTGGCACTGTTGCCTTTACCACCCGTTCCTATATCTTCCATTCTGTTTGGGCAACTCTTTGAACGTTCGCTTTTTGTTTTGTGATAAGGGCGTATTTGTACCAAGTACCTCACTTACCCTTATAAAGCTTAAGCACTCGTTTACTATTTACTATAAACCTTAAGCACTCGTTTACTATTTACTATAAACCTTAAGCACTCGTGCTTAAAATGCCCAAGGAAGGTGCTTGGTGAAGCACCCTTTCTCTCTCCTCACCTTTTCTAGCCTCCTGTTTACTATTTGCTGTAAGCAACGGCTTTCTCAATTTTTATGGTAAAAATAAAGAAATATTATTGATATAGTATATAATAATAAAAATTATATTATGTATATATATATATTTTTAAAGTAATGATAATATAACATTGGTAAAAAAATTAAAAAATTGATAAATAATTTTAGTGAAGTATTCCTTTATAAAATGAAATGTTATTTAAAAAGTGAAATTATTTAGGATACTACTATGATACTTTAAGTACCTCTTTAAGTACTCCACTTATGAACATAGTCTAAGGAAAGGGTTCAGTTAGACATCCTTTATAGCACGGTCCGTTTGATGGGGTCATTTCAGTTGAAATCAATTATCAGAAATTGATGTAGTAAAAAAAAAATGGCGGAATAGTAGTTAAAAAAATAATTCAAATTGAAAACCAAGAAATGTTAGAGAACTTTTTTCATAATTCTTTTGCAAAGGCAACTTGATAACAAAAAATGGAAAAGAATATATAAACTTTCGGTATACTTTCTCCGTGAAATCAGCATGTATTGCGATTGCAATTCAACATACATGACTAAATATGTAACTGAAAATGGTTATATTACTCGCACTCTATGATGTTGAAACGAAAGATTAACTCTTTAGAAACTAGTCCACTGCTATGAGACCATGTACAACGGGATTGCTTGTCCTGTTCTCCAAGAGCCAAAGGAATTGGCGGCCGTGCCTTATCCAATGTAGCGTGTCTTTTCCATAGCATGTCTCTCTGAATAGGGACTTTTCTTGATTTTTTTTTTTTTTAAATTTTGATTGGTTGAATATTATTCTGAGTCCATAAAAATTTTTATAAAAATGTTAAGAAACTTTTATGAAGATTCTTACGAATGAAGTTATGAGTTTTTCGAAAGAATAGTTCCTCATTATATTGATATAGTATATAAAATAAGTTCATTACCATTATACATTGTCTGATTAATCTACTTTTTTTTTTTTCGAATTTATGTATTGTACAAGTTATTTATAATATTAAATGGCTGTATAGTTATATCGGGTAATCATATGGAGACATGTTGATAATGTTTGGGGAAAAAAATGGGTACTTCAAGCAATAACTTTGCATATGATTTATACATATAATTACTCTTTTTTTGACATCCAAGGTCAAGATGCAGCGTTCACTAATAGTTCTATTGTGCTAGTAAGAAGTTAAGTGTTCCGACATCCAACGCTGTCACTTAGAAAGAACATATTATCTTTCCATTATTTTCCTTTAATTATAATTTTACATGAAGCTAAACCTTTCCTCAAATGGAAATTGCCCTAATCTGCTTCTTTTTCTTCTCAAATTGACGTAGAGTTGCATTTTCACGAGTTTACCACGTTCTACTTGTAGAAATTGTTGAAAAATGATGACAATTTTAAAATCTTGATGAAGTCCTGCCCTGCCTAAAATGATATTATTAGTAAAGCTATGTCAAAGTCAATATGGACCGACATTTAAATAGCAGCAGGCCTTCTCAATTTTAATTGGTAAATTGTGACCTCATAGTATGCTCAGACACCTACATACTATATAAATAAATATTGTCAAATTGATCGAATGAGATTTGATCGAATCGGATTAGACCATATAGGATGGATAACACTGATGTAAATTAGGATTTGTATGATCTATATGTATGATAACATATTTTTAAGCTGTACTTATCTAGTGAGCAATCTTTGAACAGGTAATGTCATCTCTTTTGGACTCTTTCTCTCGCCATGGTACTTGCTTAACTCTCCCTTTACATTAAATACGCCTTCATTTCCATAAGTGTGTTGTTTCTCAATTGTAAAAGAATTTGACATTCCTCCAATTAGGGTGGGCAACGGAAATTATGAGATATTTTGAAACTTACTTGTCGGACGACCCTATGTGGTTGGATGGTTCTACAACGGTATTAGACGAATTCTCGTTCTAAATTTTCGGGTTAGGATTTACTGAATATAATTACATTCGTATTCTAGAACCTACTAAGAACTTATAGTATGTACAACAAGTTCCAAAATTTTACAAGTAGATGCGGTGATTTCTCAAGATATGTAGAGTATGTACTATAGTACATATAATTTAATTTAATAATAGAAATTCAACCAAATTGTTCTGACCTATAACTCTTTCTTCTTATGCCAATTAATAATTCAATAGTCAAATCCATTTCAAAGTTTCAATTTAAGTTAGTATTATCTTTATGTTTGCTTTATGTTATTATTATTTTCAGCTTTTATTAAAACCTTTTATGTTTATGTTTGCTACAATTCATTTAAAGGAGATACTAATAGCTGGCGCATCCGCTGAATGTGCAAAAAAATTAAATTGAATGACATATAAAACAAAAAAAAAAAAAAAAGCCTAAGGAGATCCATGAAAAGAAAGAAGGAAAAAAATAATAATAAAAGAATAGCAAATAATAATATTTGAAAGCAACGAATTGCAAATAATATCCATGGTGCATGAATAATGCACTGTTATTTATATAAATAGCAAATAATATCTGTAATATATAAATAATACACCAGATTAGAATGTATTATTTAAATTTGTATGTGGTTGTAAGTTAAAAATATAGTTATATAAATAATGAGATATGTCTTTTATGAATGTCAAGTGTGTTTAATTTGTATGTAGGGAAAATACTTTAAGTGGTTGTGGAAATTAATTGTGGGAAAAATGGTTTAAGTAGTAGTGGAATTGATAGTGGGATGGGTTTTTGAATTTTTTTTTGTAACTATCATAAAAAAGTACTTAATGATTGTTACTTAAGACATAAAAAAATTACATAATAGATAACCTACAATTTGAATGTAACGATTTTGGATATGAATGACTACTAACATGTTAACTAAAAAAGAGTTAAAAAGGAAAATAAAATATTCTCAAAGAGCCTCGCGGGTTGGAGGCAATTAAAAAGAAATGAGTTATGGGATTGAGAGGAAAAAAAAAAAAAAGAATAACTAGATTCTTTTCGATTTTAATAAGCCAAAATCCACAAATAATTAATTATTATAAGATGTTATGCAATAGATAACAGGTTATATATATATATGTAACTTATATCATATGTATTACATATTACACACATCTATTTCCACTACTAATATATATATATATATATATATATATATAGAGAGAGAGAGAGAGAGAGAGAGAGAGAGAGAGAGAGAGAGAGAGAGAGTAATGTGTGAGTGTTTTAATTTTGAGTAGTTGACTTATTGAATAAAAATTATTATTACGTATGACAACCAAGATATATAAGAAATAAGGAAATCGCACGAAGTCATGGAAATGCCAGAATTTTTTTTTTTTTTTTTGGTTAATATTAGAAAAGAGAGATATAACAATTTATTCGATCATCTTATTGTATATGTATATATATGATTTTAATTTTTTTCTCAAAGATAGAAAATATAGTTAATTGGTTACATTATAATACGGGTAACGTAGATTAAACGACATAATCTCTTAAATTAAATTTTCAATTATTGCTAATGTTGCTTTTTCTTCTTTCATTTTTTGCTTTTCTTTCAGCCCTACATTTTACCATATTATTAAGAAAAAAACAGTGGAGGAATTCAAACCGGACCCGTATCTAGCCACCGTCTTGAACTGCACATTTTTGGTTCTATATGGCCTGCCCTTCATTCATCCAGACAACATTCTTGTTCTTACTATCAATGCAGTGGGACTTACCTTAGAGCTCGTATACCTTACAATCTACTTTATCTATGCCCCAGCTAAAGGAAGGGTACGTATCCATGTGTTAATGAGCAATGGTTTAATTTACGGTATAATGATTCTGATGATCAGAACTTTCTAGTTGGTTATTTTATTCTGGTGCCTCCGATTATTTTCATTTTAATGTCTTAATAACTTATTTTTAAGATTTCCCATCTGGTCATTTTGATATCAAAGGTATGATTTCTATATATCACCTGTGTATAAATTATTATAATTAAGAGTGTAGATGAGTTGAATTATTTGTAAAATACTTAAGTTTGACTCGATATTTACTTAAGAATAATTAAGTCGAGTTTGAAATCAAGTTACTTGAATAGTTAATGAGTTGAGCTCAATCTTCATAATATTAAACTTGATTAGTTCACAACTTGATTCGAGTATAAATGTTAGTTAAGTTTAAATTGAGTTTGAAATTGCTATTATTATTAGTAGAATAAGAAATATGTTCTGAATACATTAAGCTAGACAAGTTTAATAAAGTCAAGCTCAAACGTATTGGTGTCATTTCCAGTTGAGACTAAACTCGATCTAACTTGAGTTGGGTTTGGGTCTTGAAATTTTGAATTGTGTTCAAACTCAATACTATATCTTTTCGACTTAACTCATTTATAAGTTCAATAACACCTTCTATGATAACCCATTTGAATCAATCTCACATTGATTATGGGAAATGTTGCATATTCATATGTAAGGTGAAGTAGTGTATAGCTACAAAGTAGTAAATAATAAGTCAGCATTAACTAAAAACTTTTAGACTAAGTAGTTTAGAAAAGCTTGTTAGTATTTGCTAGCTTAGTCATTAATTACTTTTAGCTTGATATTAGAACCAACTCCATACTAGTAGATGGTCAATATGGGAATGATTGAAAGGGAAAAGATCTAAGCCCAATGTACGATCTCACAATAAGGATAAAACATGTTTGGAGGTGCGCCCCCTCACTAATTGGAATGGAATAGATGTATAATAAGTTATGAATAGATGTTAGTGTGTTTAGTTGAGTGAAATGGAATTACTAATACATTATTCACTTTATAGAATTTAATAGGGAATAAGACACGAATAGAAAATAAAATACCTAAAATACCATCACTAATTGAATAATAAACTAGAAAACAAAGAACAAATAACTACAAAAAGACAACATACATCATCTTAGTCATCCCAAATAAATCAATTGAACAAACCCTAACCTTAATCTCACAACTCTTTTAAACAGTAAAAACCTAATTTGAGAAGAAATTAATCAAAGAGACCCTAACTCCAATCTCATAATGGGCACCATTTAAAACCCCAAAAACCCAAATAGAAAAGAAATCAATCGAAGAAACCTTTATCGCAATCTCACAATGCTACCCATCTAAAAACCTTAAAGACCTAAATTGAGAAGAAATTAGTTGAAAATTATAAGCATCTCTTGAAGGAGTGTCTTTCAATAGATTTTCGATCAGAAAGACGATGCAATCATAAGAAGAAGTTAGAAGAAGCAACTCTTGAGGAAAATCATAAGAAAAAAACATAGGTGTTTGTCTCTCCAATAAATCAAAAGAAAAGAATTGATGGTGAGGATAGAGGGGATGAATCTTGATTAAGGTTCTTTTGTTCGAAGCTCTGTTTTTTAGTTCTCTTCTCAATAATGTTTGGATTAGGTTTTTTTTTTTTTTTTATAGTGTGTTTAATGTTATGTTTAATGGGTAATTGTGGTAATATATTAATTTATGTAAGGTCATTTTGGGAAAAAATAAATAATAGAATTCAGAATTCTCATTCATAGGTGAAGCCAAAGGATGCCAAATCAAGATTTTTAGAATTTGAATTCTTAAGGAATTATGATTACATGTGTTAAAAACAAAGTGAATAATGTATAATAAGGAATAAGGAGTAATGAAGTAACTATTAGGCCTAAATGAATAGCTTATCAATCACAGTTGTCAAAATCGTGATTTTACTATTATTTTGAACGTGTATAGACGACAAAATTGTATAGAATTGTATGAAACTAGTAAAGTTGTAAACTTATAGTTTCATATATTAAAATTATCTATACATAAATAATTTTGCATCTGTTTTTATTAAAAAAAATCATAAAATCATAAACTCATAAAATCGTAAATTTAATTCATGATTTTAACAATTATGCATGTCAATATTTTTTTATATTATTAATTGTTTATACATGTGAAATATATATATCTATTACTACTTTTGAGAGTAATAGAGATACTAACTTGACATGATTAGTGACCAATATGAAATAAAAGTATAGATGTTAAAATTGGAAAATGAAATTGTTGAAACACTTTCGAAGTCATAAAACCGTTTAAGTTTGTTTCATATGTATTATACTAATGTGAAATGGATAGCGTATATATAGGGATGTAAAATGAATTAAGGAAAATACATAGTCTAAGGATTGTATCAATCATAATTATATATGTTAATCTCTCGATGCTTAACAAATTAACCTTGATAGAAATATTTAGAAAAAAAAAGGCCACATTCAATATAAGAATTTACCTTTGTTATTTCTTTGTTTTATCTTTATTATTACGATTTATTATTGTTATTATATTTATTTTCTTTTTTTCAGAAGAAGGTATGTCTTTGTATTTTGGTTGAAGTAATCTTTGCTGCTATTGTGGCAACAATTGTGCTGCTTGTTTTCCATGACTATAAAAGAAGATCACTCGTTATTGGAATAATGAGTGATGTATTCAACATCATAATGTATGCATCGCCTTTAACTATCATGGTAAGAGCTTCTTTTCTCAATAATATATCCTTCCATAAATTTCATATAATTGAGGTAAAACAAAATAAATATGCCCTAAACTTTAGTCATGTACAATTGAATCTTAATTTTCCATATTCATTTAAATCAGCTTCATAAACTTTTCAATCATAATGAATTGAAATTTTTAACTAATAACAATATCTCCAATTAAGAGCATGTTTAAGAAAATATTTTTTTAAAAAAGGAACTTAATTGGACATTTGACAAAGTTTCAGGATCTTACTTATATATATAGCATATAAGTTATACAATATAAGGCTAAATGATGGTTATATAACGTGTGTTTACTATTTCAAATTAACATTGTATTGACTTATCTTATCTTCTTTTGAATTCAACAGAGAAAAGTGATAAAAACAAAGAGTGTGGAGTACATGCCTTTTTTTCTCTCATTGACTAACTTCCTCAATGGCTGTATTTGGACAGCTTATGCCCTCATCAAGCTCGATGTCTTCCTTCTGGTAAATTAACTTTCTTATATAATTTTCAAACTTACATGAATTACCAAATCCTTGTGGATTTTATATACGTTATTATAATAAGGGCCTGTTAATGGTTAGGCTAAAGTACTAATAAAAATAAGAAATTTTAATTTTTTTTTTATATTGTATACATGCTACAATAAAGAGCAAGTGTATAGGGTGTATGGTTATATTATGTGTCCCAAATGGATTTATCCAATATTTCATTTGACCATTGTAATCCCAATTACATTAATTTTTCTTTAAAATGTAAATAATTCCTACTTTTAGTTGTCAATAAATGTGCATGAGAGATTGATTACCATTTCCCTTATACTAAGCATCTAACTATAAGTTTGATATGTTATTAAAACTTGTTTAGATTAGCAATGGTCTTGGAGCATTTTCAGGGGTCGCACAACTCATTATGTACGGATTCTATTATAAATCAACTCCAAGAGAAGACGAAGAAGAAGAAAAAGAAGAAAAGACTATAAATTTGACTACTACACCATTCCCAGCTAATGTTGATGCCATAACAAGGGAGTTTTGAAGTTGAAAATGTTTCCCCAACAAGTTAGAGGATGTAGTAAATGTTTGTATGAATCTTTAGAGAAAGTACTGAAGGCTTATTTTGGTGGTACCTTTTTTTAAATCTAAAACCCTTCATATATGTTACTATAAAAGATAAATGTAACACGTCAATCTTGATGTAATGAGTGACTTGGAAACACTCCTTAAGAACTAATTAAGATAAAATTTTCACTCATTCTTTCAATAAAGATTTTTAAAATTATACAATTTAGTATAGTTAATACTAGTGATTTTTTAAGGAGGTGAACTCAATCATTTAACTCTTATTTAGTGTCTTAAGATACTCATAAGTGCTTTCAATATCATATAAACTATAGGAATTGTTCTAATATATGCACCATGATCTACTCCATAGTCCATATCTCCTTAAAATTTAATTTTTTCACGTAGTAAAAGGAAAATAACTACATTGTACCGAACTAAGAATATCTTTATCATTCCAAAGTTAATTGCACATTTTATAAGATAACAACTATACAAAAAACCAAAAGATATATATGTATATGTATATATATATATGCGTGTGTATATATATATATATACTAGCTATCGATACACACGTAATATTATGCATAAAATCTTAATTCCAAAAAATAATTATTTAGTTAAAGGAATTGTATTCATTAAATTTAAAAAAACAAATGTTACAAATTATCTATAAGTTCCATTATTCATTGCAATCTCTCACTCATATTAAAAAAAAAAAAAATTAGAAAGCAAATATTCACCTTTGGTTTCATACCTTTATGTAACTTTATTAGAAAAGTTATTTTTACAAAAATACTCCTTATCTAAATAATATTTAATAACTTTAAACAATATATAATAAAGATAAAGTTAGTCTTAGAGTGTATTTTCTCTCTCCTATCACTAACCTTTACTCTCATTTTGTCCACTATCTATTAACATACAGTAATTATTGTATCCTTATAGAGTCAAATTATAATAAATGTACAATAATGTACCATTATAATGAGTATGAAATTTATGTTTAGTTTATACAATAGTGAATACAAATTTCAATGATGTCTCTTATTGGATATATATAAGTATTGGATTTGTTATTGTCTTTTATATTTATATCCTCAATATTATTTAATATATATATTTAATTATACTTTTATATTATTTAAAACGTGGAATTTAGATAAATTGTAAGAGATATCTTTGAGATTTCAAAAAAACTTATGTTTTTCTCTAATCGAATTAAGTTATTTAGAAAGAATAAATTTTAAGCATTTTGTATGGTCATTAACATCATTTTTTGTCCAACAACCAAGTTAAATTTCAAAGCAAAAGTTGGACAAAAAGTTTTGTTCAATTCCTTCCTATAAATTTTGGCCAATCAAAAGATACCTTGTTATTATTATTTCATACATTAATATACAATGATAATTATATCCTTACATAGTTAAGCTATAGTAACATAAATTAATATATTATAATTACCTTATAATATCAAACTACAGTTAATAGAAATTAATATACATATTAATTCATAGTAAATGCACATTAATGTATAGTAATACTGTACATTTTTCAATTATGTTGCAAAAAATTACATGCAAGAGTAAGGATTATAAATATAGAAAAAACTTAAAGTAAAAGTTGTTAAAAATATATCAAAAAAGATATAAAATGGCATAAATATTAAACCTTCTCAAAATGCGTATTGAGATGTTAATCTTAATTCATTTGCTTTATTATGGAACTTGCTACATACTTACAATAAAAAAAAAAGTTAAAAATAATTATGTCAAATAAATACTTCAAATGAGTTCATTTATAAAATGAAAGAAAAAGCATCAGAATTTCAAGAAACCAAATTATATTTCCTTTCCATCTTTACAGCCATTTTACTCTTCTTGAAAAGTGAATTAACATACCTTATGAACTAGCTTAATATTTTAATTTGAAGTTTTACATAAAAAGATTGTTCTATTAGTCTTTTCCATGGGAGAGATATAGAGAAAAAAGAAAAGCATTGCTTCCTCATAATCTTCATTTTGAATCACTAAATCAACTGGCATAACATTCAAAAAGAGATGAACTTTAAAACTATAAACAAAATATGGTTACACTTGAAAAATTCATAATAAATCAAAGACTGATACTTCCTCTAACATAATTTGCATCAAATTGATTCTAAAACATAAAGATAGGCAATTGTATCAAAGTGATATGAAATAACATAAGCTCATATTGAGAGAAAAAATAACTCTAGTAATAAGGGAAGAAGTTCTTCGATCTTACAATATTTTAGCCATCACCTAATTATCTTCCAGATATCTTACCTTTAAAAAAAATTAAGAATATATATAGATAAAGTAATTTATTATGAACCAAATATAATCAAAACATATGATAAATATCGTTAAAGAATAAAGAAATAAAAAGGTAATTTTTTTAATTAAATTTGAAAAGAAAATGTGAATTAAAAATGAAAATTACAAAACCTTACACAATAAAATTCAAAAATATAAAAGCAAGGAATATCGAAATTGAAAACATCATTTATGCTAATACTTAATTTGCAATCTTTCTTCCTCCATTTCATTTTTGGGATCACATACAAAATTAAAGCAAGGAAAATTCAATAAGTAAAAAAAAAAATGAAAAATGAAGATGCAAATAACGAAACTCTACATCAAAAAATAAAGTAAGAAACTAGCATATCAATAAAATAAGACAAATCTTAGGAGGACTATATCATGAAACATGCTAAAAAACATATATATCAAAACCAAATCTATCTTAGGTTCTTCATATTTGATGGTTAAATCATTCTCACCATCAAAACTATTTTTATATTAAATTTTTTTATGACTTCAACCTAGTGCAAATATAATAAAAATTATGAATAAAGTATTTTTTCTAATCACAAATATCTAATTTTTTAATTTTATGGGCACATAGCAAAAGCAAATTATTAAAAAAATTAATACAGAAAAGGGTTATATTTATTTGAATGAAATTTAAAGTATAAATTAACCCGCTATTAATAATAATATACCATCATATTTGGAGGTTTTGCATAGAACACATATGAGTATAACTCTAGAAGACGAAGATCAAAGAGAAACATACTATAACAGAGGGTTTTGGTTGTTTCGAAATCTTTGAGAGATAATTAACTATTGTCATACATGAAGAAATAAAAAGGAAATGAAGGAAGAGAGCATGGGTGAGAGAAAAGAAATTATTATTTTGGCATAATTATTATATTTGTAGTTTGACTATATATGGTATATTGATGTACATCAATGATATTATTATAATTTGACTATAGAGTCAAATGTTTGCATTAGAAGATTGTAGTAGCGAGTAAAAAATTACTTAAAATTCCTTGACTAACCATTGAGGAAAAAAGAGAGTGCTAATTATTTTAAAGATAAATTATTGAATATTATGGACAAAAATATGTTTTGAAAAGGTATGAAGTTTGAAAGAGAATGTATCTACTTAGTAACATAGATATAAATATTCTTAATAATTCTTAAAAGTTTTATAGTACTTTTAAATTACCTTTTTACCATTGATTAAGCATTAATAATCATTTTGACCTATTTTGAGCACCTTTTTACTCTAGAAGGTTGGTTTAAACAACTTTAATGAACTTTCACACCTATTTGCTTTTATATCTACTTTATAATCCTTGTAATTAATCTATATTACTAACTTATATTTAATCTTTAAAAGTCTTTCCCCTTTGAGCTATAAGTGTGAGAGATAGAAGGTGAAGTACAAGTAGTAACAAGTTAGTGCACTTAAGTAGTTTTATGGTCTTATTCAAGTTTTAATGGTTATGTCTTAATATCAGGTTCTAGAAGTGGAGTTAGTGCAGTATCTTATGAGCAACCTAACTCAGGTACATGTTTATGGAATTTGTTACTTATATTTGTTATGCTAGAAACAAAAATGAAACTAATAATTATTCGGTTAATAAATTGTGTGCTTTTTGTGCACGACTCAACTTAAGGGTTGAAGGTGCAAGAATCCTAAGGAGCCCCTGTTGATCTATATGTGGCAATGTCTCCAATAGAGCTGCAAACGATAAGATTCAAGTAGATTTTGGGGCATTAGGGGCAAAGGTTGTAATTTCGATATCAGTTTAAAAAGTTAGGGCTGGGGGTGGTAGTTCTCAACCTAAGATTATATTATATTATATATACTATTGAGTGTGAATGAAGTCATGAGTACCTTTATATTGCTTGACTGACTTGAATGAGACAATAAATGAATGGTTGTTTATATATTTTTTTTAGTACATGTGATCTTTATAATTGCTTGACATGTGCATATGGTCTTAATATGCATGTGCTGGGCATTAGCTCACCCTTTGGTGATCCTTCTTTTTTTGCTAAAAGTGTAGATGATTACATAGATTATGAGGAGCCATTTATAGAGTATGACTAGGAGGGGTAAGAATTAAGTATCTATACTTTTAAAATGATTAGTTATAAGCAAGATGGGTTTTGTTGTTAGATGTTGTTATGTGGATGTTTGTGTGATGTTAGAGAGAGAGAGACTCTAATTGTTTGGATTCATGTTAGTTTGATGATTATGTTGTGGTTGTAGGAGCCACCTTAGACTCTAGTTATCAAGTTAATCTTGTTGATCTTATGGTTTAACTTTGTGATTGTAGAGTAGGCTATGTCATACCACTATGATTTGCATATTATATTGAGTTTAGTTGATTATATATGTTTTTGTACAACTTTAGACAAGTTAAAAGCCTTAGGTGTATCATTACCCACTAATGACATGTGGTAGGTTGTAATGTCTTAAATTTTATGGCATTACACCATCTCATGTACAAAATTGCTTGTCTCTTCTTAGTTTCTCAAATAGTATGATTTAAATTTATTAAAGATCTTACTTGGCATAATTTAGAACTTATATTAATCTTATATCATTTTCTCTTATTAATTTGGACATCCTTTACTTTTAGGGATATGTCTTATTCCCTAGGACTCCTTAGATAAATGATCAAATCAATCCCCTTCCCATCTAGCTGTCAATCCAAGAATTTACTTTCGACATTTACATTTTCACTTACTAACTATTGGGCCTTTATAAGGTCTTTAGAAGTAGGATATAAGAATTTTCTTTATATCATATGCTTTCTATATCTTTTTGTTATAAGTTAAGTCCAAAGTAAGTTTTTATGTTTAACCTTTCATTTTGTTCCTTTCAAAAAAAATTTTCTAAGTATTTGTTTTGTTCTCTATTATTTTTGTTTGAAGGGTCATTCCTTATAATTAAACATAAAGGGATAAACCCATTAAAAGTATTTGAAATTTCATATTTTTTTCATTTTAATACTTAAACTTTAAATTTATTCATTTTAATACCTAAACCTTTTAAATAAGAAAAATTAGTTTCTCTATTATAACAGCTGTTATAAAGAGTACTTATTCGATTCATTTCAAAAAGTTGAAGTATTAAAATAAAATAAAAAATAAAGTTTGAACACTAAAATAGAAATAAAATGAAAGTTGATATACTTATATTATTATTCTATCATTTTATAATAATAGTTATTATAACAAAAATACCAATTTATCTTATTTAAAAAGTCAAGGTACCAAAATAATCAAGTTTAAAGTTTAAGTACTAAAATATGAAAGTTTAGATACTTGTATTGACTTCTCTAAACATAGGTAAAGATCCCAACACATACTTCATCAAAATGTTCTTCTTGTCCCTACTTCCAGCAAGCTTTTCTTGTTATTCTTATTTTCTAAAGATTCTTATTTTATTTTAGAAGAAAGGTTATGTACATGTCTAATATCTAATGGAGGCAGAACCAACCAAGATATATGTCATCCTACTTAACCTCAAACTCTTTCATCTTGACTTATTTGACCTAAAGATATCCATCTTAGTTTCTCGGTTTAGTGAGTTAAGTGTAGCTTCTCTCTTAAAAAAGTAAACCCACTATGCTTTAAGTTGTTTCTTGTGCTAAGGGATATTTAAGATACTTCCTAAAGTTTATAAAGTCTTGGTTATTTCTTCTCCGATCAATGTCTTGGCATTATTTAAGAAGAAGATTATAGGTATATCTAAATTAATTCTTTGACTTAACATTTTATCTTCTTTCATTTCTTCTATTACTTGTTCATTCTTCACATCAACTTACCATAAGAAGAATAAGGGAAAAGCACCAAAAAAATCCATAACGCTTCACTTTTTTTACAAACCAATCTTAACCTTTCTTTTAGTCTATTTTAGTTTTTAACATTTTCAAGTTGTATCAAATAAATCCTTCTATTAAATTTTCTATTAGTATAGATATGCGTTAGCATAAATTGGTCTACGTAGATACGAAAAAATCACCAATATTTACCTATATATACAAATCAATCCTTAATCTTTTCCTTTAGTCCATGTTAGTCCTCAATGTGTCTACACATAACCAAAAAACCAACAGAGGGACTTTTTGTAAATTTGTTAAAATGTTGAGAACTAAAATGGATTAAATAAAAGGTTAAAAACTTATTCATATATACAAGTAAATGTTAGAGACTTTTTTATACTTTTCCCTAAGAATAATGCAATATGCAAACATAATATGTGAGTTGGAGGAACTTGATCCCCTCGATTGCTTTTGTTTTCCAATATGTCCTTTCAACTCTTATATCAATCATTTCATTCAATATTTTCGTTGTAAAAATGAAAAGGTATAGGAACAATAGATCTCCTTGCTGAATCCCTCTTAAAGGTGAAACTTATATAGAATGTTTCCATTTAATAGGACTTCCTACTAAACTAAAAGTGATGTAAAATTTCATTTACAATGATTATGATACACATAATTTTTTGATTGTGGATGAAGCTTACTTGATTATGGTGTATGAGGCTACCTAACGTTGTTTTAAGCCTGTTTACTATGATTCTAAAAATCACTTTGTAAAAAGTATTTCACAAGTCAATTTGCTTAAAAGAGTTTAGATTATTTTCCCTCTTCTTGTTTTGGTATCAAAATAAGGATTATTTGGTTTATTTCATTTCAAATTGTTAAATTTACAGAAACATAAAAATAAGATCATAAATAGACTATCATGTAATTTGATACGAGGCAAGCGCACCTATCAATTTTAATATAGCGGATGTGAGTCTGAGTCGATCCCTCAGAGATTTTGAGTACTAATATTGACTTTAGCTTTATTATCTAACCGGAAAATTATGATGAGTTGAATGAATTGAAAATACTAAAATTAACCATCTAAACTAATTATGAGACTTAACTACGCAAATTAGAAAGCAATAAACTATTAACGACTTCAAGTATGCAATGATGTATTTAGGAATTATTTCCCCCAGTGTTTAACATGTAACCTTTTTAAAATATATCCAATTCAATTTCTATTATTCTTGACCAGAGGGATTCACAATTAAAGCTAATATCTTTCTCAAGCATATTAACCCTAATCCTAAATTATTTACCGGAATCTCTTCACTTAGTAATATAACTTAGAATTGCATTAATGTATAATGAATTCCCATGCAAACAATTAACTTTCCGGAAGAAACATGTATCTTATCTCTAAGTATACATGTAATTCTCTTCAATTATGCTAAGATCTAATTACACATGCAATTTCTCAATCAACATGCATAATATCATATATTGACACTCTAGAATTATCAATCCACAATTAACGACATAATTGAATCAAGAAAAGATAGAAACTTTCTTGAAATTATAATTCAATCCAAGGGTTACATGAAACCCTAGGTTCCATAATCCTAAATACTTGAATTCTAAGCTATCATAACGAATCTAAAAACAAGATTCATCAAAAACATGAAATAAAGCATGAAAACCCCTCTTGATTTGATGAACAATCTTTAATCTTGAAATCGATGTCGTTATCGCTTCTTGATGTTGTTTCTCCTTAAGTCTCTTCTTGTCTCTTGTCTCTTGTCTCTTGTCTCTCTTTGTTTCTGTAATGTCTCTCCTCCTTTTGAACCCTAAGATCCCCTTTTATATGTGTATTTCACGGATTTTATTTTCGTCACCAGATACGGCCTGGGACATGGCCGTGTCTTCAGGTCGTGTAACTTTCTGCACAAAGGCAAAATTTCTGCACAACTTCAAAATTTCATAACTTTTTCGTTTGAACTCGAAATTGAGTGAAACTTTCTTCGTTTTCTTCGTTTTCGAGCCTAGAACGCGTTTAAACCCTGAAATCAACATTTTACTCAATTAAGTATCAATTTCTTTAAAGAAAACCAAAAATGTACGGGAAATGCTATAAAATCACCATATGAAATATGTTTAAAATCAAAGTTATCATAATTCTACTACATTCTTTGAAAATATGGACATCGTATTGCATCATTTACTTATGCTTTTAACGGTCTAATTTTCTGATTTCCTCCTTTAGTGGTGTACTCAGTAGAGCTATTTAATTAATTGAGAGACAACCTTTCCCCTATCCTCCTACATTGTCACTTACCTTTAATGAAAATAATCTTCTCATAGTTGTTGTAGATAAGAGTTCTTGATTCTTGTGGTTAGTATATCTTGTTACCTACACAACGATGATGTACATCAAGTTGACCAATTACTTGGGTTTAGATCTTACAGTAGGAGTAATTTGTGATTGTGGGCTATCAAAAGCATGTTCCCCATTATTCACAAGCCTTTAAGGGTTTCAATTTCTCCTAGCCAACTAAGGTACAAGATGAACAAGACTAGAATGAACATGCGATCATCTCTAATATAATCATAATACATAGCCAATAATATCCACAATAATTCAATACACATATGGTAGACAACAATCTATAAATCCATAAAATATTTGAGTCAAGCATCACTTTAGGTTAAAGCTTAGCTCACTTCTATCTAATCTCTTCAACTTATTATCCCTGAGATTGTTTTCTTATGTAGGAAATTACAAAGCTTACTTTTGCACACTAGTATCTCTTAGTCTATTGATCTAGCACCTAAAAAACAAATTCCTCACAATGGGGTGAGTAGACGCCAAGTACCTAATCATTACATACACACATGAATGTCGTACAACGATCTACATATACAAAACCTAAACTTAGTGGATCAATACAACACAATAAAGGCATCCTTAGACTCGAAGTATCTCATGGCTTACTAATAAACTTACATAGTACAAAGTTATACTAATACTAGATACCAAATCAAAACCAATTATGTCTTCCTAAAGTAATACCAAATTAGCGATTGGCATATTAATCCACTATAACCATACATAAAGATATCTCATAATACTAGTATGATTTGACTGTAGTTTCCTCCCAATACACCAACTCGTTTTTCATACCATAAAGGATAGTAGCTCACTCAGAACACTAGTACCTAACTAGTAGATCATCTTGATATAAGACTCGAGACAACTACCATACTAATCGCTGAGAACTAGCTCGCTCTCAAATTGCCTTAACTCTTCCAGCTTCATCTAAACACAGTTAACAACCACTATAAGCAAGTAAGTTAAACCACCTTTATCAATATGAATTGAGAATTTTATTAAACGTTTAATAGTAGCTCATTTTAATGATTGCTAACCATTAATTGTGTAAAAATAAAGGAAAACAGTGGTTTAGGAAGATGTAAAGGATTTAAGGAAGATTTAGGAATGTCGTACTTAGTATGTGAATTTCTCGATTGAGCTAAAAGTAAGGAATGCTATTACTACTAAATTTACAATGACTAATGAAGTTGATTTCAGTCATATCAATCCCAAAAGTTAAGATACTAGAATTGTGAACTTCTCTTGGTGTTGGCTTAGCAAATTGATGTTTATTAGATGTAGCTATTGGTTGTGACATCCCATGATTCCAAACTACTAGACTCGGTGCTTAAGTTGATGTTCTCCAATTTGAACTAAGACTTTAAACATGGTCATAAAGGATAGTTTAAGTGAGCTTGTAAGGCTTATTTTGAATTAATTTTGATATTAATGCTATAAAACAATTCAGAACATTATTATTAGAAACTCAAGCATTGAGTTTGATATATAATAGGATCATTGAGATAGCTCTGTTAACTTATAAATCAATGATATAAATGCAAATGTGTTTTAGAGGCATAGTGACAAAATGGATGCATATGGTAGAAATATATTTATCTACATGTATGTTGCTTTAATTAATTGAATATAGGTATGAAATGTGTAATATGGCAAAATTTTGAAAAAGCATAACTCAAATAAATCAAGGACTAGGGACATATGGCAACTAAGTTGGGTGATCTAGATATGAGCATAAGTTTAGTACAATGTAATAAGAGAGAGAGAGAAGAAAAAATATGTCTAGTACAAATGCCATATGAATCAACAATACAAAAGACTAAAAACTCCTTAGATTGTGTAAAAACCTACCAACTAAACCCACTCTTTGTTCAAGAATCCAGTACATGGAATGTTAGGTGAGTTGTTGTAATTGATTTTAGGGAAACATGAGGTTATACAGCTAAGAAAAGAGCATAGTTTTATGACTCCTAAAATTCAATCTATTTTCCTCTCATTGTGTATCTAAAAGCATCGACCCATGACCTCTAAATTTACCAAAAAAATGAATTATGTAAGCTCCATAAACTCATCCATAGCTAAGATTAGGAAGGATTTAAGTTGGGATTTTGGAATATGAGTAAAGAAATAAGGAGAAATTAGGGTTGGAGGTTGTCATTGATGGTTTAGGGCATTAGAGGTGACTTGATGATAAGCTACTTGGGTGGTCGGAGTTTAGGCCATAGGAAGCTTTGCCAATAACCTTAGGTTAGCTATCTGTGGTGGAAGCCTTGTGTGCTGGTGGAAGTAGACACATCAAATAGAAGACTAATATTAGCTAGGAGAGTATCTAGGACCCTATATTGATTGGTAAACGTAGTTTCATGTTATTGGATGACTAAGTATTTGACGATTGGTTCTAAATTGGTCATGAAATAGATGTAGTAAGGGATGAATTGATGGAATTTGATATTGGTGGTGGTTATGGTACTAGTACTGGTACTGGTACCAGTACTAGTAAACTTGTCACAACCCGAGGGGGCTAATCATGACAGTCGCCATATATCGTAAAAGGATTGCAAATTGAATTCCCTTACAATCGACGACCCTTTTATACGATACACAAGGATACAGCTACTACTAACTTCTAAGAGTGCACAAGCTTAAGCAATATCATTTCATGATAATATTATAAAAACAAACACATAGTCTATTTACATAAAAGTTTATATATACAGAGTCTGAAACGTGTCTAAAGTCTAACTAATATAAAAATCATATATTCAAATTTATATCTAATCAAAAGTACTCTCCGTCCTCATCTAACTTCCACACTAACCCCATGTAGAAAACTAACCTCGGGCATGTGGTGGCCCAACTCCACAAAGAGGTCGGCCTGCAAAAAAAGACTATAAGAGTATAAGCTAACTAGCTTAGTGAGATATTTTCCCTCAACCACACAGCAATCAAGTTTATACAACAATTAAGTTCAACCAAATGAATGTATGAACAAGCAGTATGCCAAACAAATATATACAAGTGACCAGGTACTGCATACAACTTAGATTTAATGCCCTCCGAAGTCAAGGTTGAAAATTCATCGGAACAGTCAGATCCGGGTATCATATTAGAACTTATTTCGTAACGAACCTCCGCATTTTGTGTTTAAAATGTAATGGTACATCCATTACTATCCTTATCAAAGTGACTTCTACATATGATTGTGAGTAGGTTCACGCAACCCTCACTCACCCTTAAACGAAGGCCTCTGGACTCGACCCATAGCTAGGCGATTGGCGCCTCCAACGCCTAGTTATCCTGCGGGCCGGGGTAAGGTCATATCATACGTATGCACTGTATGAAATCTATAACAATCAATAATCAACCCACGTATGGCCTCTCGTTACTTTCATGTAATGTGACTTCCCGGAATTAGTTATGCAGTGCATGATTTATGCATGATCAAAGTTAACTTTTCTAGTCGAATAAAAAATTAAGTCATATTTAATCAGTGATCATTCTAAATCACAAACAATCAATCTAGTGCATCTACTATGCAACAAACATTATATTATTGAAATTTAAAGTAGATTTACCATTAACAACAATTATCATGCACAAGCATAACCCAACCCCATACACATTCATTCATAAATCATAATTTAGATTCACTAATTATAAGCACAAACAAGTATAGAATTATAAGGAAAAACTCACTTAGCTATGGCTAGCTCAAAGGTCGTAGTAGTCCGTAGGCAGCTTAGGGTCAATATCAAAGTCACCTGAGAATAATGAACATTTTGTAAGTTTGGGAATTTACAGCTAACTAGTGTTATAATTTGTAAGGTTTATTTCACATAGTTACGTGAAATTGTCGATTCGAGCTTTTTATCAAATCGCGTATAACTTTTTCGTTTTAGCTCCAATCGTTATGAACTTATAATCCATTTTGATCGTTTTCGAACATATTTTCTCGTAACGAGGTCCGTTTTGGATGTTGTGACTTGTAACATAAATTGTGTTATAAAAATATCACAAAAATTATTATTTAAGTTTAAAAATTATAAAATATTGATTTTCGCTTTTTCTTAACATATTTATGATTTAATAATTATTTAAATCACATATTTGATATTTTTATTATTTTAAGCGCATTTTTCTATTTTTGAGATTTTTAACTTTATTATGATTATTATCATTATTATTATCTTTATTATTTTTACTATTTCTCATTTTCTTATTTATTATTTCTCTTATGTACCTCACGATTATACCCATATATATATATATATATACTATATAGTATACGTATTATATATGTATATATATTTATTTAAAACATGTTCTTATATACACATTCATGTACTTATATATTTGTATTTATTTATATATATAAGTCTTCTATACATAAATATGAATACATACATATGTATTAAGTATATATACATATAATTACCTCTAATGAAGGTATTCTACAATATATATATATATATATATATATTCTATACGATTATATATACGTATACTAAAGTGATTATACAAGGATACACACACACACATATATATATATATATATATTGTTACGGTACAAAATATGTATATTAAATAAATAATACTAATTACATGTATTTCAAAAAAATACATAACACATATTCTTATGTATAATATACCTATGCATATACATGTATACATATCTAATCTTATACATACATACTTTACTCAATTTATGTATTAGTGTACATATACATGTATTAACAATATTATATTTATAAGAAGATACTATACAAATACATATATATGTACTATATAATATACATTTACATAAAAACAAATTCTTACCTATTTCTTTTAATTTCTTTTTTCTTCTTTCCTTCCTTCTTCCTCTTCTTCTTTTCTTTTTCTTTTTCTTTTCTTCTCGTCTTCACGTTTTGTTGCTTCCAGTTTTTTTTTTCTTCTCTTTTCCTCTCGGTTTTATTTGTGTCGAATGTTTCCAGATTTTTTTGTTTTCTTTTCCTTTTATTTCACGTGTCCATTAGCTTAGATTATAAGATAAATCTTGGATAATTATTGCAATATTGTTGTGTGTTTAATTAGTTAACACTTGGCACTTGGAAATCCATCACTTAGGCTACTGGTTGGAGTTTTATTTTTTGCTGATTTTGGTTACATTTTGTGTAGGATGTGAGCTTGAATTGAGGAAAGAAAAAAAGAAAAGAAATAAATTGGAAATGGAAGAGAAGGAAAATGAAAATTATTAACAAATATATGTAATTTTTCAAATCATATAAATTATAACGATTCTCCTCGTAAATTAATTTTCAAATTTTTGTAAAATTTTATCAATTTAATTGATACCCATTATAATTATAATTTTTACAAGTTATTGTAGCGATTTCATTACAATTTCGTACGAATAGGCAATTTAGTCGAAAATTACATTGGACTATAATTTTATCACTATTGTGTAATATTTAACTATTTTATAGGTTTATGTTTATGATTTTAGGGTTTCGAGTAATTTCAGGTTCAATTTTGATTAATGGTACAAAAACTAGTTTTAGAGTTTTAGTAAGCGATTTAGGGTTTCAATCAATTCCTAAGGTTTTGTTATCGTTGTTATATTTGATTTATTAAACTTCATAATCTTTTATTATTACTAGCCTTATCGACTTATTATACAGTTTAAAACACTCGGACTTGAGTTATGGTTCAACTACTGTTTTTCCTAAGGTTTACAAAATTGTAATTTAGTATGTTAAGTATAGCTTTTTGAATGCAAACTCTTATAATGAGATCCTATTATTGTCACACAACTAAGTAAATGATTGGTTGGTTATGACTACGTTTTATTTCAACGAGATCCTACTTTATGATTTATGCTTGCTTAAGGCTATAGCGTTGATTTATTGCTTGGTTATGAATTACTTCCTAAAACATGATCTTATGATATCCTTGGAAATAAATTACTTCTTGATCACTTAGATTGCTTACTTATCTACTAGATAGTCACATGATTGCATCCATGGCATGACTAAAATGAACTTAAGGGTCTTTATTTTTATAACTTAGTTTTGATAAAGTAGGTGTTGGGTTTGAATGCTTAGTTTTCAGCATACGAAATTTGCTCGGTATAAAGCCGCTTAGTATCACTCCTTTATTGCTCGGCTATGGTATAGAGCCACCTAGTGCCACTCTTTTATTGCTCAATCTATGCTCGGTTTGAGCTGTCAAGTGTTGCTTATATAGGATACTGGTCATCGGTCAATATAGAGCATGTGCATTAACATGGCATCCATATGTTACATAGATGTCAGATTTGTACTTGAATTATAATTATGGGCTTGGATATGTGTTGATTGGCTTACTATTATTTTATTGATACTATTAATTTAGGTTACGATTGTGAGCTTATATATGTTGCTTAACTCATTACTATTATATTATTGTTCTATTATAATTTACTCACTTAGCTTAAAATATGAGCTAATGGGTTAATTTTCTAATATCAAGAATAGAAGAGCTATTTTGAAAAAGGATTCAAGGCATAGGTATGGGATGTAGAGTATACCAAAGCCATTTTTAAGGATAAAGTATCATGACTGTTGATCTTTATATATACGTACCATGTAGTTGCTAAGCTAATGTAATGCCCTAAGAGCTTATTGGGAGCCACAATTTGCTACATTTTCCTAGTATCTACTAACATAGTAAGGCTTTAAAACACTAGTACAATCACCAAAATCAATTGTATTAAAAATAATTGTCCAATTACAATAATTCAAACGATCATGGTTAGTAATTCCAACCATAATTATACATCATAGAATTTATAACTCACAACAATAAAACCTATTGACAATTCCACTCAATACCAATTTCATAATTCCACAATTTGGTAACCTCCTCAACACAATAAAAACCTAATTGCCTCCCTATCCCTAACCCATTTATAGCAATTCCTATATATGTCACAAATAGCAAACTAATTAAATCAACTTGCACCTATTAGAATAAAAGTATGAGCTAAAGCCCATTATGTAATACACAAGCACATACGAATACCAAACCATGTCATATCATGTATAAAATGCAAGTTATATCAATTATAAATGTAAACAGTCAATTAATTATCTTAAATTTAGGCTAGCAGTCAACAACCAACAAAGGGTACTCATGACCTTGATAAATCATGATCTTTACCTATACACATAGGTAGATATAGAACATAAGTTTTCCTTTTAAGTCCTTCATGCTTAAAGTCTAGAGTCCTTGAAACCTAACTTTAGTTGCATCATCCCATATGTAAATTTAAGGGAAAAACCTCACATATGATTAGCAGTTTACCCTATGGATATGCTACTACGAGCCCCTAAGACAAGCAAGCTAAGCATAACTAGCAATCATTAAGTTAGATTGAATATATATTAGTCCAGCTAGATCATTTCTATCTTAACAAGCGTAACCATACAAACAAGCACCACATATCTAGAAAGCCAAATTCTAACCAATTATAGAGTATGAATCAACCATGAACTCAAGTCTAACAACATGGCAATTGTAACAATAAACTTATCTTAATCTTTCATTCAAGTCAATCTAATTCGAACATCTTTAGTTACCCAAATTCATCCTTGGATAATACTCCCTAAGGGCTTCCTAAACTCCCATTCTATTATAGAATTTTAAGAGTAACTATAACTAAATAAGATGATAAAGATTATACCTTAGCTTAGGAAATGAATTATTAAAATACTTAGAATGAGGATTTGGAGATTTAAGAAAAGAAGTTCCAAATAGAGTTTGGTTCTTTGTAAAACATGTTTGTAGATAAGTCATAATACTTAAGATGCTCAAAAATGATTTTAGAGTATAAAATATACTTGAGGAAATAAGTTAGAACACATGGGAATTGACTTAAGGAATAAGAATGGAAGAAAACTTGGGTTGACTTTTTGGAGTGAACTTGCCACATGGTTTAGGAGAACCAGCTAGTTGGTCCTTACCAACCTTTTGTGGCTAGAAAATAGGGTACAGCCAACTCTACGGTTCTACTTTAACCAACCCCATGGTTCATAAAGGATAGCAACAAAGTTTTGAATTCACTCCCTAAACCAATTTAAACCAACTTTTTCTTCAATCTGACTTCAAAAACACCTTGATTACCCATCAACATAACACATCTTTATACCATCTAAACTATAAATTTTAGATCAAACACAAACTCAAAACCCCAATTCTACCAACAAACTTCAAGAAACTAACCCTAAACTAAAAAAATAAAAAAAATGATGAAGATTACTTACTTGAAATAAAACATGAGCTGGAGATCCTAATGCAAGCTAAACCTAAAAGATAAAACTGAAAACTCAAACACACATATTCTGATTTCAAGAGATTAGCTAAAAAAACCTATTGAAATGGATAATTTCTAAGGAAGTAAGCTAAGAAATGGATTTTAGAGACTTTGTCTTACCTTAAGATCAACTTTATACAAATTTTCCTTGAGAGAACAGAGGTTTAAGTACCTTATACAGTTAGGGTTTAGAGGGGATCTAAAGAAGAGAAGAAAGAAAGGGGGTTAGAGCAATTAATAGGTGTTAGGGTTTTAAAATGGGATAATGGTAGCTAAAATGAGTAAGGTTTGATAGGGTCTTGTGGCTTAAATGACCCTTATACCCTTATCTTTAATGCATTTTCTTTTGAATTTTCTTAGGCATTTCAACTAAGTAGGTGCTACTTTTTTTTTTAAATTCTAAATTTGTAAAGCATGTAAATTAGAAGGATATAGAGGTTTTATGGATAGCCATAACACAAGTTTTGAAGTAGAGGATAGGACCCCAAGGTGATCATAGGTAAGCTCATTAAGTAGACAAACCTATGATAACATGTAGAAGCTTGAGAGCTAGGAATTTCACTAATGGCCATAAGTTACGTATGATAAAGGAAGTTATAGCTTTGGTATGTTTTGTGATATACAGTACCCTTCTCATAAGTTAAATATTTGGCTATGCCCTATGAATCATAGACAGGTGCTTTTTATCAATGGTTCACTGATACTATGAGATACGTGCATAATAGATAGTGATATGCCTAAGCTGACAATTTTCTTGGCACGATCTATGGATTATTGTGCATCTCCTAGAAGGATAATGGAAAGAGTGTATTTTTGGAGATTTTATGATGTAGAATTGATTGGATAATCCGTAGTTCCTCAAACGGTGTTACATATGATTTTCAAAATATAACGGTTTTAACACTATTATCTCGATATAAATCACGAGAAAAAAAAGAGTTAAAGAATTGTCACAACAATTATAAGAGAATTGATTGATAAGATCCAAATAAATAATCCAACAAAATATTTGCTAAGGATTACACTCTCAGGGAGTTGTTGATTTAATATTAAAAGAGATAAAAGTCAATAGTTTAAGTTATGTAGAGATATAAGATACTTAAATAATAAATAAAAGAAGTTTGCAAAAGAGAAGAAAATGAAAGAAACAAACAATTTGGATGTTAACACACCCATAACACGACCATGTTGAATGGTTGTATATCTTTCAGCCATCTAATTCCCATCATCAATACGGGCGTATAGCTTCTTAAAGTGGTTGTATTGCTCAACTGCTCAACATTGTCATGTTGCCTGATTGTATAACTCTTTGCCTTGTGTTTCAAATCAAGATGGTCATCTTACCTAGTTGCATAACTCTCTACCTTATGTTTCCATTCAAAGTGGACATGTTTTCAACCACGTATCTCTCTTTATGATGTTTCTTCTTACCTTCTCTTCAATCTTTGACACTTTGGCTTCCTCGTAGATCTTAACCACAATGGAACAAACCCTAATCCATATCATATAGTAAAGTAGATACAAGTATTGATTGGTATTTCTAAATTAATGGATGTCCATATAGGTTCAAACTCAATATTGCTAAGGATTTATTGAGAATGTTGAAGAATACAGAAGTTGTAGATCATTTGGTTATTCTAGCTAATAATCTAAAGGTATTATGGTCATGTGTGGGATTAAATTGTATATGTTGTGAAAAACAAGTACAAGTTTAAAAATGTTTAAGTAAGCCTTATCCTTATTTCGAGGATGGCATGAAGACTCGCTTTCTAAGTACCATAGCTTTGAGAAACATGTTTTAATACAAGTTATGTGAGACCTTGGTTCTTTGACCAACTATCGAAGACTTAGGATGGTGGCACATTCCTAATAAATATGGAATTTATAAGATATGGCTTATGAAGTGATAAAATAAAGTAGTCATAAGTAGCACAAGTTATGAGTACTATTACAGAAAGGATTGTAGTTACTTGGAATTAGTAGATTAGGGGTTCTAGAAAATATTCTCGGAATCAAATGAATTTTTAATATAGGCTCACAAAGTTAAAAGAAGATTCTTATAAAAGTACTTTTGGTAAAATAAAGTGTATAAAATACTTAATTTAATAAAAGTGTAATTTTATCTATATTGTTATCTTTATAAAAAATGTATGATTTAGGTTCTCATAAATTACGAGCCTTTAAAGATAAATTATTTATACAAAATAATAAATAAAACGATATAGAATAATTTTTAGGAAATAAATGTACATGTTAAATATACTCGGTGTATAGTATAAGTACCCTTATTTAATTAAAAGGAAACATATCATAGCATATATAATATATACTAAGTTAACTACTTAAATTAATAAAAAATTATCGAAAAAATAACAAAGACCGCTTATTTGAGAAGTCTTGGGTGTAACACAACTAGGGAATTGAATTTGTAAGTTAATTAAGATAAAGACACATGCTTATCAAAGAAATAGGGGAAATAACACTTGTTATGTAGAAACAAACTCCATTGACCCTTTTCATGGCTTTATATAAGTCTAAATATGTGTTCTTTGCATGTTTTAGCCATTTTGGGTCTGGGAAAATAGGGAGAGTTGAAAAAAATGGTTTAAGGGAAAAATGGTACAATTTTGGGGCTATTGTGGAATACATGTAAGCATGTAACTTGGAGATGAAACCTGATGACCACCTGAAGGGAAATGAGTTCCCTAGACTAGCCAACAACCACCCAACCGCTGATGATGGCCAGAAACCTAAACACTAATGAGTTTTTGTTTTGCTTTCGATTTTCAATTAAATTCTAAAAATAGCAAATGTTTTCCAAAAATTATGAAACTTAGTTTTCATAAGTATTTTTACCAAAGGAATTTAAATATCAAACTAGATTTTTAAGATTCAAAATGAAAACATAGGTTCCTTAAGAAACGGTGCCTAAAAATGAATTTTGTAATAAATTTTAAAAATAGTAAATGATGTAGTTTCTACTCCAATTTTTGTATAAAAGTTCCTTAAAGAGTCTATTTTAATATTGTGTAAATATTTTTGAAAAAACTATGAATTTGAATTTCATGTATTTTTAGTATCACATGGAATAAGGAGTTGGAAGTGTAAGAAATTAATATTTCTCAAGGAAATTTGGTTTGCATGTGTTATATTTTAGTTGTAATTAGAGTTTAGGATAGTAAACTATTCTAGTGGAGCATAGAAACAAGGGAGTAGAGTTGGAATTAGGTGATTTGATTATTTAAGAAGCATATTATGTAGATTAGAACATGAGTCAAAATATAGGTTAGAATGTCAATCGGGTGAAAATATGAAATGAAGCCATATACATAACCTAGAACACAAAGTTATACAAGGGGGTTGGCTAATTTTGTATACATATATGTATTTTTGAAATAATTTTTATGTCCTTCATATGCATTTAGCCATAAAGTAAACCTAAGTGATATATTAATAGTATTATAGCAATTAGACATTTAGTAAGTGTTATATTGAGATCTCTTACCTTATAACTAGAATGATGCAATAAGGAAATGAGATATAGTAGTGTTTATGTAATCATTAAGTAGTCAAAAGTTATGTCAGAAAGTATATTGGAAAAAACCTTATATATAGAAGGTAAGTCAAAAACCAGGTTAGAAAGTATCTTGGAACAAAGTTGTTAATAAAAGAACAACATCAAGAATTAGACTCCAAGTATAAGTGAGTTAATAATTTTGTTTATACCTAATATGTATTGATTATGGTATCATGTGCATTTTTCTTAGCAAATATGAGCATGGAAGAACCTCGAGTTTAGGAATAAGAGTTAGAGAAATTTGTTAAGTGGCTTCGATAAGTGGATTGCTTATGTTGTAAGTAATGTTTATTTACTCTTAACTTATCTATCTGCAATGAATGTGATTGATCTTGTGAGTGACTATGATATGTTGTCTAATGAGTTGTTGGGATGATTACTAATCTACTGGGTATATGTATTGTTGGTTGATTCATGTTTCATGTATGCAATCTATGATGTTACTAGGTTGCTAATTAATCCTAATGTGCTTGGTTCTATACTAACTTAGCAAAGAGATTAGGTACTAACCTTACTTCCTAAGATGTTCACTTAAGTGAACCCAATACTAAGGCTTTAGAGATGAAGCGAGAATAAAGTAAAGTAAGAGCTTAGTTAGTATATAGATGTATATGCTTGCTTAGTATTTGCTTGGTAATTGCTAGTTATATGATTGATACATTCATGGTATGATATGAAAAGGACCTACGGGTCAAGTTTTTCTAAAAATTGGAATTTCATTTAGTTATGCTTTATCTAGAAAACCTGGTTTTTGTTAAGTAAATAGTTTAGTTTCTGGGAGCTTAATTCTATCACATAAACATCTTGGTTTACAAAGACTAGTTTTTAAGCATATAGAATTGCATAGCTTAGGCTAAGTTGAGTTCGTTAAACTCTTTTCTAGGTTTCTAGACTTTGGTTTGTGTCCAAATGCTTGAATTAAAGTTGACCAACTAGAGGAGGGCTAGGGTTAGGGCTGGGGCTGGGGCTAGGGCTGAGGTTAAGCTAGGATATCGACACCGATGCATGTTATCTACATGAGCATGGCACATGTGTGTTACGTTTGCATTGCTTGGTCGGAAAGAATTATGTTGTGATTGAAATTGATGGATTGATATGTGTTTATGATGAGATACTATTTTGTATTACTATTTCTCTATCCACTCTTACTTAGCTAATAGTAAGCTGAGGGAATAAGTTTTCTTATCCCCAGGTTCTAAAAGAAATTAATCAAGTTCTCACATCATGAATGCAAGGAGACTCCAGTACACATAATTAGTATCTTTGAGGTAAACCGTGAAGCAAAAAGTAAGTCAAAATTTTGGTTAGAAAGTGTGCTAAAGGAAACCCTTATATAACTGAAGTGAATCAGAAATTAGACTCCAACGCTAGGAAAGAGCTTTATGGAAAGATTATCAAGTTGTATGCAAAAACCTTAACATGAGATTGTAAAATTGATGTGTAGATTTTCTAATGAAATTATGTAATATAAAGTCATCTTAATGGAAGATATGTATTGTATAAGAATTCACAATTGTGATACTATAGATTTGGCTCACACTTGAGAAAGACTTTCGTTGTTGTTTGTTATATAAGATGAGAATTGTTTTGATAATGAGGAGTATTATGTTGACATATACTAGGTGTCGTACAAATTTTGCCTTATTCTTAATTCAAAGATAGCAGTAATGAACCGTTTTTAGGTATGAAAAATTAAGAAAAGTTTTTAAGAAGACACCTAAAAGATGGGATGTTATAGATTAAAGTAAATGCCTATAAAGCATGATGATATAATTATAGACTCCAAGATTGGAACTATAAGAATTTTGGATCTTCTTTGGGCAATATAAGGTTTTCCATGTAGGCTTTATTGATTTTTGGAGAGCAATTGAATTACTAAAATTAAAGGCTTAATGTTGATTTTTGTTGGCACGTTTAATGAAGTATGATTTGAGTTCATTGACATGGGCTTATACTACATTTTTTGCTTAGTTTTTTTTTTTTTCTACCCCTTATATTAGAAAATAATTATTTTATCTCTTCTATTTTTTTTTTTTAATTTCAATTAGTTAGAGCCTTTACCTTCTTCCCAAAAACATAGGCTATTAAAGACAAAATAATTAAAGCTTATATGGAGACTAGTTAGGGATAATCTTAACAAAAGTTTTCATATAGCATCATTTAAAAGGTTCATAAGCTTATTATTGAATAAATATGGAAGTATAGGGTCTAATTGATAGAGCTAAGTTAATTTTAGTTAGCATCAATTAAAAGGTTCATAAGCTTATTATTGAATAAATATGGAAGTAGAGGGCTTAATTGACAAAGCTAAGTCATTGGCTTTATTGTAAATAAGCAAAGTTTAAGGATTTTATTTGAGCATTTTCCCATGAAGTTACTTATAGAAACCCTAGAAATCTTGTTTTTGCAATTCCATCCATGCACTATGAAATAGTAATTTATTTTTGATAATCATTTATGAAGAAAATGGAATAAATAATAACCATGAGTTCTCTATCTTTAATTTATATTTTAATAACTTTTTCAAAATTAGGCATAAAGGTAACACAATATGGTTGGAATTTGCTTACATGAATGATTTACATAGTGCGTTACTTTTTCACCAGCACAATACTATTCATATGTTACTTACTAATGCAAGTGTCTAACTTTGTTGGTACTTACCCATCATTTATTAAAATATATGGTGTATTAATATCATTAAAACCTTTCTCCTAATTAAGACTGTATGAAGTGCTTAACGTTCTATCTATTATGCAACTAGAGATGTTTGGACAAGTGTGCCACCTTAACGAAAAGTATAAAAAAAAAAAAAAGAACATGTAGAATTTACCCATATAAGCGTATGTCTTAAAATGTTGAACACTTGATAAGGATACATTATTTAATCAATGTAACTTTAATCCTCTTCTCTCTAAAGTTAATAGAACTAGAACTCCACTTAATAAAGAAAAGCTCTCAACTATTTGTCTTATTTTTCACAATCTTCACCCCATCTTTACTTTTGCTATAATCCTTTAATGCATCCCTTGTCAATATCGATTAGGTGATATTTTATTATCATCAATTGCCTATTACTTATCTAGACACGTGAAATATTATTATTAATAAATCTTTCTTTACTAAGGAGGACTAAGTTAGTGTTGCTCAAAGTTACAAATTTTACAATGTCCATATTTTTTTAAAATAAAAAATTGTAATCTCATTTCTTTTTCAAGATTATAAGTTTATCCACATTATTTGTGTTAACTGTAAATTTTTAATTAAATAATTTTAATGTTATTCAAACAAATATTTTTATTTTTGAAAACTATATACTTATAGTTAAAATTGTTATCATGTATACATATTAACATGTGTTCATTTTCATTTTAGAGCTATATTACTTTTAGTAACTTTTAGCTTTCATTAGGTAGTTTAGTTTTTAGGCCACTAGTATAAATATTGGTTTTATTTTTGATAAACATAACAATAGATTACACATACTCTCTGTTCCATAAGAACCAATTATCAATGGTGAGATAGCACTTCCTTCATGATTTTATCATGGTATCGAGGCACAATCTAAACATTTCTATGTCCTAGCTCATTACATCAATTGCATGTTGCTGTGGTTTTTAGTTGCCTTTATATCTAGTCCAAGATGAACAATTTGCAAAAATTAGGGATGATTATAGGAAACATCACTTTTAATGATATGAATTGCATTTCTTGGAGAAAATCTATTAGATTAGATTTAAGAGCAAAGTTAAAAATTGGATTTGTTAGTGGTTCTTTCTCGAGCCTAAGAACAATTCATCAGATCAGATTAAGTGAAATAGGTGTGATTATATAGTTTGGTGTTGGTTATTTAACTACATGAGTAATAATCTTGCACAAAATTTCTTGTACACCAAATATGCGCATGAGCTTTAGGAAGAGGTTAAGGAATAGTATGGCATTGCTAATGGTCCATTGATTTTTTAGATCCAATATAAAATTGTTAATCTTAGGCAAAATAATTAGTTGGTCAATGTGTATTACAACAAACTTAAGCATTGTTAGGATAAATTGCATGAGCTATACTCCTTTCCAACTTGTAATTATGGAAGATCAAAGTTTTGTACTTATGCATTTAAGGAGAGAGTGATTGAATTCAATTCACATAATAAGTTGATTTAGTTTTTAATGGGTTTAAACGGGTCATTTGAAGCAATTAGAAATCAACTCTTATCCATGGATCCATTGCCTTCAATTAGTCATGCATATTATTTAGTCCAACAAATAGAAAAACAAAGATAGGTCACTAGCACCATGAATTCTAAGGTTGAAGCTTCTATAGTTGTTTCTAGCAAAGTTTCAAACACTAGTAACAGTTATAGTAATAGAAGAAAGCCTCAAAAGAGTATGTTTTGCAAACATTGCAAAAACAAAGGTCATTCAATTGAATCTTGCTTCCAATTGGTCAATTATCCTAATTGGTATAAAGGTAAAAGGGTGAATCAAAGGGATAAGGCAAGAAGCTCTATAAGGTTTGCTGGTGGTGCTTTTATGGAGACTCCCTTTGATGAACTGGCTATCTATAGCTCTTCTATTTCTAGTTTTGATATTGTTGGACAATTGAAAAAGTTTTTTGACAAAGACTTCATTTACAGCATTTGCTAAGAAATGTAAAAGATGATGAAAGGCAAGGAAGAGGACATTTCAATATAAGTCAATGTTGCCTATGCAGTTAAGCTAATAGGAATCAACCCTTTGGACCCATCACCTACAGCTAAGCTAGAGAACTACTAAAACTTACCTAATGGATATTAGCTTAAGAACCATTCAAGGACGAGGATTCCATTGCCGATTAGGGATTACTTCACTTTATTTGACATGAGTACCAAGCTTTGACCATGTTCAAGGCAATACCTAAGCTACTAAGTATTGGGTTTCTTTTCGAGTTGAGCTGTCTAAGCATCCAATCAGAACCGAGCTGTCTAGTTACCTGACTTGAAGAGGCTTCTGTCAACAACTTCCATTCGAACTTAGACTTGCCCTAGATCAAGTCAATTAAGTTTCCTACTCTCCTTCAAACCCCTTCTAAGCTAATTCTTGCCAATGCCGAGCTATTAGAAAACTTACATTTGTGGGAGTAGCCAAGCATCAATTAACCAACCGCCTCCCTTGACGCATGTCTTTTGACACAAAATTTTAGAATGATCCCTTTACTTTCCATACTAGTATTATTTATTATTTTTTTCTCTTTTTAACATGTTTCAGGAATCTTTTGTACATTATCCGTCTTGTCTTTTCGTTAATCATGTAACCTTAGGCAAGGTCATATATATACCTCATTTTCTTGTATGCAAAGAACATCACTTCATTATTGACCATAGAATTTTATCCTTTGAGAGCACCTAGCCATGTCTTCTCTTTTCCCTAACTTTTATTTATTCCCTTTACTAAGGAGTAATGGCAAATAACCATAATCTTCACTTGTCTTTCATGTCAAGTGGAGGTTAGGCCAAGTAGGATCAGTTGGTGCATCATAACTAGTTGTTAGCTACTTGAGTTTCAACTAAAACCCTTTCGTTTTCCTTTGTTTCAGTTTATTGTAGTGTAACCTCCGTATATACAACATCAGAGACACATAAGCTTCGTTAGCATCAAAGTACGGTTTTGAGAGGGAGTATATGAAGTTGCAGTGAAGTTCTATTCATATTGTTGTTGGTAGCTATTGTGTTCTTTCGTAGCTATAACAGTGCTATTCTTGAGTATGTTTGACTTGTGGTCGAGTTATAGAAGTAGGTTTAAAGTTGTAAGCTATAGAGTAGTGGTTTTTGTATAAGGTAAGTGTAGTAACTTATATTGCTCTATTCTACAATATTTTCCCACTACGAAGATAGAGCATTTTCAATTTCTATACTACATTATGTTGTGTTAAGAAATGAAGTGGTTAGAGTGTGTTAGTATGATTCTAGGTAGTATGTAGTAGTCAATTGTGCAAGTAGTGGTTGAAAAGTGTTGCTTAGTAGTAGGTAGTAAGGTTTTGTTAAGTTTGTGCTGTTGAAGTTGTTCTTGTTGAAGAAAATAGTAATGAGTAGTGATGTATAATGTCAAATTCAAGTGTACAAGGTACTATTGGTGACCAAGACAGTGGCACTCATGTTGGTCATAGTCAACATGGCAGTAATAGGCCATGGTCAATAGATGACAAACTTAAGAGACTCATCAACCTTGTTGAGAGTTGGTTGATGAGAGTCTAGTCATAGCTATGTAAGCAAATAGGCAACAACACTAAGGAGTGCTTAATCATGGCCAAGCAGAAGAGATACAAGAGAAGAGATATGGCCATGCTAGCTGAGCTCATTACCCAACCTAACCCTATAAAACTGGAGGAGTAGTAAACCGACCTACTAGACAAAGACTTAAGGTGGAGGAGATTGAAGAAGAAGATGAAAAAGTTGAAGAAGTTGATGGAGAGGAAGAAGAGGACGAAAGATATGATGAAGTAGAGAAACGAGGATGCCAACCTTCTTGAGGACTTGAAAATGTTAAGGTCTAGATTCCAACCTTCATCAGAAGTGGTAGCATAGATGAATACATGGAGTGAGAGGAGAAGTTTGAAAGAGTATTTGACTATTATGGGTATGCCAAGGCCAATAAAGTCCAACTTACAACCCTGTAGTTCTCTATGTATGCTACTATATGGTGGAAAAACTTAAATGAGGCTAAAGTAAGGGATATATGACGAAGAGTACGCACATAGGATGATATGAAGAGGCTGTTGAGATGAAGATTTATATCAAAGACCTATTTACAAGACACATTTGCAAAGTTGTAAGAGCTCTGCTAAGGAATCCGAGCTACTGATAACTATGTTAAGGAATTCCATATACTAATGACTTGAGTTGATGTGGATGAATGTAAAGCTTGTATTGTATCAAGGTTTATTTCAAGGCTCTAATATGAGATCGGGAACATTGTTAAAGTATAGAGGTTTCACACCCTTGAGGAACCCTTTAAAATAGTACAAAGGGTCAAGAAATAGAAGAGAAATCCCCTTATTCAACTAAGTCTAAGCTCTTTACGAACTCCTGTTTTGTGTTGACTTGCCTATAATGAGCCAAGGAGACCTTCCCAAGGAGAAGAGAAGAATGACCAACTTGATGATAGTCAAGCACGAATAAAGAGCCAAGCTAATGATAGAGCAACTCTAAAGACATATGAGAAGGGACAAACTTTAGGTCGTAAGACAAGTGAGATAAAATATTTCAAGTGTTTAAGTTGTAGGCATATGGTTACTAAGTGACATAACTGATGTGTTATGGTCCTCTAAGGTGATGACATGGACAATATAAACGATAGTGAGCTTGAGAAGGAAGATAAGAATGTTGGATGAGTTGAATAAGAGAAGGATGAGGAAGAGACCTATGTCTACACTAACTAGGGAGAAGTGATGACTTCAGTATTGAGATGAATACTGAACTCAATGCCAAGCTTTGAGGAATACCAAAGGGAAAGTTTGTTCCATACCAAGTATACTATCAAGGGACAAGTATACACAATCATAGTAGATGGAGGCAGTTATACTAATGTTATTACTCTGTACCTTGTGTAGAAGCTAAGTCTACCAACCTCTAAACACCCCCGACCTTATAAGCTACATTGGTTGCATGACAAAGAAGCACTACATAAAACCGAATAGGTAATTATACCATCCTATGTAAGAAATGTGTATAGAGATGAAGTGGTATGCAATGTTGTCCCTATGAGAGCTTCACATCTACTATTAGGAAGACCTTGGTTATAAAATTGACGTGCTATACACGACGGATTCAAGAACACCTATACCTTAACAAAGGATGGCAAGAAAATTGTACTGTAAACCATGACACTAAACCAAGTAAATGAAGCTCACAATCAACTCACCTAAGCTAACAAGAAGAAAGCCCTAGTGCTTAGCCGACGAAAGCTTTGAGCTGCTAAGAAAGCCGAAGAGCCTATATTCCCGTTGATTAGGAGGTTATTGGAGTTGAGAGATATGAATGACATACTAAAAGAGGTTTAAAGCTTAATAGATAAGTTTTCCGAACTATTCCTAGATGAGTTACCAAAGGGACTACCCTTAATTCGGGGCATTGAACATTGTACTGATTTATAGCCAAGCATAGATCTACTAAACGAACTTGCTTATAGAATGAACCTTGAATAGGTTACCAAGCTGAAATGATAAGTGGACGAGCTTATTAAGTGAGGTTATGTAAGAAAAAGCATAAGCTATTATGTTATGTTAACTTTACTAGTCCTAAAGAAGGATGGTACATGGCACATATGCATCGACAATCGAGCTATCAATCAAATTACTATCAAGTATAGGTGTATAATACTAAGGCTTGATGACATGTTGGATAAGCTTCATAGTGCCAAAGTGTTTTTGGAGATTAACCTACAAAGTAGCTGCTAGCAAATTCACATGAGACTTAATGAAGAATGGAGGACTACATTTAAGATATAGCATAGTCTCTACAAATGGTTGATTATGCCATTCAAACTTACAAATGCACCAAGCACTTTCATGAAGCTTATGAACCATGTAATACACCCATTAATTAGAAGATGTGTCATCATGTACTTTAATGATATCTTAGTGCATAATACTAACCTGGTTGATCACTTAAAACATCTCCGAGCTGTTTTTGACGTACTTCATGTCAAGAAACTATTCAAAACTGAAAGAAATGTACATTTTACTAAAGCAAAGTCGTCTTTCTCAGATATATGGTGTCTAGAGAAGGAATCTGAGCTGATGAAGAGAAGGTTCGAGTTGTCTTAGAGTAGCCTACACCTAAGAATGTTACTGAAGTTAGAAGTTTTCATGGTCTTGCTTCTTTTTACAAAATATTCATCAAGAATTTTAGTACCATTACAACCCCCTTAACTGAGTTGACAAAAGAGAGTGATGGATTCCAATAGACTAATCGTGTCGAGAAGAGTTTTAAGGAGATCCAGGAGAAACTCACTACTGCACCTGTTTTAGCTCTACTTCATTTTGACAAACCATTTGAGCTAGAATGTGATACATTAGGGATTGATATTAAAGCAATTATGATGTAAGAACATCGACCTATCACTTACTACAGTGAAAAGCTTAGTGGTGATTCCCTGAATTATTTTGTACATGAGAAAGAGTTGTATTCTCTTTTCTAAGCCCTTATAGTGTGGCAACATTACTTACTTCCTCAAGAGTTTGTCATTTACACAGATTATAAGTCCTTGAAACATTTGGGGAGTTAGAACAAACTTCCAAAGAGGCAAGCTAAATGGTTAGAGTTTATTGAAGGATTCTCCTATTTGATCAAGCATAAGAAGGGTAGTACTAAAATGGTCACTAACGCTTTGTCCTGTCAACATGTCTTACTGACCACCTTACAGACAAAGTTGTTGGGATTTTCCTTTTTTGCTGAGCAGTATGCTCAAGACCTGCACTTCAATCCTATATTAGAGAAATGTCTAGATGGAATTGCTATTGGAAGATACTAGTTGAAAGATGGTTATCTATTCAAGAGAGGAGATTGTGTATACCTAATTGTTCCATACATAAGCTATTAGTTTGGGAAGCTCATAGTAGAGGATTGAGATCGAAATTGCCAACCTGTTGAGAGAGAATGTTTGTTGGCATAGACTAGTTAAGTATGTCAATAAGGTCATCAGTAGTTTTGAAGTGTGTAAAAAGGTGAAAGGGAGGAAGAAACCACATAGAGAATACATGTCTTTACCTATACCAACCTCACCTTGGGCCAATCTCAAAATGGACTTTGCCCTAAAGTTGTTCCGGATATCTAAAGGGAATGACTCTATCCTTGTAGTTATAGATCGATTTAGAAAAATGGCACACTGCATTACATGCCACCAAAATTGTCAAACTCACGATTCTACTTAAAATCATTAGATGGTCTATAAAATCAGAACATAAAATCAAAACGTAGAAATGTAAGTTTCTATAACTTATATAAAATAGCTTTAAAAAATTACTAATATACTTTTAACTTGAAATATATAATAAAAATAAAAAAATGAAGAAATTAAGTTTTAGTTTCCATAAAAATTCATAATATATAATCTAACATGTATAAAAGAAGGATAAATAGAGTTGAAACTAAACTTTTGCGTATTTTTTTTTTAAAAAGCTGTAAATTAAAAAGAACCAAATATTTGAACTCATTTTAAGTTATTGATAATATAAAATAAAGTATATAGTTTTTTTGTAAACTTTATTGAAGTTGAAACTTAGCTAAAAACTATGAACATAAAGTAAAAGATTGAGAGAGAAAGAAAGAGGCAAAAAATTGGAATATGATAGGATAGACATTGTAATGCCTTAATAGTTGATGGTTTATAAAAAGCTAGTTGTATTTTTTTTTCTTTTAATTTTTTAGTACATTCAACTCAGATAGTTTATATGTAAACTTAGTTAAAAACATAAGTTTCTATATAAAAAAAGATTTTATACTTGAGTTAACTCAAAAGAGTTATGTAAAATCGTAAACTCATAAAATTTCACAGGTAAAATCGAGATTTTGACAACTATGCATGCTACCGAACTAACGATGCTTTGTATATTACTAATTTGTTTTTATAGGAATCAGGCCGCCTACATGGAGTCCCAAAGTCCATTAAATCAGATCGAAATACCAAGTTTCTCAACTACTTTTAGAAGACCTTATGAAAGAGACTTAGCACCGAGCTAGTGTTCAACTCAAGTAGCCACTCTTAGAGTGATGGCTAAACTAAAGTGGTGAATAGGACATTTAGGTGCTCTGCTCCAAGCTATAATGGGAAAGAATCTAAAGGATTAGGATCTGTACTTACCTATTGTAGAGTTCGCCTACAATTGAATTGTCTATAGTACTACCGGAAAGATTCCCTTTAAGGTCGTCTATGGCCTTAACCCAATCATCCTACTAGACATGATCTGCACCCACTTAGCTTTCGTAGAAAGCCAATTAGGAGTTGATTGAGCTCATGAATTGTAAAAACTACACTAATAAGTGACCAAGTTCATTAAATGATAGCATGAGATCAATTGCTGAGGTCATCAAGCTATCTACGGACATGATCAGCACCCACTTAGCTTCCATAGAAAGCTAGTCAAGAGTTGATCAAGCTCACAAACTATAAAAACTACACTAGTAAGTGACCAAGTTCAATGAATGGTAGCATGAGATCATAGCTGAGGTTGTTAAGCTATCTCCTTCAATCCAAGGGACCTAATTTGGATCTACCTCAGCCAAGAAAGATTTCCTCACCTCAAGAGAAGCAAATTATCATCCAAGGCTGATGGTCCATTCAAGATCCTAAAGAAGATCAATCACAACGCCTACCAGATCGAGCTACTTAAGGATTATGGCGTCTCTTCACATTCAATGTATCTAACTTAATCCCTCACCATCCAGATGAGACAAGCTTGACTAGTGAAGACCCTAAAAATTTGAGGCTAAATCTCTTCGACCCTCAAGAAGATTATAAGAATCAACCCTTCAGACCCATCACCCACAACCAAGCTAGAAGACTATTAGGACTTACCCAATGAGTACTAACTCAAACTAATTAAGGACAAGGATTCCATTGCCAACCAAGGATTACTTCACTTTATCCGACTTGAGTACTAAGCTTTGACCATATTCAAGGCAATACCCAAGCTGCCAAGTATTAGGTCTCTTTCTAAATCGAGTTATCCCAACATCCAATTAGAGCTAAGCTATCTAGTTGCCCGACCTGAAGAGGCTTCTGTCAACACCCTATATTCGAGCTCCAACTTGCCTAAGATTAGGTTAATCAAGTTTCTTACTCTCCTTTAGACCCCCTCTAAGCTGATTCTTGCCAATGTCGAGTTATTAGAAAACTTACATTCATGGGAGCAACTAAGCATCAGTTAACCCACCACCCCTTGACACATGTCTTTTGGTACAAAATTCCAAAATGATCCCTTTACTTTCCATAACTAGTATTATTTGTCATTTTTTTCCCTTTTTAACATGTTTTAAATTCTTTATACATTATCCTTCTTGTCTTTTCCTTAATCATGTAACCCTAGGGGAGATCATATATATATATATATATCTCATTTTCTTATATGTAGATGAAAACATCATTTCATTTTTTATTATAGAATTTTTTCTTTGAGAGCATCTAGCCGTGTCTTCTCTTTTCCTTAACTCTTATCTATTCTCTTTAGTAAGGAGTATTGGGAACTAACCCAAATCCTCACCCATGTGTCATATCAAGTGGAGGTTAAGTCAAGTACGATTAGTTGGTGTATCATATTCAATTAGTAGCTGCTCGAGTTTTGACTAAAACCCTTTCTATTTCCTTTATTTCGGTTCATTGTTTGTAACCTCCATGTATATTGCACCGAAGACACATCAGGTAATCCCGATCCCTTTTCTTTAGCTTTAACTATTGATAGTAATTAATTAGCTCTTTAGATAGTTAATACAAGGGCATTAGACCACATGACCCCCTTTCTTCACCTATTTGTTGACTGTTCAGTTGGCTTTTCCTATCACCATTATGTTACCTGATGGAAATGGTTTGAAAGCTAACATAGTTGGCAAAATTAAAATTAGTGACCAGTTTCTTCTCTCTAATGCCCTTTTTGTACCAAAAATTACCTATGATCTTCTTTCTGTACAAAAGCTTATCAACACATATTCTTTAAAGGCAATTTTTTACTCCAATTCATATAAATTTCAGGACTTAAATAATGATAAAGTGGTGGTTTCAACAAAGGCATAAAGCAAGCTATATGTACTAAGTTTTGTTATTAGTCCCATTTTTAATAATTCTTGTTTGTCTTCAGCTCTTCACATACATAATAAAGATACATTTAGTATGTTGCATATTAGAATTGACCATTCTTCTATATCCAAGATGAAGCATTTACATGTTTGTAAAGGCTTGGACTTCAATAAATTTCTTTGAAGTACATGTCAAGAGGCTAAATTCCACAAGTTTCCAATTCCTAATAGTGATAGTACTACATCTTTTACATTTCAATTGATTCATGTTGATTTATGGGGTTCTTAGCATGTTGTCTCCTTAACTAGTACAAGATATATATATATATATATATATATTATAGTTATAGATGATTTCTCAAGAGCCACTTAGACTTTTTTTATAAGTCATAAGTCCCAAACTTGCTCTTTTCTTGGCAATTCATATGTTATGTTCAAAATCAATTTTCCCTTACTCCTAAAGCAATCTATAGTGACAATGGAAGGGAATTTGTTTCTAAAGATTATCAGCAATTATTTCATAGCCAAGGTATAATATACCAACGTACTATACCATACATACCCCAATACAATGAGAGAGTAGAAAGGAAACACCAACATTTGATTGAAACTTCAAGACTTTTGAGAGTTCATGCTAATTCACCTAAAACCTTTTAAGGTAGGTGTGTGCTTCTAATTAGTCTTCTTGTTCCTTACCTTCTACTTCTTTTGAGATAGATTCTAGTATACCTATACATTTTAATGTTTCTTCTTCTTCTTCTCAATCCGATTTGCAACCAGAGTCTTCTATTCCTATAACCATCCAAACAATGTGTCTTTTGTCTCCACTTCAGGCCTTCATAGGTCAAATAAAGTCAGAAAGGCGTACATCAAATGTGCCAACAACCACTTTTCACACTTCTGCTTTACTGAATCATACTGGTGAAAAATACCCTTTGCTTCATGCTCGTACTTTTAATCACTATCCTGCTAACTTTGTAGTTTCTTTTGCAAATGTTTTGACTATTAAAGAGTCAACTACTTAATCTTAAGCAAATGAAGTCACTATTATTATGTATAAGTGATCATTATTATTTATAATAATTTTATCATTATTATTTATATAAGTGATCATGAAATCATATGAAAAAATCGAATGGATAAGAAAAAGTTGGGCAAGGTTCATAAATGTATTTATAACTTATTCATTTTTAGGCCTCTACTAAACTTATGTTGTCTTATTTCATAAATATTATACAATTTAGTGTCATGTTGTAACAATTGTTGCATGTCTATTAGTGGAATCATAAAGATCTATTGTAATATGCTTTGACAAATTTTCAACAATTAGAGTTGTGCAAGTAGTGAGGGTCATACAGATCAACCCCCTTAACCAAAAAAAAAAAAAAAAAAAAAAAACGAGTTAGATTAAAATATTTTTTACTTGCTTAAATGTAAGTAATTTTGACTTGCCCCGCTTGACTGCTAGTTAATATAGGTTAACTCACCGCTTAGCAAGTTAACTCACTAGCTCGCTATAAAATGAAAAATTAAAAAAAAACTAAAGAAACCTTGATCTTTTCTCTTCCTTACTCTTTCTCTATAGTCACTACCTCTCCATCTCTTTCTTAATTGATATTATTATCTCCTACCTTACTTGGACATATAAACCTTTTTGTGACTCACCTTGTATCTCTTCACAGCTTTTTTATTGGTTGATGTGCTTTTTAAAACTCTATTTTCTAGGGTTTGCTTTTCTTAATGCATGTATTGATTAAGGATCTCCTGATTTGGTTTTGGATTGTGGTGTTGGTGTTCTTTGGGGTTTTCTATGAGATTGAGGTTATAGAGTTTTAAGAGATTTTTGTTAATGATGGACAAATAATTGAATTGCAGATTGAATGAAAAATTACAGTTTCGTACAAAAAAGAAAAAGTAAAAGTAAAAGCTAATACCATAGCTTGTGATTTAATTTGCTAACCAGAAGTTGTATTACTATTCAAATGATAATATAAACCAGTTGTGAAAATGTAAAATCAGTTGGCTATGGGAAGTAAGAAAGCAATCTTTTAGATTATTCTTTAATGATGGTCTCCAGGATATTATTTTCTATTTATTTTGGATCCATTAATAAGTATTCAATCATGAATAATAACAATATAACACAAATAAGTAATACATCAACCTACAATAAGATGAAATAAGTCAAAACTAAAATTATACAAATAGCAGAATAGGTCAAATATTGCTTGTTGGCTAGCTTAACTTGTCTAACGTGCTAATCCATAGTAGGGTAGGTTAGGTCAAAGATTTCAACTCACACATGCAATCAAGCCAAAGCGAGCCAACCTACTTAACCTACGAGTCAATATAAGGTAGGACAAGTCGGCCCACTTAGCTTGCTTACACAACTTTATTGATAATCTTCAGCTTTTTTATGAAATTCCTAGCTATATATTTAGCAAGAGAAGATGCCTCTATTTTTTGGTACTAGAGAAGATGCCTTTATATAACATGTACAAACACTGCTTATATTATAGGAGCAATGAGTAAGAATGCAATCAACTAGATTATTATAGAATACTCGACCCACTTAACCCAATAAAAATCTTATAAAGTATAACTTATAGCGTTTAGGATCAGATTTTGGGACACGATCAAAACCTTATAAGTTTTAAGATTAGATTTTGAGATTACAAAAAAACCTTGATAGGAAGCCTAGCCTAATAAAAAAATATAATAATAAAAATATTTACTCTTAATCTATACATATAGTGAATAATTATCAATAAAATTCAAACACATGATTATAGTTATTGATAATTAAAAAGAGAGAGAGAAAACTACCATCCATAATACTATATGTATTTAAATATTATTGATATTTACCCACTACTTGTGAATGTAGAATTAATCTCTTTTCTAGTTTACTACATTTCATGTCTATAACTATTAAAAGTGATGACTATTTCAAAATATCCATATAAAGTCCTGCATAAAGTCAACATTGGCCGAGATTTAATCAATAGCACCCCTTCTAAAAGCTTAATCAATATTCTGCCTTGACTGTATATCAACACGGGCATACACCACAATATATATTAACATATTTTTAAATTATACTTATATAATGACTAATATTTATATATGTAATGTCATCTCCTTTGGACTCTTTCCCTCGCCATGGTACTCAGTTCTCCTTTTACATGTTGAAGTTTTTATTTCTACGGGCAAATCGCTAGTTGAATTTGTAAATGAACTTAACATTTCAATATGATGGGACACTAGTAACTGTTGAAACCTCCATTATAGCATAAGTTATTAAATGGTATCAAGTGTCCTAGGATTGGTAATCGTTCCAAATTACTAGAAGTTTTAGTCAAATTATGCTATCTGGAAATTAAGCAAAATTTTAGTTTTTACAATACTAATTCCATATGGCACCCCGTAACTCATATATATATATATATATATATACACACACATATATACACACACACATATACATATATAGGTTTGGTATGTAATATAAAACCTGACGTGTACAATATCGTAGTACATATAATTTAGTTTGACAAATATATTGTAAATAAGACCAACATTTGGATAATCAAATCCATCTCAAACGAGATATTTGTTCTATATTATTATAAATTTTTCGTGTATCTATTGGCAGATGATGTATTTTATTTTATTTTTTTCGTTATAAGCTCCATTTATTAGTTTTATTTACTTACGAATTCATTATTATGATATTAGATATGAATATCTAATGATATTTTGTCTGAAAAAAGAAAGGGTGAAAAAAAAATTTAGGTTTTCTAAGATGCCTTGAAACATTTAAATTTTATAAGGGCTACAAGATATAATGTGGTTACAAAGGTTCAGACGGTAGATTCTAAATCTAAATTCTTAGAAGTTATGTAAGAAAAGAGAATATTATAAATTTTATACAATTGCAAATGTGAAGGAACAATAGAAAAGAGTTATTTTATACTACTCCCAAAAAGGACCGCTAAGAAATTACAAGTAAACTCCATTCATAAGAAAAATAACTAGCTTATGGACATCACAAATTTTATTAAATAAAAAAATCTATGGACTATTAAACAACAATACCATACAAGAATAGCTTAAACCTTTAGGTATAAGTTATTATATATGAGCAGGACTTTGACTAAAGTCCAAAAAGTGCACAATTTAATAAGATGGGGATGGACTAACAATGTTGAATTTTGAATCTAAGACATCCTACTCTAATACCATGTTATGGATGGCACCACAACCACAAACATCTTATCTAAAATTAGATAAGATAGTTGTGATACCACTACAATTATTTGCAAACCGCATATAACTTGGATTTTCACTCTTCATAGTGAGAATTGGAGATGATGGTCCATTAGACCTAGGTTCTAGTCTAGGACATGCCACTTAGCTAAGCAATTTGGTGTCTCCAATGTTTAGTGATCCCACGAACTAGGGCGGGATCATATTGTATGTGTATATCATGCAAAAGTTGAAATAATGATAATCTCGACCTTACAAGACCCCTTCTTCCCACATGTGTGATATGATGGCTAATAAGTCTCTGCTGATGCATAGTATGCATGATCATTTAATCCAATGAGTCGAATATAATTAGGTTGATTTACTTAAATGACCAAACAATGATCCACAGACAATCATCATATCAAAAAGATACCATTAACTTATTACTCAATTTAGTTCATCTATCTTATGATATTTTAACAATCAAGATAAGCAATAATCAATCACATACATGATACCTAAATTCCCATGTAACCAATTAATAGTAGTTAGATAATTAATTACAGCTAATTTATAAGGACAATCGAGTATAATCGTTATTGGAATACTCACTTGGTGAGGTTATCCTATAGTCATAACAACCAGAGGGTAAGTCCGTGTATAAGACACAACCAACTTGTAATACACCCTTGTATAAGGTATGACCAACTTGTGTTTCTATACCTCATGGTGTTTTCTTTTATTTTCTCTAAAGTTTACAAGCTTGTACTTCAACGTTTACAATGTCCACTAAGAGTTGCTAAGCCTTACACGTAGAAATATACTAAAAATAATATTTATAGAGGTTTTACATGAATAAAAGCTTACAAGAGAATGTACATTTAAAGTTTGTAGCTCCTAATACATAAAAATACTATGATCTTATATTAAAGGGCAAAGTGATGGTGAAGGACTTTACTTCTTCTTGTGCAAAGTATGCCAAGTGTTTTCCCTAAGTTGGTCCTTTAAGAACCTCCTTGCTTAGCCCTCTTGATGTGATAGTGTGCTTGAAAGACTTCTATGGTGTTTAGTTAGAAGGCGCACAGAAAAGGAGAAGCGAAATAGAAGGAAATGAATGTTATATGCATGTGTGAACCGGTAGTTTAAGGGGAAGCGTAAGAATGAGTTTTCTTGTTTATTCTGTGTATAAGGTGGAAGTGTGAAAATGGGTATATGTCGGGGGGGTGGGCGTGCGGGTTTGGAAATATTAGAGTGTGCTGTTTATTTGATTTGTGAATTGAAAAGAAAAGAATATTGATGGATTGGGGGAGGAACAGTAGCTAGCACCAAGGGAGGAGGGGTTAGGGTGTTCAAGTTTCCAAGTTGCTAATTTAGGGTAATTGAAAGAAAAAGTGGTTGTGACAAGGAGTAAAAATAGAAAGATTTGCCTTACAGGGTGCAAGCTTGAGTCTTGTCATCTTAGGGAGACTCAAGACTAATTTGGTTAGGATTAAACTAGTTTTGTTTAGTTTCTTCATGATGTAATGATTCTCTTTGGTTTAACTTGATGCTCTTTCAATTGGTCTTAAAGTACATGCATGCAAATTTATTCAAGATGGTGCTATATTAGGCTTAACGTGTAAACTCTTTTTTTTTTCTAGTTATTTATTTGTTAAATTATTTAGTTACTTATTTACTTGGTGTTTTATTTACTTCAATTAGACACTAATTGGCTTAGTAGAGATATCCATTATAGTTTAGTGTTTTATTTTAACTTTTCCAACACTAGATATGTGTATATATACATAAAAGATATTCAAGGGTTTCGAGTCAAATTAAGGCCTTAGTCAAACTTTTAAGGTTAGGCATTTAGGGTTGCATAATTCAATTTAGAGTTAAGGCTTTGTATTCAATTTTTTTTCATTGTATGCGATTAAGATCATGTATACATGACACAATTCATATATGTGGGGCAAAATAGTAATCTCATAGGTTGAGTTTTTTAATTGATTAATTAAATTAATTTTATGTCATATAATATTTCGTATATTTTAATGTACATGAAAGAAAATTATACATAGATATACACATGCATAGCAAAATACATATTCGTAGCATAATTTTTTTAATTTTATAAATTGTATTCTCTAACTAGCTTAATTTAGTTAGTTACTATTACTTATGAACATCTTTAATAGTTTGCTAACAAATTTATGAGGTTTCGCAATATCTAGAGTCACTTTACAAATTTAATATTTTAATTAGTCAAATTTTATGGCAATTGATATTATGCAATATATCTTTATAGATATTTGTGCATGAAAGGAAATTTCATATGTGCAACTCAATGCATTCTCGCAAGGACAAATTCGTAATTTTATAATGTTTACTTGCTACTAGCTTGATTTAGTTAATTATCATCACTTAAGGTTATCTCTAAATACTTGACACTAAATTTATGCAATTAAGATTACATTATCCATATATACATATAGGTGTTACTTCTATAGAAGTAGGGATAAGATAGTGATATTATTAATTTGATCACTTTCAATTGGTTTCATTGAAGTAATTGTTATTATTTAGGGATATCTTAATTGTTTAATATCAAATTCTCACAATTTGATGAAATTTAAGTTTGACTTACCATTTTAGCATTTTCTCCATGTTTAGAGCTTAGGATTTCCATATGTGTTATTAGTTTTTTTTTTTTACCTTTATATTGATATTTGCATGTTCGTTTTAAGGCCTCATTTTTATAAGGTTCTTATCGACTTTAATTCCTTCATTTATGTTGGCCTTAGAGAATATTTATTAGTGCTTGAGTTTGATTCTATATCTAAAATGCAAAACTAGTGAGCTTTACAACACTAGCGTCATAATACTAGACAGGATCGCATGATTTGCAACGTAATAAGGTAACAAAATACTAAGGCACATCTGCGTAAGACTCATTGAACCCATGGTCATACTGAATGGTAGAATGCCCAAGCCTATCACATATTTGGCAAGTGATCCAAGAGAAGAGTTAGAGTGAGTGGTATCTATTGGAGGAAATCACCACTTACTAGAGTAATGGTTGCATTATGGGGGCCTAGTAGAGGAACTCTAAACAACTGAAGGAGAACGACATGTCTCTTAGTTTCAAGGTAGCTACAACCACGACTTCAACCCCTAAAGGGACGAGAAGACCTTTGAGAGATGAAATCTATAAGTGGTGATATGAGATTGTTATTAGCGTCGTATTGTTTAAGCTATTGTTTCTAAGTAATCAACTTAGCTCAAACTTACTCAAATGTAAAATTATCAAGGAGTTAGTAATGGTTGTGATAGAGGTATCATATTCATAAGGAACATATAAAAAATATAAGCGATGAGGTTCATTAGACTAAAAGGTTTGTTGATTGAAGCAAGCTGATCAACAACGGATTTGAGCTCATAGAGATACTTAGAAATGGTGGAGTCATTCAAACAGATGGTTAAAAATCATTTCAATTCCATTTGTCTAGCCATAAAATTATTACGAAATGGGTGTCTAATCATAAGCAATAAGAATTTTGTGAATTTCCATGAGAATATAAAGAGCGATGGTAGCATATGAGTTACTTAGACCATATGATTAATTCAAGGTTGGTTATTATAGTCGGGATTCGGTATAAGCAAAGCACTATTAGGAAGGAAATTTTCACATAATGGTGTGAGGATCCTACTGTTAATGTAATTATATAAGTCCATAAAGATGAGGAATTAGGTCATCGAGGATGACCATAGTTGATAATTGTTAGCATAAAAGTTTGATGATAACAACTATAAAGAAGCTATTAGGTATGAGAGCCGAAGAAGTGGTTGGAGGAATACAGTTTGTGTATTAAGATGTGTTGGTATTATAAGGTGTGATATATTGTGAGTGGGAGGTATTACGGGATGAGTTAACGGTTGTGGGTAGAATAGAAAATAATGAGTCGAGGTTAAAAGTCAGTTGGATTGAGATAGATAAAGCTAGACAGTATGTATAAGATGAGAAAGAGACGTATGTGTAAGGTAAGATAAGGTTTGAGAGGGTTGCTGAGTTGATGGAGGGTAGTTGGTAGTAGCTATCAAGTGAAGGCTTAAGGTGGTGTAGGAGGGGATAGAGGAAATGAGAGATGGGGAGAGATAAGAAAGGTAATACATCAAAGGGTGGTGAAGGCCAAGTATCCAATTAGGGTTAACATTAAGAAGGAGAAAAGAAGAAAAGGATGAGAACTCATTGTGCTCTCACAATGAAGAAATAGAGAGAGAGAACCCACGATTGAGGAGATTCGATAGGTTAAGGGAAGTAAGACCAGTAGATGGCTAATGAACAAGTATGATTGCCAACGACTAAGATACTTCGGTGAAGAGAAGGAGATGACAATATGTAAATATATATACATATACATATATATTATATTGTAAAATTAGGGCTCTCACTTAGTGTAATAATACCACGTATGAAGTAAAATGTGTTTTATGTATTATTGAGAACCAAGTGTATTCCAAAAGATAATGCAAATATTGTACTACCCTAATAACATGGAGAATTGGATACTTATGAGTATACACTATATATAATATACAAATGCATATAATAATAGTATAATAATAGAAACCACTATAAAAAATATTTACAGTATTTTGTAAATGAAATATTTTTACTGCTTAATAGTCATTGATAAGATATGATGTTGTCACCTTGAAGTGATGAAATTCTACCTTTTCTCTTGTAAGAAGACACCATTTTATTACTCTAAGGGTAAGTTGTAAGTAGGGTATTTGAGAGATGCTTAAGATGCCAAATCAGTATCCTATATACGTTACTTTTTAAAGCAACTCTCTTTATAAAAGGACATGTAACCAAAGTTGCTAACCAAATTTTTTGTGGGTCTCTTATCATCACTATTTTTCAAACAATGCAAAAAAATATGTTTTAGAGATTTTTATGGCGTGAGAAATTCTTTTATTAATATTACATATTATAATAGTAATTTATTTGTTATTATGGACAAAAAATGAAAGAAAAGGAACATAAATAATAAAATAAAGGGGGGGGGGGGGGGGTTGGGGGGGTGGAATAGTTATTGCTTCCCACACATTGAATATTCATCAACTGAAAAGTTTACATTAATTTTTTAATTACAATAAAAATTACACCAATTGAGTGGGTTGCAAAAGAAATATTAAAAAAGAAAGAAAGAAAAGGTGCACTTTGGCACCTTTGGATTTCAACGAGGAAAGGAAATTAAAAAAAAAAAATTAGTGTTAAAGCAGTTGGAGTTTTAAAAGAAATAAATGCAAAAGAAAAAAAAAAAAGAGTAGCCGCATTTCAACGAGCAAAAGGCTCACTTATCAAAAATGTGCATTTCAGCATCGATGCCACATTAAGCTCCTCATTCAAATTAAGCACCCTTTGATGCTTCTAAATTATAAGGGGAAGTAAGTGATAATCACCTCTTATAAACTTATTCGGAGCAATGAAAATATTTCTGATAGTTGCTTTTTTTTTTTTTAAGCAAAACATATATGATACCAATAGTTGAAATCATATGTTCTTGGTAAAAATACCGTTTAATAAATCTCATTATAGTCAATTCTAAAGGCAAGGGAATGTTTTTGCCGAATCTAAATGCAAGAAAATCGTTGTTGATACGCTTTAACAGTGAGAAGATGTTATTTTTCCAATTCTAAGAGCAGCAACAAGTATCTTTTTTTAATCATATTTATTGGATTAGATTGAAACTTTTATTGCTGATTATAAAAATATCTATTTTATTAAAGTGAAAGAGAAGGAAGTGGTGTCATTTTTTATTTGCCCAAATTTCCCTTGAAAACATTATATATTTTACTATATCAAATTTCACAATAATCATGTAATTTAGTCAATGCTATAAATGTCATTTAACTTTAAAAATGGTTACTTCTATTATTATTATTATTATTATTATTATAGTGTCATTATTGCTATAATAATTTCATTTATTAACTTTGAATTGAGTATATTTAAAAAAAAATTACCATCAAAGTTATGGTTTTTCCTCATATTTACACCTTGATTTGCTAAAATTTAATCTCCTTATCTAAAGTGACCAGTGTAACATAAGAAAAGTAAAAATTATCACATTTGAGAAAATATATTGATTTACTAAAATTAATCTCTAATTGTTTGTGATATAAGTAACATTCAACTTGAGGATATTATTAAAGAAATCTATTAATAAAATGTTAAATTTGAGAGAAATAACACCAAAACCAATATATCGTGCTTCAATATTATATAAATATCCGTTGACAATTTATATATTTGTAAATTTCACTCATGTAAATTATAAACTTTTATACGATTTAAATTTACCTTATTAATCTTTGTAACTTTAATGCAATTTTTTAATAATTCTTTTTTATTTCGAAATTTTCATGTTTTGAGATTTGGTTTATTGCATCAAATGTGCAAATAGTTCCAAAATTTCTTATTTTTATTTAAAAAAAAAAACTAAGAAGTGAATCAATATTATTTCATACTCATTAATTTTAATAATCAAGCGACAAAATAAAGAGAAATATATTAGTTAACTTATTGTTCTTTTTTTTAATTATTATCACATGTATCGCTGTTACATCATATACTAGAATGAAATTAAGAGCTTATTTAGAATAAAAACTTAAATTTTGCATAAAATTATGAAGGAAGGTGTACCTAACAAATGCAAAGGCATATCTTTTTTACATAACAAATATGCAATCTATTTGAAATTTAATTTGTAAAATTCTATCCAATCAATAATCTTTATATCAAAATATATATATTAACTAATTTTACGAAGATACGAATGTGGAATCTATTTGGAATATGATTTACGAAAGTTTATATCCAATAATCTTATATCAAACTGCATATATATTATTAATTACTAACTAACTTTACGATGATATTAACTTATGGAACCCTTCCCAAAGAGAATTTAGCAGAAGTATGGTGAAATGACATTATTAAGTTCTCCCAAAAAAAAAAAAAAAGAAAAGAAAATTGCATGAGCAAGAAAACCACTAGTAATGATATATTCAAGTGAAACTCTAGAATTTTAATTGTGCTTTATGATATCTTTTATGGTTAAATTTCACGCCATTTATGATTATTTTTTAATTATTTCTTCAAGTATAGCTTGATTTATTGATTTGGTAGCTAGACATAAAGAACGAAAGAAAAGTAATAAATCTTCTAGTAATTATCACTTTCCTTAAATTTAATCCCCACAAAGTAGTTTGTGTAAGATATCATGTCGAACTCATTTTTATCACATTAGTTAATTGAATGTTTACGAGCTGTTATCGTTTTTTTTTTTTTTTTATAATAGTTTTTTTGGTAATGTCTAAACGCGGAATAAAAAGAATATACGGTTTATGTATAAATTAAGCATGTCTAAGTGAAATCGGTTTTATCCTATAGGTTGTAAAACCCTGAATGGTCAAGTATATTATCGTCTATATTTTCAATTCTAGATTTTAGGAACATGCTTCTATAGGTACCCCACCATTGAACCTACTTGAAATTGAAATTGTGTATATATGTATGTGACACGATAAGCTTTAGTATATCCTATCTATAATTTATTCTTATATGGACAATAAATTACGTATATTCTATGCAAATTTTAATTAAGCTTACTAATTACCATACATACTTAAGTAGATTAAACCGTAATGAACTTTCTAGTCAGATATTAAAAATTGAGCGTACTTTAGCTACTCTATTACTTAAGTTATTAAGAAATTCAGTTATTGGAACATTCTAGGGAAAAAAAAAAAAACAAACCTCATGGTGTTAACGTGTAATTATTGCTAAGTTGAGGTTTTGATTTATCTTATATATGTTAACTTAGAAGTACTTTTTTCCTTAAAAAGATTATATGTATTAGTATTGTCATATTATAAAACAAAAGAAAAAGGGCAAGTTCAAAATACATGATGGAGTAAAATTTGTGTATATAAAGCAAGAAAAAAAAAATTATGTATGTTTTTTTTTTTCTCCTTCCGATAACCCAGAATTTTATTCTATCACATTATTCCTTCTATTTATCTTAGTGCTGAACATTATATAATAATGTAGTAAAAAGAGATTGCTTTATAGGAAAGACTGATTATTTGTATATCTTTATTTTTTGTAGGTTTAGCAATGGTAGAATGTCTTCCTGTAAGTATAATAGAACATGGACATATAAAGTAAAAAGTATAAAATCCGAATATATTTCGTTCTAACTAATCCAAAGTTTTATTCTATTGGTATTGGAAGTACTAGTAGTGGTTGCACATAGTTGTACCATGTACATATTTTGATCTCATCATCCTTTTTTGACTAACAATTTCCTTTTCGAGTTTGTATTATTTAATTTTTGAAATTGATAGGTTATTGAGTTCAACAAGATGAAAAATATCATGTACATACATATATATACATAAATACATAGATCTATTTCGTAACATGTGTCCATGTCACCTTATTAACACTAAAAATAGTACTGCAAAGGAAATACAAAAGTGTTGGGGATCTCTATAATGTAATATGAAATATAAAGATTGACCTCATGACTTGTATTTATTTTTGCTTAAGCAATCGTTAAACATTGGTAATAAAAAGTAAAAAAAGGAGATTTCACGTCCGTTTATTATATAAAGGACTATTTTGGTTACATAGCCCTAATTGGACTAAGAAAGATGAATGACGTCCGACGTACATAACAAAACCTAATTTATACTTAAATTTTATGAGAATATTAAAATTGTGCAACACATTCTCAATGAACCTTATTTGGGACAATATCACAATTTATATATTAACTTTATTGCTTTTTATAGTTAACTTCAATGTATACTATTAATTCAATCAACGCGACCAATTGATGAAGTGGTCATTATGGCTACCTATAGGGTTGCATACGGCCAACAAGAGTCGCCAGTAGGTTTTGTGATCGACATTTTTTAAGGTAATTTCAATCCACTATTTTGCAATGGTTGGTCAGCAACCACCCATAGGGGTCACGCGACCTCTTTAAGGCTATGAATGACTCTCCCATTGGTTCATCGTGCTAAATGTATTAACAGTGTGAATTGAAGTTATCTAAGGTATAAACAGTGATGACTACATTTTTAATTAGGTGTATAATTAATAAGTCAAAACTTTATGTATATAATTATAAAAAATAACTAAGTTAAGCTGTAAATCGTAACATTAACCCAATCTTATTTTATGCCCATTATCCAAAACTCTTTGAATGATTTTAAATTAAGTCTAATTTTTTTTATTTTATTACTAATCAAATAACTACTCTAAGCGTAATTTATTTACGATTGGATTTAGATGATAAAATTATATTGTAATTGCTCCATCTATAATGTGATTGGTCATCATTGACCATCATTCCCAATAAACTCTCTCTTACTTATCACTCGTCATATTAACACTAGCTACCAAGATAGCTTATTGCGCTTATTTAATCCCTTTCCAAATGCTTCTTTTCTCATTTAAGAATCTTTTTATTGTAGTACTAGCTTTACCCCATTCATGTGAAGTGTGTGGATACCTACTACATGTATGTTATACACATAATAAACCCTTGCATTTATATATATTATATGTTAAATATTTGCTTAATATATGTCACTTCTATAAGGTACCTTAGTTATGACAACTTGTCATGAATATTCTCGAGGATAGAGAACTCTACCCATAGTGTCTTGAATCCCATCAACTATTCATGAAGCACCTTCAAAAATACTAATAACAAATTAATTAAACTTAAAATGTATGAACATTTCATAATACTTCCATAAGGATTATTAAGTCTTCAACAAAACCATAATACACATGAAATTATGAACGAAGTTGTTACTTAAATACTATATAAGTTGCACATTATCTCATTTAGTCCTTATCAAGTTTCCTTATGTCATTCGTTATGTCAAAACAGTGTAAGAAGGATTTTGGTGTTGAAATGGTACCACTAAGGCAACTTATCGATTAATTTTTAAAAAGATCCATACAGATCTACTATAGATATATTAACTTGCTCTAATCAAGTATTCATTTCAGATAGGAAACATAATAATAATTCATCTTTCAAGTTCCAAGGATTGAGATTTCACGAAAAGAAGAAGAAAAGAAAATCTCGATAAGATGTATTTTAGCTAAAAATAATACTGAGAAATATTATCTATTTCACAATTCTCTTGTTATGGCATCATCATTAATCAGAATGGCTTAGTAACCAATTTTGTAGCCTTTTCTTCATCATCTCTAAGAGTTGATTTAACATAGCATCCATATATATATATATATATATATATATATATATAGATATATATACACATGAAATTATGAACGAAGTTGTCACTTAAATACTGTATATGTTGCACATTATCTCATTTAGTCCTTATCAAGTTTTCCTATGTCATTCGTTATGTCAAAACAGTGTAAGAGGGATTTTGGAGTTGAAATGGTACCACCAAGGCAACTTATCAATTAATTTTTAAAAAGATCCATACAGATCTACTATAGATATATTAACTTGCTTTAATCAGGTATTCGTTTCAAACAGGAAACATAATAATAATTCATCTTTCAAGTTCCAAGGATTGAGATTTCACAAAAAGAATAAGAAAAGAAAATCTTGATAAGATGTATTTTAGCTAAAAATAATACTGAGAAATATTATCTATTTCACAATTCTCTTGTTATGGCATCAACATTAATCAGAAATGGCCTAGTAACCAATTTTGTAGCCTTGTCTTCATCATCTCTAAGAGTTGATTTGACATAGCATCCATATAGAATAAGTTGCGCAGTGACAAATAATGCTCTAAGACCATTACTAATCTAAACAAATTTTGACAATACACCAAAGTTATCAATGGATGGTTGTAATAATGAAAATGGCAATAGGCATCCCATGCGCTCTTGTTAATAATTAAAAGAAGAAATTCTTCCCATTCTATGTGCTTACCTTTTTATGAAGTATATAATCAACATTGGGAAGATGAAAAAAAATTCATATTTCAATATGATAATTTGTACTCTAAAGCAATGCTTACTAAAACCCATTCACAATTACACGCATAAATTGCTTGAATACTCAAATGGTTTACATCATGCCTCAAATGATAAAGTCATAATAGTCTAAGTATAAACTAATTTAAGATAGAAGCTGACCCTATAACCACTATCATAGATAAAGCCTACATAAGGTGAACATGACTCAACTAGTCTAAAGCATCCAATAGAATACCTCCATAAGCAAAACCTATGGTATTTCCTTCAAAATAAACATAAGAAAACTTACAGTATATAGCTTTAGTACATAACTCGTATTTACATAAGTGTATTTACATCATAAGTTTATGTTGTGGAAAAAAAGTTTTCAAAAGCTCACAAGTTCTAACACATATATCTATAACTTCATTTAAAAACTAGTAGCCACCCAAGGTAACTAGTTAGTTTTCTCAAAATACTATACCAAAAGTGATCAAGTTTTAGCTGTCTTCATACATTTCCTCACTCCCAACCCCTTGTGAATTAACTTGTGATTGGTTGTAACGTTGCATCTTTACTTCTAATCAATACTTGCAACAAAATCTATAAGGATATGAGCATAATTAGTCTAGTAAGTGGGATGGAAATTAAAGAGTGCAATACAAACACAAACAAAGCTATTAATTTCATAAAATGCAATGCAGTCAATCAATCATATGATACATCCTACGATATTATTTGAACCATTGTAAAGTTAGAGAAATTACATCTGCTTTAACTTAGATTGAGGAGTTTCAACGTGACTCTAATCAGACCAAACACATGTTTATACAATGGGGAATATCCTCCTCCCTAAATGACCTTCAAATCACAACTCCCAATCTTACAGCGATCTTCTCTCTTATCACTTAGTTCGACTAAAGATGGAAAAATAACCATTTCTACTATATTTATCGAAAGGGGGCAGTATTTGGTCCAACACACTTTGTTGTTCCCCCTAATGAGTTGTTATGCATGACCAGTGAAGTTAACAGCCAAATTTGTATTATTTCAATTTAAAGGTGACAAAACAAGTTCAAAACAACCAACAATATGCAATCACGCAAAGCAACACGCTAAGAAGTTCAACTCTAATCACATAATAAATTATCAATCACACACATAGCATGTGTACAAACAACGAAGTTATACCCACAAATAATACACTCTTTAAGTTTTCAGATACTTTAATACAGTATCCCAACTAATGGTAAAGCCATAATCCTAACTTACTTGTACTGATACTCACTCTAGTAGGTCTTCATCATCAACATTTTACTTACTTGGAAATTCTAGAGATACCAAAACCGAAATTTAGTTTTCATAAAGTTCACGAAAATAATAAGGTTTTATCTAACTTTTCATATTATCATTCAACTTAGTGGAAATATTATTTAGATAGTTGTTATGAAGTATGAAATACAGTTATAATATGTTCATACATGTATTTAATTATTACAGTTCTATTATATAAGTTATATTAATTTAGCTAGTATTAAAGATTATGCATAATTGTATTGTTACTTATAATATATCATTTTGATTACATCGAAACGTATCTTTAATCAATCAAACTACATTTCAACCATGGAAAAGTTATCGTAGTACGATAGTTTTCACAATATTATAAAAATACCTATTTCATTACCTAGAATTATCTAATTTTAGTAAAATTAGTATTATTAGGTTTATATGATCTCGACAATACGTAACATGTGTTTTATTTCAAAGGATAACTTCTAAAGGATATTTTTAGTCCTAATATACATATATATTCATGCAAAAGGTAATATTGCATTAATTTGATATTATCTAATAAGGTATAAAATTTTTAAGTAAAATATGATAAAACACATATTCTCTATCCCTAACACATATATATCATAATCCAAGCTATATAATATTATAAAATATATAAAAAAAAAATAACTCCTAATTGCATCTAACCAGATTAGATATATTTATGATGTAATCAAATAATTATCATATTTTAGCTTAGTATTACTAAAAACATATCCCGGTTAATAAATTAAGCTATTTAACTAGTAAAATTCATAATAAATAGTTAAGATTATCAAGTAAACCCCCAAAAAATTTTGTAAACTCAAAAAAATATATAAAATTCAACTAGAAACTTGTTTCATACTATCAAGTTTATGGCCTATATATGTAAATTACATTTTTGCCTTTAAATTAGGATTAATTAGCCAAATAACGTCATTTGGATACAAAATAATTTCCACACTATCCTAACTTTACTACAAGTGTCCAAAAGTCATCATTTATCATTTTCATTAATTATTTTGATTAAAATCAATTTATCTCAAAAAATGCCAATTTTCGTTATTTTTAAGGTAAAAAATACAATAAATACTAAATATGTAAGAAATTAAAATTGAGCTACATATCATTAAACTAAATGTAATAGGGATCCCACAAAAAAATTTTGAGCTCAAAACAACTTCATTTGATGTATCTATTTTTTATTTAAAAATTCATATGTATAGCACCATTTCTTAAGGAAGTATATGAAATAATCATAATTTTACCAAAATAAAATTACAACATGAAAGAATCCTAGAAATAACCTAGGAATAAATTTTTCTAGAATTCTTCTAATTAATTTCTATTTTTAGAAAATATATGAAAATATGGCAGAAACTGAACCTACATGTTCATTGAAGCTCTAACCACCGTCAGCCAGTGAGGTATGTCGAATGGCCTAAGTGTGGGTGGCTCTGCTGGGGCTACTGAAATTCAATGGCAGGTCACATTTTGGTTAGGGACCTAGCTCAAGTTAGTAGTTGTCTTGTTTTTTCTAATTTTTTTCTTAATTTTCTACAATTTTTCTAAAATTTTCGTCTTAGTTCTTAAGTTGCTAAATGTTTAAACTGACATCTTAAACTCTTATTTATACTCATCCTAAGTGACTGGATTTTTTTCTTTTAATTTTCTCCTAATTTCTAATCATGAGGTGTCTACTTAATCTTCACTTTAACTCTTGATTCAGCATCGAAGTGTTTTGAAGCTGGCATGCCTAATTCCAATTGATTCTAGGTTTTCTTTGCTATTTGGATGAGTTTATCCAATATTTTAATGAAATTGTGATATTTTTTAGGTATATTATTATTTAATAGTTTTGTTAATATATTTGTATATATCCTACGTACTTGATATGTGTAATGAGTAATCATATTCATGTAATTATGTTTTACCCATGTTATTAATTGTTACAATATATTTTCTTTTTAACTTTTTGAGGTTATCACTTATTTTATATATTTTTAGGTTTTTAAATTAATTTGTGGGCATATTTATTATATATACTAGCTATTTATTCATATGTGTATATATATATATATATATTTAAATATTATTTTATGCAACATTATTAAATTTTATGGCCTAAATAATTCATCTCTACGACTTCATTGTATTTCTAGGCTCAGTTTTAGATGTTCCAACAAGTTTTATACTATATGGAATGACTATACTTTTATGACTAAAATTAGGTTTTTATTAAATTATTTTTAAAATCTAACTTTATTGAGTCACTTCTTCTGACTTTTATAACCTAATCATAAAGTTTGGTGATGGGAATTGAGCAACTAGACCCCTAACGCAAGCCCAAGCTTGAGGCCTTGAGGAACTAACGAAGCAAATTCTCTCATCCCAACCTACAACCAAAGAGATCGGCCAAGAATGCTAAGTCAAGCAACTTCATGACTGTCAGTAATCAAATTTCGACCAGAGTTGCGCTCTACTGATAGCTCGACCCATTCATACATTTGCTCAGCCATGCCTATGATGACCAGCAACTCGGCAATACTTATGCTAAGAACTCCTAAGCGCATCTGAGCTAACATCACCTCAGAAGAATTCCCAGTTCTTCTTGGCACCTCTACTCAACAACAACGAGACTAGCCATACAGTTCTATTTGCTCTCCTAGAAGCACTTCCAATGACCACTAGCTACATGTCTGGCCACCACGAGATGGAATCATCCATATAAATCGGACGTTTTCCCTTGATTTCTCTTTTGTAGCCTTTTATATTCCTTTTACCTTACATATTTAGGATTATACCCCTTTTTGTCTTCTTCATTTTAGATAAGTTACCTTATGTTTTAGGTATAAATTCCCTATGTAAATTGTAGAGCAAAAACCTTCAACATTATTACAAAATATTCTAAGTCTCTCTCTTACTTGCCTATAAATGTTCTTTTATTTACTTGTTTACTTCTCTCTTATCATAACCTTTAAGCAAGCCCAAGTAGCGAGTACCCTCATTGGATTAGCTCATGCATTATATCAAGCTTATTTGTAAGTCCTCGATAGTTCCTTGGTACCTCACATCCTTGAAGATGATCATAGCTTTTGCTTCTTTACTTTCTGTCTTGCACATTTCCATATTCATCTTTAAGCTTTTGGTAAGCTTGACTCACCTAGATACAACCGACCTTGCTTGCTCTTGGTGTAATGTATTATCTTAGTATCAAAGTGGAGGTTGTTTGGGTAAGTTGGATTTGAGCTCATTATTGTTGTGTCGTGAGTTAGATTGATTATCATAATGTGTGGTGGTTGTGTAATAATTAGTTGTAAGTGCTTGAGTAAGTAAGAAAAGTGTTAGTTTACTGTTGTGTGTGTACCTATTGTACTCTATTTTAGGCTATAAAAGTAAAGCAAATAGTAGTTACATGATCTCTATGAAGTAGCGAGTTAAGTGTTTAGAAACCGCAAGTGTGTTGTTTCGTAATAAGCATTAGTGTTGAGTAGAAGATGACCAATTCAAATGTAAATGCTAGTATTGGAGATGATAACAGTGGTATTGTTCATAATGGTCAACAATCCCAAAATACTCTTAGAAGCACTAACAAGAGATTTGATGAAATGGCCAACTCGATAGCCAATCTAACTAGAGTCGTTAATACATTAGCCTTTCATCTTATTAATGCTATTTAAAATGTTCTCTAAGTTACTCAAACCGCTAAAGGACAAATCTTAGCTCACTAAGATCGAGGTGGACAAGTAAGAGGACATATGCAAAGAAGAATTGACTTGGGCAAAGTAGATGAAGAAGATAAAGAAGTAAGGTATGTTAAGGGAGAAGAGCAAGCTCAAGCACCCTGAGCTTTCGACCATTTGAAGCTTCAAATGCCGAGCTTTAGTGGTTCGAGAGATGATTATCTGAATTGGGAAGAGAAAGTAGAAAGGGTCTTTGATTACTATCAATATAAAGAGGGCGAGAAAGTGACGACTGCTTTTATAGAGTTCTCAAGTTATGCTGCATTATTGTAAAAGAACTTCCAGACCATGAGGATATGAGAAGGATAAAGGGAAGTCAAGACTTGGCCTATGATGAAGAGAATCCTTAGAAACAAATCTGTGCCGAATACTTATCTGTAGAACACCTTTGCTCGACTTCAAGAGCTGAGGCAAAGAAGTTGAACTGTTAATGAATATGTTCAAGAATTTCATATGCTCATGATCCATTGCGAAGTTAATGAATTTCAACCCAAACTGTATCTAGGTTTTTTATTAGGTTGAGGAATGATATCCGAGATGTCGTGGAGCTTCAACAATTTATTACATTAGATGAGGCTATAAGAATAGCCCAGCGTGTAAAAAGGACAAAAGAGGAGTAGGTTGAGCCGACCTCTAATGAGCCAACCTATCTAATCCAACCAACTTGTTCAAAGTAATAATCAAGCTCAATATAATACCAAGCCAAGCAAGAGGGCCAACGTTAGAACTACATAAAGGAACCGACCAAGTGATGGTGAAGTGCCACCAAGAACATTTGAGAAAGGATAAAGGTCTGGACGAAAGAAAAGCTAAATTAAGTGTCAAGGGTTTGGGCATATTGCCTCCCAATGTCCGAATAAAAGAACTATAATCATCAAAGGAGATGCCCCCAAAGATTGAAATAAATAGCACGAATGACGAACCTAAAGAGAAAAGAGAGTTAGAGAAAGAAGTTAAGGTTAATGACGAGCTAGTTAAGGAAGATTTGTTTACTGAAGATTTGGACAAGTTGACCTTAGTCGTTAGATGAGAAATGAGCATTGAACCATCGGTTAAGGAAGAGCAACATGAGAATTTGTTTCACATCACCTGTGAGGTAAGCAAGCAAGTATGTACACTCATAGTAGATAACAGGAGCTACACTAATGTAGTGTCTATTAAGCTTGTCGAGCTAGTTAAGAAGCTTAAGCTATCATCTCACATCCAAGACCATACAAGTTGCATTGGCTAAATAAGAAAGGAGCCTTACATATCACTCAGCAAGTACTACTGCTAATCTCCATCGAAAATTATTCTGATGAAATTCTCTGTGATTTATTACCTATGTGTACATCACATGTATTGCTAAAATGATCATGGCTATTTGATCGAAGGGTCATTTATAATGGTTTCAAGAATATGCATGTGTTTGAGAAAGATGGGAGAAAAATTACCTTAAACCTCGTGACCTTGAGTCAAGTAATCAAGGTGCAAGCTAAGTTAGCCTAAGGATCTAAGAAGGCACCGATTCTAAGCTGATCAGAGCTTCAAGAAGCTATTAAGTCTAATGTGTTGACCTTTTTATTGGTTAGGTGATTGTTAGAATTAAAGGATTAAGCTGAACTACCTAAGGAGATCCAAGAGCTATTAGATGAATATATTGACCTATTTTCTAAGCAATTACTTAAGGTATTACTCCCTTTTCGAGGCATTGAACATTGCATTAACTTGATACTCTATATTGCTTTGCTAAACAAACCAGCTTATTAGATGAGCCTCGAGTAAGCTACCAAACTCCAAAAACAATTATAGCTACTAGAAAAAGGGTTGTGCCATACCTACATTACTTGTATTGAAGAAGGATACTACTTGGCGAATGTGTGTAGATAGTAAAGTTATAAACAAGATTACAATCAGGTATAGGTACCTCATCCCAAGGCTAGATGACATGTTAGATGAACTAAGTGATGCTAGGGTGTTTAATGAGATTGACCTAATGTCAAGTTACAACCAAATTTGTTTGAGGTAAGGTGATGAGTAGAAGACTACCTTCAAAACTTAGCATGGATTACGTGAATGGATGGTGATGTGTTTTAGGCTATCAAATGCCCCAAGCTTAATGGTCGACTTGTTGCCTACCACAGTGAGAAGCTACAAAGACCTCAATTGAATTATTCTGTATATGACAAAGAACTCAAGCACTTGTCTGAGCACTCCAAGTATGGCAGCATATCTATTGCTAAGAGAGTTTTCCATTTATACAAATCATGATTCCAAGGCATCTTAAATTCAGACCAAGCTATCTAAGAGACAAGCACGATGGGTTGAATTCTTTGAAGGCTTTAATTTTGTATTTAAATACAAGCAAGGCAAAAATAATGTGATTGCTGATGCCCTACCAAGAATACATGTCCTTCTTACTAAGTTACAGATTAGACTTTTAGGACTTATGAGCATTAAGGAACAATATTCTTAAGACCCTCTTTTTAGTCTAATATTTAGACATTGTGTAGAGGGAAGAACAGTAGATGACTACCATGCAAAAGATGGATATCTATTTTGGGGAGGTAAGTTACTTATGTTGACCTATTCCTTGAAAAAGTTGCTAATAAGAGAAGCTCATTTTGGTGGGCTTTCTAGACAATTTAGAGAAAGAAAAACATATAGGATGTTGAATAATAAATTGTTTTGGTCTAAGATGCAACGAAATGTGCATTGAGTTGTTAAGAACGGTGCTACTTGAAAAAAGGCCAAAAGCCAAATTGAACAAAGGAAGGCGATGCCTCTGCCTATCCTAACCAAACCCTAGACTAAGTTCAACATGCATTTTACACTCAGATTGCCCTAAATTGCCCAAGACAAAGACTCTGTCATGGTCATTGTAGACAAATTCAATAAGATGGCACACTTTGCGCCTTGCTCCAAAACTAACAATACTTTAGCAATTGCTTTTCTGTTTTTGTAAGAAATTGTTTGTTTATATGACGTGCTAAGGAGTGTAGTGTTAAATCAAGACCTAAAGTTTTTTAGCCATTTCTAGAGGACTCTCTAGCGTCAAATGGGAACTAAACTCTTTTTTAGCACTGCTTGCTACCCCTAGATCAATAGCCATATGGAAGTTATTAATCACACTTTAGGTTCATTGCTCCAAGTTGCAATAAAGAAGAACTTAACTAATTAGGATGTTTATTTGCCCATGGTGGAATTTACTTACAATCAAATAGTACATATACCACCAAACAAATACCCTTTGAAGTAGTCTATGGCTTCAACCTAGAGTTGCCACTTGATTATGCCCTAACACCTATGTCCAAGCAAGAAGACCCTGATGCAAGAACCCTAGCACATTCTTTTCAATAGATCTATCAAAAGGTTTCCTGACAAATTAAACCAAAAAGTTAAAGGAGAGAAGTAAAGGAAGGAAGACAGTGCAATTTCAGCCTAGTGACTTGGTTTGGTTGCACCCAAGCAAAGAAAGATTTTCGAACAAGAGAAAAGGGAAGTTGTCTACCTGAGCCAAAGGTCCTTTTAGAATACTCCAAAAGATCAATGACAATGCCCGCCAACTGGAATTACCTGAAGACTATGGAGTTTTTAATACTTTTAATATTATCGACTTCAACCCTTACCAAACTGAAGGTAAACAGAATGAAGACCAGCTAGATTTGATCCCAAATCCAAATCAACACAAAGGGGATGATGGAAACCAAGCAACTGGACCTTTGACCTGAGCTCAAGCTTGAGGCCTTAAGGACATACAAATAGATTCTCTCATGCCAACATATACCTGAAGAAGCCAAGCTAATCCTAATTGCTGACTTACTAAGAATGCTAAGTTGAACAACTTCATGACTGTTAGTAATCAAATGTTAACTTGAGTTATGCTCCACTGACAGCTTAGCCCATTCACAAGTCTGCTCAACTATGCCTACGACGACTAGTAGCTTAGCAATACTTATGCTAAGAACTCCTAAGCAAGTCTAAGCTAACATCACCTCAAAAGAATCCTCAATTCTAACGACTTCTCTACTTGATTTACTTGAAGGAAGATGTCAAGTCTAACCAAGGCATAAGTTGTCCAAATATAACCATTAAGGAAGTTAGTTAATGAGAAAAATATACTACACACTCTTTGTTTTTATGATTTCTTTTTTCTAATCAGTTAAAAGAGACAAAGGAAAGAATGAAAAAATAAAAACAAAAGACAAATTAAAACAATGTAACTAAGAAATAGTAAATTACATTATAGGATCACCATTATGTCTTATATTGTAAATTATAAGTAAATTGCACAAATTGAACCTTAAAACTCTATTAAATATGCAGAGCTCATGTATTTTTCTCAATAGACCTTTGAACTTTTCAATTGTAATAAATTAAAGAATTTCATGTAGAGTATTTCTAATTAAGCTCCATTTTAGAAAATTTACGCCCAAAAAGTTAAATAATTCTTCACAAAAGCTTAATGAGAGCTTTAACATGACATATCAAAGCTCAATTACATATCCATTTAAGACATTATAAGTCAAACTTTCTAATTTATCACAACAACTTTATTTAAACAAACATAAAAGTTCAAAACTTAATTACATAGGGTAAAAGTTTAGGAGGGTTCATTTATATATTTTGCTTGAATTACATGAAATTTATGTAAGCACTTTTGGAGAAAAGAAGTTCTTACAATGATAATAAGAAGTGAGGTATATATTATAATGTTGAACACATCCCTCATTATTCCCATAACAAATGATCTTCTTTTCTAAACGCCGAAAACAACCAACATAATTATTGCTACAATAACATTAAAGATTGCTTCAATCAAAAGACAAATACAACTTACTAATGTATGATCTTTGCTCCATAGAATTGCTAATTGCCTACTAGACAAAATAGAGTTAGTGGAGCACCAAAGTTTGCTCTAGTACAGTCACTCCAATGCTTAAGTTAGTAAGATGTTGAGCAAGTAAAACCCTAAGTGAGAAAGAGAAGAAACGAAAATTCTTTTACCTAAGGGCTTCATCTTCGATTTAGGTCATACTCTAAAGTGGGCTTGGCTTAGATTTTGGCCCAATCGATTTGGTCTTAAGGCCTCATATACTAAAATAGCCATTAACACTTACAATCCCTTCCCCTCTCAAGTCTCTTTAGTGATGTGTTCGACAAGGAGACTGAGTGTTTATATGGGCTCTTAAGGTCCCAAGTTAAGCAATTACAATGTAGGGGAGCTTCATGTGGGCATTTCCATCTTCACCCATGATTTGGTGAGTTGGAGTCTTGACTTAGGCAAAGTATTTTGGCAAGTACAATTCAAATTTTCCTTAGGCTTTCATGCCAACGAAGTAATCTAAGTGGCTTGAAGAATAGAGCTGGATCTTCCTCGAGCTTGTGTACTCGCAAAGGTAGTTGGATGGCTTTAAGAAGGGAGCCAGATTTGCCATTGAGCTTACTCATTAGCAAAGGTGATCCAATTGAGGCTAGCAAATTTTTCCTAAGAATGAGTTCCATGGGATTACCTGTACAATTTGAATTTTTCCTAAGTATGTATGCTATGGGACAATCTGTGCAAATCAAATTTTTTCAAGCATGAGTGCCACGACATTATCCGTGTGGATCGAATTTTTCTCGAGCATAAGACTATCCCAAAGGAAATGGGTGTGCTAAACATTGGCTAGTATAGGCTTTCGATGCCTTCACCAAGGTTTTCTAAGCTTTTGACATGTTGGAATTTTGCTTGCCTAAAATCCTTGACAATCTGGACATTTATTACCTTGAGTTCATTTTAAACCATAGCTGCAGGGTTTTCGATCACCTAGGCTTTATAACATTGGATTTGATTTCATTGTTTATAAGTAAATGGGCATTCTTGAGCCAAGCTTAGGAACCTAGTCCTCAAAGATCGCCTTCAACTTTGTTGCCTATGGAGTTTCTTCAACACCTAAAATTTGAGCTCGTTGGTTATAAGATGCAAGGCATTCTTAAGCAGACCTAAGGACCTAACTCTTAATGATCACCCTAGGCTTCCTTGCCAACAGAGTTTCCCTAGTACTTACGTATCTTAAAATTAAGTATATTGGATTTTTTATTGGCATGGGTGCCACTGGATTATTTGAACAATTCAGATTTTTATCCATGTAACTTGGATGTTTCTCGAGCATAAGTGATGTTGCATTATCCTAAACTTTTTCTTTTTTTAGGTAGGGCAGGAGGGATAACGTAGGTGAAGTCCATCTAATGATGGAAGCACGATGATAGTTAGCTTGGAAAGTGCCTTGACAGCCCACCCTTATGTCTAATATTCTTGCTAATACCTCAACAATGACATTAGGCCATTCCAACTCCTATGGACTATGGATTAACCTATCTTAGTCCATGAGTGATCTATGGCAATTTGAACCTTAGCCTTAGAAGACCATTCATTGTATGACCAACCTCCACCATCCTTAGACCTCTTTAAGGTTGAATCAGTATCTGAATCCCCATACAATGGTTAGACCAGTGGCATTCATGCTACAAGGACCAAGGACCTTAACAATCCATCCAAGAAGCTCAGATCTTGGATATTGAGGAGTACTATAGAAGCACCGCTTCGTGGGAGTAACCAAGGTGCCACATTATCTCCAAGAATCTTAGACTATATCTATTTAATAGATATACATGCCTAATTGGGCAAGATATAAATTTATCCAGATTCCTTCTCCAAAATCTATATATAGGGACCAAACCCTATGGCTAAGACATTTTTACACACATATGCGCTCACACCCTTTTCACTTTCTCTCTCTAATTCTATAAACACTAACTTAAGTATCAAAGTGATTACATCGAGTAATCCCTCGATGCCCACTAACCATGTACTTTCTTGCAAATTTAGGCTTCCCTTTAAGATCCAAAGTAAGCAATTTCTATTGGCAAAATTCAGGTGAGAAACAACTCACTTAAGCTACTCACTTTAAGTAGATTAAATCGTAGCAAACTGTGTAATTAAATGCTGAAAAATTTAACTCACTTTAGCAACTTAGTTAAGCTACAAGAAACTCAATCGTTCCAGCATTTTAGAAGGGAAAAGCCTCATGGTGGTAGCGTGTAATCAACGATAAGTTGAGGTTTGATTTATATTATTCAATTTTATACTTATAAGTAATTTTTTCCCCAAAAACAGTATTATATGTAGTAATATTTTATATTATAAAAATGAAGAAAAAAAATGATGAAACCAAAGTACATGATGGAGTAAATTTTCTATATGTAAAGTGAAAAAAAGCAAAAATTCGATTATGCTTTTTCTAGTTGACCCACAATCTTATTCATTCAAATTATTCCCTCCGTTTATTTTACGGTTTTAACTTTAACATAATTATAATAATGTAGATTTAAAAAATTGCTTTTCACGAAAGACTGGTTATTTATATATCATGATTTGGTTTGTAGGTTTAACGGCACTATAATGTTTTAACGTAGGCAGAGTAGGACATGGATATACAAAATGCAAAATGCAAAAATCCAAAAATCCAAATATGATTCTTTCAACTAACCCAAAATTTTATTCAATTGGTGTAGGAAGTTCTACTAGTGGCCACGCATACTCGTAGCTTACACATACTTTGATCTTATGACTCTTTTTTGGCCAATAAATTCCGGTTCGAGTTTATTTATTTATTTTTTAAATTGAATGGTTACTAAGTTCAACAAGATGAAAACATATACAACTTAAACAGTTCATACCACGGTTTGATGTCACCTTGTTCAAACTAAGACTAGTATATTGAAAAAGAAATATAAAAGTATTGGACATCTCTATAATGTAATATAAGAATCGCATTTGGGACTGATTATTAATTATAGAAAAACTTGCAAATCACCGAAGTTAACATTGTAGAATTGTGCATATTGTAGATGAAGTGCTTGCAATATAGTTTTATGGTTCAAATCCAATATTAACTAAATTATGCTTGGAATGGTTATTTGATTAGTGATAAGGTCCAAAAAAATTAGACCTAATACAAGATGATTTAATGAGCTTTGGATTACCGATGGACATAAAATAAGGTTAATTGCAAATGTCTTTCACATATTTAACATTTTCAGTAGATTTCATTATATATAACCAGGCATCATTTTTCTCTCTTAGTCTTTTTAGGGCTATAATACCCTAATTAATTTTACTTATCAATAGTCATAACAATTACATGCCTATGTGAATCAAGTGGACACTTACAATATGCATGTGATATACCTAATGGACCCATGCATTTACATATATATTACACATTAAATATTTATACAATATATGCCATGCCTTACAAAGTATCCTAGTTATGACAACTTATCATGAATATTCTTGAGTTTCGAGTATAAACAACTCTATTGTGTCTTGCATCTTGTTAACTATTCATGAAGCAACTACAAAAATACTAACAACAAATGAATGGAACCTAAAACCTACTAGCATTTCAAAGTACTTCCATAAGGATTAATAAGTCTCTAGCAAAACCACAAAACGTATCTATAAATTCGGGGTTTTGATTAAAGTTGTTATATGGGTGCTACATGAGTTTCACATGTACAGGACCTAATCCAGTTCTTATCAAGTGTACTTAAGTCATTCATTATATCACGATTGGTATACTATATTTATTGTTCATAACGGTGTAAGAGGGATTTTAAGGTTTTAGCTAGGGTACCACCAACACAAGTTATTAAGTAATTTCTATAAAGATTCATATAAACCTACTAGATCTATTAGCTTACTCAAATTAGTCATCCACTCCCGATGAGAAACATAATAATAATTCATCCTCCAAGTTCTAATGATGGAGATTAGCAACAAGAAGCTAAGAAAAGAAAATTTTAATAAGATGTTTTTAGCTAAATATAATGTTGAGAAATATTTTTTATTTCGCAGCTCTCTCTCTATGGCATCAATATTAGTTGGAAATGGCCTAGTAGCCAATTTTGTAGCCTTTTCTTTTTCATCTCTAGGAGTTGATTTATAGTAGTATCTGTATAGAATGAGTTGTGCAACCCCAAACAATACTCCAACGCCATTACTAATTTGAACAAGTTTTGATAATATACCAAAGTTATCAATTGATGGTAATAATAGTGAAAACGATAATAGGTATCCTATACACACTTACCAACAGCTAAAAGAAGAAAGTGTTCCTATTCTATATACTTCCTTCTTTGTGATGTAACTAAAACTTGAAAGATGGAAAACATTTCATACTTCAATATGTTAATTTGTACTTTCAAGCAATGATAAATGAGACCCGTTTATAATTATATGCATAAAACAAATGTAGACTCCAATTGTTTATGGTTAGGGTTTAGTTTACTAAAATGAAGATGTCAAGCTTAACCAAATGGAGGGATTTAGTTAATGAGAGAAAAACTTATCACTTTTCTTTGTTCAATTGAAAAAAAAAAATGAAAGAAAGAATAAGACAAATTAATACAATGTCAATAAGAAATAGTAAATTACATTATAGGGTCACTATTATGTCTTATATTGTTAATTATAGGCAAAATGCACAAATAAACCCCTAAAACTTTGTTAACTATGCAATTAAGTTCATGTATTTTTCGTAAGTAGGACTTTATATTTTTCAATTATGAAAAATTAAAATGTCTCCTATATAGTATTTTTAATTAAGCCTAATTCTAGAAAATGCAAGTCAATAAAGTTAAAAATAAGTACTTAACAAAAACTTAATGAGAGCTTCAATAAAAAATCTCAAGACTCAAATAAATATCAGTTTGGGACATTATAAGTCAAAGTTTTCAATTTACCATAATAAAAAATTCATGATTTTATTTAAATATATGTGAAAGTTTAAGATTTAACTAGTCATAAACTAAAGTTTCAAGGATCTAATAGTTTGAGAGGAGTTAAAGGAGTGGATGGTCAGTAATTATAATGGCCTATAATTGGGATACTTTAGCAAAGAGAAGAAATAAACTAATAACATGGTGAAAAGATTGAAATACCCTTATGAGTATACATTATACTTAATATGCAAATGCATATGGTAATATTATAATAATAGAACCACTATAACACAATATTTAATATGTCTAGCAAAGAACATATTTCTATTGCCTAAAAGCTGATGATGAGATATCATGTTGTTGCTTATCGAGCTTTAAGTGATAAAATTCTCTCTTTTCTCTTGGTAAGAAGACACCAACTTATTGCTTCTAAGAAATGAAAATATTTCTTATAGTTGTTAATTCTTTTTTTTTTTTTTTTAGCAAAACATATATGAAACTAATGGTTAACAACATAAAAATATTGTCTAACAAGATTTATTCTAGTGAATTCTAGAGAGAAGGAAATAGTTTTACTAGATCTAAATGCAAGAAAATTGTGTTGATATACTTAAGAAGTAATAAGATATTATTTTGCCATTCTAAGAGCAATAGCTACCGATAAGAATCGAGTTACCGAACCTTTAACCCGAGCTCAAGCGCGAGATCTTAAAGGACTAGCAAAGCGAATTCTATTATTCTAACTAACTCCTGTCAAGTTTATCTCTATTGCCGATCAACTTCATATGCCGAGCCGAGTAACTTCTCATCTCTCAATAGTCAAATGCTGACCTGAAATATGCTCCATTGATAGTCCAACCCCTCACATGTCTACTCAACCATGATTGTACCAACCTTTTGCTTGGTAGTATTGGTACCGAGAACCTCAACACACATCTGCACCCATATCTTCTAGGAAGGATCCTAAGTCTGCTCGACACCTTTGTTTGACAACCCTTATCCTAACCATACCATTTGATTGTTTCTGTCAAAAGCATCTCTAGTGACCTATTGCCACATGTCCAATTCTACGTGAAAAGATTTTGCTACACTAATCATTGATTCTTTGAATTTTCATTTATACCTCTTTACTATTCCTTATATATTACTTCTTTTAGACAATTACCCTTTTGTCTTTTCCATTTTAACTAGGATACCTGAATATTTTGAGTATAAATACCCTTGTAATATATAACTGCAAGAATCATCTTGCATCTGATATTGAATATACTCCATTTTCATGAGCTAAGCGTGCTTACTTACCTCTTCTTACTCTTATCCTAACCCTTAAACAAAGCTAAGTGACTAATGACCTTACGGAGCTACTCGTGCATCATATCAAATTAGTTTGTGAGTCAACAGAGTTTTTTTGGTACATCATATCCTTGAGAACGTTCATGGTATTGCTTGTTAATTTCGTTTACTTATTCCAATTTTCGCATTTCACCACCCTTCATTTCAAGCTTTTTGCAAGCTTAGACCCAACCCAATATTGTTGCCCTTGTTAACTCTTGACATGGTGTATCATATTGGTATTAGAGCAAAGGTTTGTTTTAGTAAGTCGTATTTGAGCTTTCTTGTGAAGTAGTATTTCTTAAAGAAAGAGTGTTGTAGTTGCATAAAAGTTAACTATGAGTGTTTGAGTAAGTAAAAGGCATAATAGTTTAGCTTAAAGGAATCGTATCTATTGTTTCTTAGAATTTGAGTTTATTACTGAGTTTTGTCAAAGGGAATAACAAATCCAAGTGTCAACGCTAGTAATGGATGTCATGCCTTGAAGCGGCAGAGTCATAACAGCCCCGCCGTGTAAACCATCCTAAGATAGAAGTTGACCTTACAACCGCTATCTTAGACCTGATCTACACAAGGCGTCCACGACTAACCCACTTTGAAGTAAACTATGAGGAAATATATATATATCTAGAATAATTCAGTTATTGTAATTAAAGTTTACAATAATTTTCCATAATATATTTTCTAGTTATTACATTATTTAGAAATGAAAAATAATTCTAAAATAAAAACTTAGACCTTAAAATTTTGTATTTATTCTTCAATGTTTTTCCTCACTCCCCTGGATGCAGCAGTTGCTAGCTTCAGAGTAATTGGATGCCGCTTCTTAGCCAACACCTGCATAACGTCTATAGGGATATGAGCAACTACAGCTCAGTAAGTTAGGACGGAGGACTTAAAACTATACCACAAACACAATAAGGTTTTCAAACAATTTATTAGGTGCAATACATGTGCAAGCAAATGCCATCGCACGACGTTGTCCAGCCTGTCGTGAGATTAGAGAAATTGCGCCCGCTCTAATTTAGGTTGAGGAGTTGCCATTAATACAACAGCAGCTTACGACCAAACCTAGGTTTATGTAATGGAGACCTCACTCCTCCCGCGACTACCTTCGAACCACTGACTTCACCCTCGCTGCGACCTCCTCTCCTGTCACTTAGTTCGACTGAAGATGAAGAAGGGACCATTATGCAATCCTACGCTATCCCTTTCGAAGGGGTCGGTATTTGGCCGAAAAGTCTAAGTTCCCCTAATGGGTTGCCATGCATGTCCGATTATGATTGCTGGTCATATATTTGATTAAGTCTAGTTTAGGGTGATTAATCATTTTATACAAATCATACAATATATGCCAAAACAACAAATAGAATCATAACATCATTCATAATCAAACACATGGACACATTCAACTATTTAACAAGTATAACCAAACATAATCTTAAGCCTCCAAAATACAGCATCGTATTAATCCCAACTTACCTTGGCTCCTCGCTCACTCACTCGAGGTCCGATTTGCTCAGGCCATCGCTGATCATCCCTATAACACAAACGTGGTTTCAGCTTTTCATATAACTATTATAGATTTGTTTTATCCTATAACGCTTATTGGTAGGTTTTGTTTAAGGTTTAATATGCCTAATTATCTCGATATTAAGTCTTTTACAATTATTCTAGGTTTGGAGTTAGGTTCAGGTTCGGTTTTCGCATCGATTTCTAAATTAGGTTTTAGTTCGATTTCTAAATTAGGTTTTAGTTCGATTTCTAAATACCTTTACTTCCCGATCTCCTAAATACCTTCATTACCCCTAGTCAGTATTTATTTTACCTGATACACTTAAATCCATATTAGTGAACCGAATTCACTCCTAATGTGAGAAATTTTTATATTTTCCATATAATTACATAAATTCAAGTTTCTTATCAGATTTATTATATATCCCTATTATTTATATAATATCAATTTTTATCCTAATATTTTCTATTTATTATATTTTCAAAAATTACATATAATGCATTATTGCCTATTATGTACATAATGCATTTCTAATATTTCTATCACTTTAATTACCATCCTTAAACATCAATTATCATTTCAACATGTCCAAATTCATCCTAAATCAGATTTTACTCCTAATTCCCTAATTTACAAAATTAACTTAAAGTTAACTATTTTTCTCTATTAATCATTTACTACATAATTAACCTAATAATTACATCTAATACCCTAAATGCTACAAGTATCATACTCCATCAGATTTCAATATCCTAAAACATATAATTATTCACTAAATCAGAAATTAATCGTTTAATTACTTAATTAATCCTAAATTATCCATTTTATGCCTCATTTTAGAGCCCAAAAATTATCTAAAAATTTCAAAAATTAATTTTTGAAAACGAGCTTCATAGCACTATTCTATATCATCAAAGTAATCTACACAAAAATTTTGGGCTCAAAACTATACTCCTAAGGCCATTTATTTCTAAACCGAAACATACTCAATTTTGTACAATTTGTTAAGAATCCTATATTTCCAGACATGATTAAACTAAATAATTATTTTTCCCTAAATCTACATACAATAAAACCTTAGAATAACAAGTTTCATAATTTTCTGGGCAAAATAACTAATTTTACTAAATTATACAAAATCGGGACAATTATGGGACTCACCCGGTTCGATGCATTCTAGCCGTCCAAGCCCAGTCTAAGCTTATTGGCCGACCTAGACAGTAGGTCTGGAGTAGGGTGGTGGTGGTGGCTCGGTCCCAAGTGGTGGTGAGAGGTGGGTTTGGCTCACTTGGCCAATCTGCACAATTTTTTTTTTTTCTATTTTTCTAGATTTTCTCTTGATTTTTTCAGTGTTCCTATTTTTCCCAAATTCTAAACTGTCCAAATGACTTCTGAAAATTTTTCCCCTATTTATAGACGATTTTTGTAATTATTATGCATTAATTTGACAAGACTTTGCCCATTTTCCTTGATTTTTAGCTTTTAAGTTATCTAATTTTCATTAGTTAATTTTTCTTTTGCAAATTTGGACCTGCCACGACCTGATCTTGATTCATCTTATCCTCTTCTAATTTTTTCTGATTCTTCCATAATTAATTTATAATTTTCTTTAATTATTTACTTAGTTTTTAGCCAATTTAGGTAATTTCACGTATTTTTATCTACACGTAAATACATGTAGGGTACATGTGAACATTCCTAATTATTATTTTAGTCATTCTAAAATTTTTAGTATACATATAATCTATCTCTAGTAATTTATTAGTTATTAGATTACACTTTTCGCCTTTTCGGTAATTAGCAATTATTATGCTTAAAATTTGAAAATTCTATAGTCTCCTATTTTACTACTTATTTTCTTAAATTTAAGTTTACGGGGTCATTTTTACTAATATTCCTCTCAATAGTTTATAATTTAGGTTTGATCGGATCCTTTAACCGATCGTCCTAAATCTTGAGTTCTAAGTTCAATCCTACAGTTACTTGGCTTGGCTTGGCTTGGCTTTAGGGCTTACAATGAAGATAACAATAATAGTGTTATCTACCATAGACGACAACCCCAAAATACCCCTACAAGTACAAATGAGCAAATTGATGAAGTCATTAATCTTATAGCCGACTTAACTAAAGTTGTTCATGCCTTGGTCTCTCGACCTATTGAGGCCATATAGAATACTCTATAAGCCACTTGACCTGCAAGAGGACAATTCCCAACTTGACAAGTTTGAGGTAGAGGAGTAAAAGGATGAGTACAAAGAAGGATTGATTTAGGTGATATAGATGATGAAAGAGAAGAAGAGGACAACCAGGAAGAAGAGTGAACTTAAGCACCCTGAGTTGTCGACCATGTAAAGTTTTAGATTCCGAGTTTCAATGGTTCTGGAAATGCCGATAACTGTTTGGATTGAGAGGAGAAGGTTGAACGTGTTTTTTATTATTGCTAGTATGAAAAGCACGAGAAGGTGAGGATTGCAGTTGTAAAGTTCTCAGGTTATAGCGCGATGTGGTGGAAGAACTTCTAAATTATGAGGACATAAGAAAGATATAGTGAAGTTAATACTTAACCTGAGATGAGAAGATACTTAAAAACAAATTCGTGCTAGATACTTATTTACAAGATACTTTTGCTCGACTTCAAAAGGTTAGACAAGGAAGTCAAATTGTTGATGAATATAACCAGGAGTTTTAAGTACTTACAATTTGATGTGAAGTAGATGAGTCATTAACCCGAATAGCATCCAAATTTCTTACTAGATTAAAAGGAGACATCCAAGATGTCGTAAAGCTTCAACGGTTTACTACTTTGGATGAGGCTATAAAAATATCCCAACGAGTAGAAAGGCAAAGGAGGAATAGGCTGAGCTAACAGATCCAACAAAGCTAACTGCTCAAGGAAGTTATCAAGCTTAGCAAAGTGCTGAGCTAAGTAGAAGAACAAATGTCAAAGCTAAACAAAAGTGCTAACCAACTAATGGTGATGTGCTGTCGAGAACTTATGAAAAGGGACAAGGATCTAGGAGGAAGAGAAGCTAGATCAAGTGCTTTAAGTGCCAATGGTCTGGATACATGGCCACTTAATGTCTAACCTAAAGAATTATGATTATCAAGGGAGATGCCCCGAAGATTGAAGTGGACAGCACAAATGAGGAAAAAGAAGTAAAGGAAGAGATTGAGGTTAATGTCGAACTAGTTGAAAAAGATGTATTTGCTAAGGATTTGGACCAACTAACTTTGCTTATCCGACGAACGATGAATATAGAACCATCAACCGAGAAGGAGTAGAGAAAGAATTTTTCCACATCACATGCAAGGTGAATGAGAAAATTTGTGCACTTATGTGGAAGCTACACTAATGTAGCATCTGCTAACTTAGTTAAAAAGCTCGAGTTTTTGGCTAACTCATACCCAAAGCCATATAAGTTACATTAGCTAAATGAGAAATAAGTGCTTCATGTCACTCAGCAAGTATTACTACCGATCTCTATTAGAAAATATTATGACGAAATTCTATATGGCATGCTACCCATGTATACATCTAATGTGTTGCTAAGTAAACTTTGACTTTTTTAATCAAAGAGTCATGCATGATGGATTCAAGAACACCTATGTGTTGGAGAATGATAGAAGGAAGATCACTTTAAACCCTATGACTCTGAGTCAAGTTAACAAGCTACAAGCTAAACTTGCTTGAAGACCCACAAAGACTTTGATTCTAAGTAGAGCTGAGCTCAAAAAAGCACTTAATGCTGACATGCCAACCTATATGCTGATCAAACAACTACTAGAACTGAAGAAGCAGATTGAGCTACCCTTAGAGTTCAAGGAGCTATTGGATGAATATGCTGACCTATTTCCTAAACAATTGGCTAAAGGATTACTCCCTTTCTAAAGTACTAAACACTGTATTGACTTAATACTTAGCGTTACCCTACCAAATAAGCCAGCCTATCAAATGAACCCCAAACAAATTGCTAAGCTGCAAAGAAAAGTCAATAAACTATTATAAAAAGATTATGTAAGGAAGAGTCTTAACTCCTGTGTTGCAACAGTTGTCCTTATGTCAAAAAAGGATGGTATATGGCATATGTGTGTAGATAATGGAGCCATGAATAAGATCATGACCAAGTATAGGTATCCTATCCCCAAGTTAGATACATTAGATGAACTGAATAGAGCTAGGGTCTTTAATAAAATTAATTTGAAGTCCGGCTACCATCAAATCCAGATGAAGTCGAAAAATGAGTAGAAAACTGCATTCAAAACTTAGCATGAACTTTATAAGTGGATGTTTATGTCATTTAGCTTATCAAATGCTCCATACACCTTCATGAGATTGATGAACTATGTACTAAGAAACCTAATCAAGAAGTATGTCATGGTCTACTTTGACAATATTCTTTTGTATAGTATCGACCTATCGAGCTACTTTGAGCATCTCTATACTATGCTTAATGTAATCTGAGCTGAAAGGTTATTTGACAATTTGAACAAGTGTTGTTTCTCTATTAGGAGAAAGTGGTATTTTTGGGATATGTAGTTGATGGAGGAGGCTTACAAGTTGATGACGAGAAAATCCGAGCTATTGTCGAATGGCTGACTCCAACCACCTATGTTGAGGTGAGAAGTTTCTATAAACTGACATCCTTTTACCAAAGATTCATCAAAAACTTTAATACCATTATTGCACCCCTTATTGAGCAAACAAAGAAGAATATCAAGTTTAAGTAGAGAGAAAGAGAGGAGAGAAGTTTCATTAAAGTAAAGGTAAGATTGACTTCTACACCAGTATTAGCTTTGCCTAACTTCAAGAAAATTTTTTACCTCAAATGTGATGCGTTAGGCATTGGGATAGACGCTGTCTTGATGCAAGAAGGCTAACTAATTGTTTACCATAACAAGAAGTTGAGAGGACCTCAATTGAACTACTTAGCGAGCACTCTAAGTGTAGCAGTATTATCTATTGCCGAGAGAGCTTGTCATTTATACCAATCATAAATCCTTGAGGTATGTCATAAGTCAAACCAGGCTATCAAACCAACAAGTGTAGTAGGTTAAATTCCTAGAAGGCTTCAACTTTGTGATCCAATACAAACAAGGCAAAAATAATGTAGTTATTGATACTTTATCAAGAAGGCATGTTCTTCTTATCAAGTTACAAACCAGACTATTAGTGTTTGCGGGTATAAAAAAACAATATCCTCATAACCCCCATTTTGGTCCTATATTTTAGATGATGTACTAAAGGAAGAATAGTGGATGACTATTACATGGAAGATGGGTATCTATTCCGGGGAGGCAAGTTCTGTATGTCGACCTACTCTTTAAGAGAAATACTTGTTAGAGAAGCTTGTGGACTGTTTGGACTTTTTTGAGAGAAGAGGACATATGAGTTGTTGAGCAAACGGTTCTTTTGGTCGAAGATGAGGCGAGAAGTGCACCGAATTATTAAAAGTTATGCTACTTGTAAGATGGTCAAATGCCAAGTTGAACAAAGGAAAGCAATGCCTTCACTTGTCCTAACCCGACCTTGGATCGAGTTGAGCGTGGACTTTGTCCTTAGATTGCCAAGAATTACCTAAAGCGAAGATTCTATGATAATCGTCATGGATAGGTTTAATAAGATAGCACACTTTATACCCTACTTTAAAACTAATGATGCTTCAGCTATTGCTTTCTCTTTTTGTAGAAAATTGTTCAATTACACAGTGTACCAAGAAGTATAGTCTCGGATAAAAATCTAAAGTTTATAAGCCATTTCTAGAGGACTCTTTAGCATTGTATAGGGACTAAACTACTCTTCAACACTTCCTGTCACCCCTAAACCAATGGCCAAACAAAGGTAGTCAATCATACTTTAAGATCACTACTTAGAGCTACAATAAGGAAGAACTTAGCTGATTAGGATGTCTATTTGCCTATGGTAGAATTCACCTACAACCGTACAATATATAACACCACAAAACAAATACCTTTTGAAGTAATCTATGGCTTCAATCTAGAGTTATCCTTTTATCACACTCCAGCACCCATACTTGAGCAAGAAGACCTTAATGCAAGAGCTCGAGTAGAGTCTTTGCTATAGATCTATGAGAAAGTTACCCAACAGATTAACTAAGCTGCCAAAAGAATGAGACAAAGGAGTAAATTACCCAACAGATTAACTAGTTTCAACCTAAAGATTTGGTATAGCTACACTTAAGCAAGGAGAGATTTCCAAGCAAAAGAAAGAATTAGTTGTCTACCTGAGCTTAAGGTCCTTTCAGAATACTCTAAAAGATCAATAGCAATGCCTATCAACTAGAATTATCCAAAGACTATGAAGTCTCTGATACCTTCAACATTGTTGACCTCAACCCCTACTAGCCTGAGAGAGAATTGGGTAAAGACTAATCGAATTTAATCTCAAATCCAAATCAACCCGAAGGAGATGATAAGAATCAAACTACTGGACCTTTAATCCGAGCCCAAGCACGAAGTCTTGAGGGACTAAAGAAGCAAATTCTACTATTCCAGCCAACTCCTACTAAGGCCAAGCTAATCCTCACTTTAACTAACTCCATATGCCAAGCTAAGTAACTTCTTATCTCTCAACAATCGAATGCTAACCTGAAATATGCTCTATTGACAGTCCGATAACTCACACATCTGCTCAGCCATGACTATGCCAACCTTTTGCTTAATAGTATCGGTGCTAAGAACCCCAGCACACATCTACACCCATGTCTTCTCAGAAGGATCCCAGATCTAGTTAGCACCTCTGCTCGGTAACCTCCATCCTAACTGTACCATTTGTCTGCATCTACTAGATGCATCTCTACTAACCTATTGCCACCTATCTAGTCCCATGTGAAAGGATTCTACTACACTAATCATTGATTTCTTTAAATTTTCATTGATACCCTTTTATTATTCTTTGTACATTACTTTTTTGGAGCAATACTCTTTTTGTCTTTTCCATTTTAGTAAGGATGCCCTAACACTTAAGGTATAAATACCCTTATAATATGTAGCCGCATAAATCATCTTACATCCGATATTGAATATACTCCCTTTTTCATGAACTAAGTGCGCTTACTTACTTTTTCTTACTCTTATCCTAACCTTTAAATAATGCTAAGTAGCGAGTGACTTTACTCAACTACTCATGTATCATATTGAGTTAGCTTTATGAGTCTGTAGAGTTTCCTTGGTATGTCATATCTTTAGGAACATTCATGATTATGCTTGTTCATTTCATTTGCTTGTTTCAATTCTGGCATTACATCACCCTTCATTTCAAGCTTTTTGCAAGTTTGGACCCACTCGATACTGTCGCTCTTATCAGCTCGTAGCACAATGTGTCAACTACTATCTTTCTTAATTATATTTATTAGATGAGCTTGAAATTTTTGTGGCGAATTATAAAGATATATCAAATTGAGAGGCTATCTAGAATGAAAATTTAAGCATTGCATAAATTTATGAACGAAGGTGCACCTAACAAATGCATATGTTCTAAAATGATCTATATATTTTTGTAATTTCCAACTTTTAATTCACAAGACTTCTTTATCTTAGTAATTGTCCATCATATATGTTAAATATATATTTCTAAAACTATTAAATAAAGAAAGAGTTATGTGTGTTTTAATTTTCCAATAATTAATTTATCATAACATCGAAAGGAAAAAATGATAATGATCAACTAAGTAATATGATTGTACTATGAAAGCGCCTACACTTGCTCTCGTTAATTTGTAGCCAAAACACCATTATGATCAACTAAGTAATAACAATCAATCAGTTGTGTTATATGAGATCTTCCAATATTTGGCCATGCACTTTATGCTTTTCTTAATAATGTTAGTCCATATAGAGGAAACATAGTCGCCTTTGAGAATAATAGAGAAAATAACTTAATTTGTGTGTACAAAATAGAGAAATAGAAGTATAGAAATTTGAAAAAGAAATTATATTTATTTATTATTTTTCAGAAGAATGTGTGTCTGTCTTTTGATTGAAGCAATCTTCAGTGCTAATGTGGCAACAATTATGTTACTTGTTCTTGTTGACCCTAAAAAAAGAAAAAAAAAAAAAAACATCATTCATTTTTGGAATAATGAGTGATGTGTTGAATATTATAATATATGCTTCACCTCTTACTATCATGGTCAGAACTTCTCTTCTCCATAAAATGCTCGCATAACTTTCATACAGCATATTTAGGACCCCATAAACTTTAGATCATGTGCAATTAAATCCTAAACCATGATGTATGTTTAAATAAAGTCATGAATTTTTTTATTATGGTAAATTGAAAACTTTGACTTATAATGTCTCGAATTGATATATATTTGAGCTTTAACATTTTATGTTAAAGCTCGCATTAATTTTTTCACTTATTTAACTTTTTAGACTTAGCATTTTTCAAACTTTGAGCTTAATTAAAATTACTATACATGAAAAGTTTAAATGCCTATTTGAGAAAAATACATGAGCTTAATTACATATTTAACAAAGTTTTAAGTGTCTATTTGTGGTGATCGTATCATGTAATTTACTATTTCTTATTAATATTGTTGTAGAATGTAGAATGTAGAATGAAATGATTTCATATGTGATTTTAATTGGTTTTTCTTTGATGTTATGGATTGGATTGTGTTTAACATCAATTCAAAAATATCTTAGTCCTACTTATGCTTGAATTTTTCTGTAGATTTCATGAATTTTTGAGTTTATTAATGGTGAAATTTAGGTTATTTTTTATTGTATACCTAGAGCAATGATATTATATTATGAGTATTTCCAACTTTTATAGTTTTAATTAATTATCTAAATTTTGACTAGCATATATGATTGGTATGTTGAAAGTTCAATTGATGTTGCAATCAAATTAGAGTTTTCAATTGTAAATCAAAGAATCTTGATAAGAATTAAATGAGATAATGTGCAAAATGAAACTTACACAGTATCCAAATGACAACTTCCATCATAATTTCACATATGTGTACACGCATGTGCATATGCATACATATGTATGCATACACATATATGTATTTATGATTTTGTTTGAAGACTCAATAATCTTTGTAGAAGTACTATGAAATGCTAATATATTTTAAGTTCACTTTATTTGTTATTAGTACTTTTATAGGTGCTTTATGAATAATCGGTGGAATTCAAGATACCATGGGTAGACTTCTCTATCATCTAGAATATTCACAAGAAGTTGTCATAACCTGGATACCTTGCAGGAATAACATATACTAAGCAAATATTTAACATAATAATATATGTAAATGTGAGGATTTATTATGTGTATCACATGCATGTAGTAGTTATCAACATGCTTCTCATGAATAGGATAAAATAGTATTGCAATAAAATGATTCGCAAATAAGAAAAGAAGCATTTGGCAAAGAATTAAATAAGCAAGATAGTCCATCTTTTGTAGTTGGCGTTAATGTGACAAGTGATTAGTAGGAGAGGGTGTATAGAGAATGATGGTCAATGATGACCCTGAACATTGTAGATGGAGTAATTACAATATATATAATTTTATGATCCAAATCCAACATTAAATAAATTATGTTCAGAGTGGTTATTTGATTAGTGATAAGATCCACAATATTAGACCTAATCTAAAATTATTCAGTGGGTTTTAGATATTGGGCATCAAATAGGAATATATGTAATTTATCGTCCATATAAGAATAAATTATAGATAGGATATACTAAAACTTATCGTGTATACACACACATACACACAATTTCAAGTAGATTCAATGGTACGATATCTATATAAGCATGTTCCTAAAATCTAGAACTGAAAAATATAGACTTATAGTATACTTGTCCATTCAGGGTTTTACAAACTCAATTGAGCACATTTAACTTATGCATAAATCGTATATTCTTTTTATTTCGCGTTTTAGCCATTACCAAAAAAAAAAAAAAAACTATCATCAAAAAGAGAGATAATAGCTCGTAAACATTTAATTAACTAATGTTATAAAAATGACTTCGATATGATATCTCACACAAACTACTTTGTGGGGATTAAATTTAAAGAAAGTGATAATTACTAGAAGATTTATTAATTTTCTTTCGTTCCTTATATCTAGCTACCAAAACAATAAATCAAGCTACACTTGAAGGAATAATTAAAAAATAATTGTAACTCGCGTGAAATTTAACCATAAAAGATATCATAAAACACAATTAAAATCTAGAGTTTCTCTTGAATATATCATTACTAGTAGTTTTCTTGCTCATGCAATTTTTTTTATTTTTTTATTTTTGGGAGAACTTAATGTTGTCATTTCACCATGCTTATGCTAAATTCTCGTTGGGAAGGGTTCCATAAGTTAATATCTTCTTAAAGTTAGTTAATAATTAATAATATATATGTAGATTGATATAAGATTATTGGATATGAACTTCCTTAAATCATATTCCAAATAGATTCCATATTCGTATCTTCTTAAAATTAGTTTATATATGTAAGATTATTGATTGGATAGAATTTTATAAATCAAATTTCAAATAGATTGCATATTTGCAATGTAAAAAGATATGCCTATCGTCCAAATTTTTCTTATCAAAAGAGATCGAGGACACATACTCTTTTGTCACAATCTCTCTACGTCGTACATCAATATTCTTTCTCTGCTTTCGCCTTCTTCTTCTTCTTCTTCTTCTCCTTCTCCTTAATTCAGTCTTTCCAAGATGATGATGAGTGCTGATCGTGCCAGGTTTATTGTTGGAGCAGTAGGTAATTATGATCACTTCTCTCCTTAAACCAAAGGCTTCTTTTTATTTTACATAATGCATGGACTTGAAATATAATAATAATAACGTTCGTCTCACGATTTTGTTCTAGTGTTTCACTACTGGTATGAAGCAAACAAAGATCAAAAGATCCTCGGAAATAACCAAGAAACAAGATCTTGGAAGATATTGATTGTTATTTGTTTCTTGGTTATTTCCCGAGGGTTTTAATCTTTGTTGCTTCATGTTCCATAGCTGCATCAATTAAAGTAGATGATAGTTTTGCGTTGAAATATATTAAAGGATTGAACGGTACCCGTTAGTAAATCAAATAAAAGCTTCACACCATCTTTTTTTTTTTTTTTCCCCTTTATGCACTATAAACAATGTTAAAAAATATGAAAAGTTTGCTTTTTTAAATCTTTAACAAATACTTTCCATGCACATATGAATAACCACAAAGAAAATTTCTACTCTTCGTGTAATTTACCTTTTCATTAGTCATATGATTGTTCTAAAAATATATCATTTTTCTTTTTTAAACTTATTACCTAATTTCGAGAGCAAACCTTTATATTTTTCTATCATGAATGTGATAACTTAGCCACATATTTTTTTTCTGAACAGGGAATGTAATATCTGCGCTCCTATGGCTATCCCCATGGTTGGTCTCTCCTCTTCTATATATATGATATCTTGGTTATTTTATTGTTTGGATTTATGCAAGCTTTAGAAAGGAAACCACATGCAATGGAAAACATTTGACTTAAAAACTAAACTATCTTTTTCATAATTTGCTTACTAACGGACAAATGAGATACATAATATATATGAAAAAGCTTCCTCTGTACTAACTCGCCACGTGAGTAAAAGAGAGTACTATAGTTTTTTTTTTTTTTTTCTTTCTTTCTTTTTTCCTCCTTTTGATATTTTTACTATATTTTTCTCATTTTTTGCAGTCCAACATTTTATCGTATATTCAAGAAAAAGTCCGTGGAGGAGTTCAAGGTCGACCCATATATCGCATCCGTGATGAATTGTGCGTTCTGGGTCATATATGGCATGCCTTTTGTTCATCCAAATAGCATTCTTGTCGTCACCATTAATGGTGCTGGTCTTGTGATTGAACTCATCTACATAGCCATGTACTTCATATATGCTAACCCTGCTGGAAAGGTAAGTAGTAACTCACTCCTCAAATTACTATATTTTTTTCATTTTATATTTTAGGTTATATTACACATTTTTCATATTTGTTTCATGTACCCATAATCCTTTATGTATTAAAATTGAGAATTTAAACCTAAATCTTTAGAAAAGATGTACTTCTAAACTCCTACTTTGCCTTCTTGTTCAAAAAATAAAAAATAAAAAAATAAAAAACCTACCACTTTGCCTTAAGTTATACATACATATACACATACATACATAAGCATTTTTTTTTTATTTAAAAAATAAAGGTTATCAAAAAGCGTAATTTTCTTGAGATTTGGATTCTTTTCCCTCAGTTTCAAATTTAAGAGCTAAGGAATATATTTGCAATTTATCATGTTACTCATTGACGGGTCATATCCATTGATCTATCATGTGTTCTATGTTGTACAGAAAAGGGTAGCTGCTTTTCTCGGAATTGGGGTTATCATCATAGCCTTAGCTACTGCAGTAGTATTGTTGAAATGCCATGGTACCCAACAAAGATCGATGGCGATTGGATTTATAGCCGATTTCTTCAATATTTTGATGTATGCTTCACCACTTACTATCATGGTAGGTCTCTTGTTTTTTCCTTTTTAATTTTTCCCCAACCTATTATTTCTTCTTCTTCATTTTTTTTTTTTCCCCTCAATTGCATTGTGATTTGAAGTCCTTATATTTTACCTTTTTTAATCCTTATAGAGAAAGGTCATACGAACTAAGAGCGTTGAGTATATGCCATTTTGGCTTTCATTGACCAACTTCGCCAATGCGGCAATTTGGATGGCTTATGCCCTTATCAAGTTTGACCCCTTCATCCTGGTAAAAAATTCCCTCATTTATCACGGTGTTACTGTCAAAATACACGCACCTACAAGCACACACACATATATATACTCATATATTTGAGGTCAATTGCAATATTCAGCAAATCTCTCACTTGTTACTTCTTATGTAAATGTTTTGTGTTTCAGTTTAGCAATATTCTTGGTACGTTATTCGGGCTTATACAGTTGATACTATATGGATGCTACCGGAAATCCACACCAAAGGAGGAGAACAAACTTAATGGGAAATCGCAAGTTCAACTCTCTGGTGGGACTGGAGTCGAACTAGTTTGACATGGCTTCTCACAAGACAACCATGTTACGACAAATTTTTTTTTTTTACCCCAATTTCTATCTTTAGGGAACATAGAATTTTCAAGTTAAGTTTGTCAAATATTTAGGTACTTTGCTCGTTTATTTTTTAATCCAACTAGTTTGGGTGGAGTATTATGTCCAGCTAGAGAGAATTCAATTAATGACAAGCTCATCTGCGTTTCATTAAATTTTCTACCGCGTGAGATGTTTACTGCTTTACTTATTCCTAACACACTCGCATCCGACGACAAATCAACCATATAAGTATTATAATTAGTTTTAAATAATATTTAGATTATGATGGGTTTCAATCTCCCAGTTAGGTCAATACGCCAGTTCTCAACTAATTTATTCTGAAAATCCTTGCATCATATATTTTTGCAACTCCGTCTCAAATCCTTCATGCCAACAATTTCACATCATCTCAACTCGTGTCAAAATCTAGTACAAAATCCTTTCTACTTTACTGTTTACGTTTGTATATTTTTGTTCTAATCTGCTGCACAATAACCTTGAGCATACATGTTGAAGAAACAGATTCATGATTAATGATATAAATTCAAAGCATATAAATATAATCCCCCAGATTTCTTGCACCGTAACACCCTCGTTACTTTTCCATTTTCCCACAAAGAGCACTTTGGTTTCCTATCACAATTCCCGCCAATAAAAATGATTTGACAAGTACAAACAATTAATGTGACGGCAATCAGTTAAAACAAATCCTGTTCTCCCAAATGGAATGAAACAGGGTCACTCCCCTTAATTCACCTCTATATTTTGGGAAAGAAGTGACAATGCGGTGATATTTCAGCTAACAAGGTTTTAGTTACAAGTTATCTATACCTTGTCACTACCTTTCTTAGTATCAGAAACCAATATACAGTCATTCACTTTGGACATATACACGGACTCTCAAGACTAGTATCCAAAATACATGTATATATTGCCTAAAAAAAAACCTAGAGCGTCCTGTTGTACGTGATTAAACGTAAATTTTCATTCCATATGGAAGAGGAGGAAGAAGGAAGTTGCGACTTTGCAACCCCAATTGCAATACCTCCGACCTATGTAAATCTGCAGCAAGTTTATGATCTGATCTTCTCTATTTATATCTCTATGTAAGGTATCATTCAGATACGCCGTTTCTTTTTATCAGGTGTTGCATGAACCTGGGCTTTGATCCCATATGTTTTTAACTGGAAATTTTCAAAAGCTTCAGAGATAACTCCTACCTGTGACATCGTCAAACATGGAAAACGTAACATGAATAAATAGAGTAGAGAAGAGAGTAAGAAGAACAAGCATAAGCTTAAGTTTGCCAACCAGCTCTGGCTTTTTGGAGTAAACTCTCACTATCATGTCTTCATAAAAAGCAGGCAGCAAGTGGCTAATGCGATCATCTGGTATGGTGAATTTCTCTTCACTATCATAGTCCTGAAAGTATCAAAATCCTCACTTAGCCCAATAAAAGAAAAATGATCAGACCTACTTTGAGAGCAAAACATATGTTAGCAAATTTGGAATCCATATCCGACAGGATATTCACATACATAAAATCACATGATCAATTACGAGTAAATATCGCCTGTATAGTACAACAAAGCACTCATTTTCGGCTGATAACATGCCATGTGGCTCAAACAGATGAGAACATAGACAAATGTAAAATTCAAGCATCGCAAACAGGAAAGGAAATGTGTTGGAAAATCTGCACTGTCGTCAACTTATATCTAAGTGAAGGTCTAGGGAAACCAAAAGGAATGGCCTCCTGGACGAAGGTCAATCAGGTAGCATTTCCCGGTTACAGAAGCCCAACCCCCACCACAAAAATCAAACAAATAAGAAAAATTTTTAAAAAAATCACGGTTCAACCAAACTGCGGTGATTTCTTGAACCGAGTATTAGGTGCTAAGTCTAGGGAAGCACAGTCTTTCATGAAAAACAGCACACAACCAAGTTATTATTTGATTCCCGAAGCAAAAATGAAAAGACACATATTCTAAAAAATATAAGTAAATGTTCCACCACACCTACGCCATGCAGCAGGATTATGTTCCTCAGATTAAGCATGCAGAAAAACATGAAAAGACAGACAGAAACTCAGCAATTGAAGTATGAATAAGTACCTTGAAAAAGTTGATGCTGGTGGATAGATTTTCAAGCAAGAGTAAAAGAAAACTCCAAAAGTTAGCCTCCTTCTCCTTAAAAGATACAATAATTGACAGGAAGGAGAAGACATCAGCATGATCACCTTTCAAGAGGATTATGCCTTCCACGGGTCAAGTCAATCTTAACATTACAGACTGCAACATCCTCTTCTCTTAGGGTGACTCCACCATTTTTCTGAATGAACAAAAAAGGACGATGACTTACACCAGTTCACTTGCTTACTGTCAAATTTTTTTTGGGGACGGTGCAGTAAAACGGATAATAATTTCCACTAGTTCACTTGCTTATTGTCAAATTGAAGTACATTTTATCAAATAATGAACATATGCTATTGACATACCTGAGAACAAATAATGTCTTGTGGCGTAACCTTCTTAAAGTGCTCTAGTTTGTCCTTGGGCACAGCATACTCGTTACAAAACTGCCAGAATAAGAATCGGTAAGAAATCCTTTGTGTACCATTTGAGAACTATATATTGACAGATTCAACAATCCACACAACAAATCAGAAGACAAGTGTACACATTTATTACAAGCGCTAGCAGAAATGATAAAGCTTCACTACCTGGTACAAGTTTCTCCGACGAATGCGCAGGATTAAATCTCTAGATTCTCTCAACTCTTCATGTGGAGCAGTTTCAATGGTTTTAATTATGGTGTCGTCTAACTGTCTCTCCAAACAAAACACAGCAACATTTAGTATATGCAAGTCAATTTTTATGTAATTAGCTTCAATCAAAATCAGCAAAGGACCTTCCAATATTGACGGGGATCGTGAATATAAGATGATATTTCCAGAAAGTCATTTGCTTTCACCAAGGCATCAACTACCATAAGTTCGATGGCCTGCATATATGGAAAGGCAATGCATTACTTTTATCAAAATCAAAAGTCTCAAGGGAACTTGGGTAAAAATTTTGAAAAGATAGGAGGAATGCGGTTTCTCTAGAAAATAAGGCATGATACAAAGAAGTTTCACATCAAAATATGAACCTATTAAGGTCCCAGGCAAATCTTAATAATGTACCTTTACTTTTGGATGAGTATAGACTGTTCGATACAGATCAGCACGAGTGGCAAACATCTTATAGATGGTGAGATCTAGAAAATCACCAGATAATGAGCACAAAATACGAAAAGCACACACACACACAGAGAACAAATAGTGAAGTCTAATAAAATTACTTACAGTCCTTAGCACGATAGCAGATCTCATCACCAATAACACGCATCGTCTCCATTAACCTTTAAAAGTACAAAGCTGTATGAGCCTTGCCATTTATGATCCACTATGGAGATTATAGATAGCTGAAAAGATTCAGAAAACCTATTAAATTCGAAGTTGCACCCTAGTCCACAAGCTCTGCAGTCTCGTACAATGTAATCAAACCTGCATTTAAGATTTCTCCTTAGGAGTTACAGTAGAAACCTTGATAACATGAAAATTATCGATTAAGAAGTTCTGAAGGAGGGGAAAAAGATTCTGCATACTTGTCCACGTCAATACCATTCCGACCATTTGCAACAATATCATATAAAAAAAGCTTCTCCTTCCCCTGCATATTTAAAGAGTAAAAGATTGACAAGGATATATTGACGAAAACTGCAGAATTAAATTTTGAACATACAAGTAAGAAACCTCCTGTGCATTCATGAAAATTTGCCCCGAAGTTGGACATAAAAGAAAAGATTACCTTAGGCAACGCATATTCAGAGCTGGCTAGGATCATCTCCTGCATCAAAATACAAATGGTAAACTAAATTGGTACCAATCTCTTCCATTAAATAAAAAAGAGAAAAAGATAAGAAGGAAAAAAAGAAAAAACACCATGAAAACCTAAAGCCAATCTTACCAACAGCTTCAGCATTTTATAATCAAATAATTTAAGAGACATCGCTCTTAATATAACAGCACACAGAGCTAGGACTTTATGACATATCGTAATGTACGAAATCATGTGGCAGTAAAGTACAGTAGAAATGGATGCCCATGAAATTTTCCACCTTACCTTGATTCTCTTAGCCATTGCAGGTTCAATATCAATGTGATGCTCATCAACAATGGAGTCCACCATCTCCACTGACATCCGCTCATGACACCTAGTAAATAGAGTGAAATATCACAAGGTAACTTGGGAACTCAAGCTAGGAGAGAAATAAACTGCATTTATTTTAATGAATTTTCTATTTGTTTTAAATGCCACAACTATGCAAGATGATATTTGATGGAAGATCCATAGATGTAAATAAATAATACCAAAAAAAGCCCCACAAAATGCTAACAATAGCTTTCACATAAACAACCCTATAAGTTCCATGAACCACTTCAATGTCGCTCACCCTATGCAGGTGGCCCTAAAAAGTATCCTTGGTGACCTCATATAAGTTGTCACTTTAACCACTAGGCCAACCCCTTGGGGAGTTTAAAATTGTAACTTTTAATACACATAAATAGTCGAATGAAATTAAGAGGTTCATGGAGATGAATAAATAGCAGTTTTAGATAGTAACCAATTATGGATATAGCTATCACATGATGCTCTGCATTTCATAGCATTTAAAGCAAAGCCATGCTTCTCCATATTAGTGATTTATCTCTATGAAAGCAAAGAAGTAGCTTCATATTTCTTTTCAAATCCCATTCCTCCATAGTAACAGTAATGAATCTTCCATTCCCATATTGTGTAAAATTAGTGTTTCTCTGGAATCATGAGTGCATCTCGTAAAAACTTGGCATGATGAAATTTTCATGGTACATCCTGTTTTAATTTCAAGGAATTAACAAGACAACAAAATGCATGAAATGAGATTCCATTTTAGTGTAATCCACCCAAAATCAAAAGGTAAGGTATCATGAGTGAAAGTTTTAGTAGGATGAGAAAGGCAAAAAATGCAATACTCTAAAGAATAAAATTTACCAATGGGAGTTGCCAAGGACCAACGGAAGAAACTCCCTTTCAAATAAGTGACTGAAAGGCCCATGACCCACATCATGTAGAAGCCCTATAGAATAAAAGATCAAACAAACAACTTAACAAGCTTGTTATAAACACAAAAATGCAAAAAAAAAAAAAAATGTGATCACCTGCAATTTTGACTGTTTGAATGTCAAAGTTGTCAATGCCAAGCTCCATTCCCTGAAATATTTGCAGCAGATGATTTAAATCCAAATAATAGCTATAATTTTACAATTATGGCACCTGAGGAATATCATACTTGATAAGTTTTAAGCCTTTGAACAGCATCACCAGCAAGCCGATATACCCCAAGAGAATGCTCAAACCTGGAATGTACAGCTCCAGGATATACCATGTTCGTCATACCTGATACAATGTCACGTCAAAAAATCTAATGATCAACTGAAGGGTTTAAGGTCCTCAATCTTAACATCCAAATGTTCAAGCAAGTGGATGCCGTTATGCATTTAATACATACATATATATATAGCTTTTTGTTCCCTATCCTGGTTGCAAGCGATAAACAAATACTTAAATGATCAACTTCCTAAGTGAACAAAAGAAGCACTCTATAGACATTGAAATTGTAAACTGCATCTAGTTTATATATACATAAGAAAAGGAAAAAGGAAAAAAGAAGAGGCATATTATCTTCCAAATTGCTTTTTGCCTTATGTGACATAAACAAATAAGTTCAAAAGAAGGTGGAGGCAATTTATATTATTGTGTGTGCAGATGAAAGGAGAAGAATCTGAGCACGTTTTCAATTTCTTTGTTTTTTTTTTTTCCCCTTTCCTTATTGGTTGTTGTTGCCATTGCGATGTTCTCAAAATTTAAAGGTGACTAAAAAATAATTTTGCAAGCTAAGCAATATAAACAACAATTTTAGACATTCCTCGTTTTCATCACTACATATTAAGAAGGAGATAATCAACTCACCAAGTTGTTTCAGCTCACGAAGCCTGCAAGAAGACCAACAGATAAGATAAAACCATTAGTAGAAAGTAACACCTCAAACAAGCAGTTCTAAGGACTAAGACACAGAAGGAAATCAAATTGCCAAAGCTCAGAACTAGCTTGCCTTTGAAACTGCTCCGTGTCAATGAATTTCAATGCAAGCTGCAACCACAGTAGCAACAGAATGATCAAACACAGTTCCTCATCTACCCTTATTTTACGAAAAAAATAAATCAACTAATAATTACCTATTCACGTGCATTGCTATGTTAAGCATAATGCTGCGCTAGATTTATACTAAAGCAAACTACAAAATTCTCAATCATATTCCACATATCTCCACTTCTGAATTCCACTTACCGTTGGAAACTCTAGTTTCACCAGCAGACATACTCTCATCATAATCATCAGTGTACAGAAAATCACAAGAAGTTAGCTAAAGAGAGCTCCAAAACTTCAGCACCACTTTCCATGACTTTCAAATTCTCGAGTGTGATTGTGATCCAGAAACTCTAATTTCACGAGTGACATCAAGTAAACTCTCCTCTAACCATAACTCCATGTAAGATTATAAGCATGTATGAAACTTGCACACTAAAGAGAACGGCCAAATATTTGCATCATATTCTGATATCAACTCCACCAGTTTAATTTGCAATTGAAAACTCTAATTTGATTACAACATCAATTGACACTTTCAATGCACCAGTTGTATATGCTAGTCAAAACGCAGAAAATTAGTTAGTTAAAACTGTAACAGTCGGAAATTCTTACAGTATAATATCATTGCTCTAGGTATACAATCTAGAATAATCAAAATTTCACCATTAATAAACTCAAAAATTCATGAAATCTACAAAAATCAAGCATAAATAGAACTAAGATACATTTGAATTGATGTCAAACACAATCCAATCGATAACATCAAAGAAAAACCAATTAAAATCATGGATGAAATCATATCATTCTACATTCTACAACAATTTCACATCAAATACTCTGTCAAATCCATAACATCGAAAAATAATCACAGGGAAACCAGTCATTCCCTCTCCTACAATAGTTCTTCGTCATATACTGTCTCACAAATCCAAAACATTAAAAAAAAATCACAAACGAGACCAATCCATTCCGCCTTATAGAATAATTCCACATTAAATACTCTCTCTCAAACACACAACGTCAAAAAATAGATAACATATCAGAGCGAGACCAATCTTTTCCTCATTCTTCAACAATTCCACATCAAACACTTTCTCTTTCTCTCTAAACTCAAATCCATAACATCAAGAAAGCAATAAGAAATCACAATGAGACCAACCTATTCCTCATTATACACATCAAATACTCACTCTATCTCTCATAAGTGAAAAGAGAACGGTAGACAACCATTGATTATCAGTGAGATTAGAACAACACTGCAGAAAGCATAGCAGAACGTAAGAGAAATGAGAAAACACATACAGGATCAAGATAAATGTTGCCGTGCACATTGTCGTGCACGTGTTTCGATAGTCGAATATCTTGCTGAGAAGCAAATTTCTGTGCCGACGACACACCTACGTCGTCGTTGCAATACGCTCCCATTCTCGGTCTCTCGTTCCGGTGCTGCGATGCTTTGCTTGTACAATACGTATACTCTCTCAGTCTCTCTCTATCTATCTATCTGTCTCTCTCTCTCGTTCGTGGATGCTTCCTTCGTGAACAAGCAGAAAGGGAGAGAGAAAAGGAGAATAGTAGAGATTCGGGGAAGTTTGTATATGTGCGTGTAAAATGTGGGGGAGAGAGAAGAATAGTTTAGTTATGTAAGAAGGAGGAAACGAAAGAGAAAAGGGGATAAGGCATTAGGAGAATGTTTGGGAAGTGGAAGCGGAGTCGAATGGAGTTTGGAGTTGTAGTGCAGACAAAATGCTTCCCAACAAGCGTGTAAAAAAAGAATTGGAATGGCATTGGAATACGAATATCCGGCATCCCTCAACTAACGGAATTGCCGGATCATTGTATTTAGGGCTGGATTTAGCTTCTTTTTGGGATTCGTAGGCAAGAGTTTTAACACGTAATAGTTGCATGTGCCTTGCAGGGCAAAGTAAGCTGTAATTAAAAATTAAATAATTTTGGCTAACGCAATATGTTGTACCTGTAATAGTTGCATGTGCCTTCCAGGGCAAAGTAAGCTGTAATTAAAAATTAAATAATTTTGGCTAACGCAATATGTTGTACATGTTCTAACTTAGAAGACAAAATGTGCTAATAGCATGTAAATTAAAAATATATATATATCAACGACCAGTGTGTTTTAAAAAATAAAATATGAATAATACGATGAGAGTCATGACATTAAATAAAGTTAACAATTTAAGATCTAACTCATCAATTTGGACACGTTATAGTACAATTATAAAATGTTTATATAAGCAAAAGTTAATACAATTATCAATCAATGGATTGAATAGTCTTTATAAATATATCTAGGTCTAAGTTCAGTACTTAATCTCCCTTATAAATTTATTTATAAAACAAGTCATATGAGAAATGTCCAACTTTCACTCGTGAATCCATTTAAAATTAGGATTTTTAATATTTATATTTAAGTTTTATACTTTATTCTCTACTTACATTAATCTTCTAGTGTCAGCTTCCACTTTTTTTTTTTCCTCTGCCATATGATTCGGTGCTACATTATCGTTTTTATCCACTTGACCCTAGTTACAATAAAAATAACACTTTTTTTTTTTTTTATTTCTTTCTAGTTATCGCTCTTAACATTCTAAATATATGCTTTTATATGCAAACCTATTTATGAGGCATGAATAATCCAAGACCCAAGTTCATTAATGGGACCACTTAATACAATTAATATAACAAGATTATATTAGATGAGTTAGTTTTGTTTAAATAAATCACATATATACTACATCAACCCTACAAAACAATTATATCATAAATTTTTGTTTATTATTTACATAGCAGTTAAAATTTGAAACAAATAAATTCTTAAACTATCATATGTTTCATCGGAATTGTTCATACATTTAACCCAAAAAGTAACAAATGTCTTTCCAAGCATTTTTATAATATTCAATGTTATTTCCTTTAAAGTATTTAACAAATTGAGAACAATATAAAGGTTTTTTTGTTAGTAGCTACACATTTTCTCTATTTTGTTTATCTCTCACTTATGTCTAGTCTAAGTATGAAATTCATAATGATAGTTGATTATATTTACCAAATTTTGTAATAATATTTTTTATTTTAAGGAATGAGAAGATGGACCAAATAAAACAATATCTAAATTTTCTCTTTTGTTACCATAAACATGCTTTTCGGATATGTTGACAGGATACTTTGGGCAAGAACCTCTTAGGCTCGATCAGATCCACCAAGCCTTACCTCCCTAAGCTCGTCTCTATAGACCTCAAGCTTGGCCCTTAGTAGCCTAGGCTCATGAAAAATCGTAATGGCCATAAATATTATGGACACGTTGGACACGAAAGCTCCACTCTCCTATACTTACGGGAGAAGATCTCTCTAGCTAACTGATCTTTAACAATCGATTCTGCTCCACTATAAATACCAAACATCTACCCAATAGTAACCCTCTCTACAAACTTTGCATTCTAAGCCTACGCATTTAGTATTCTATTCTACAAAAAGTCTATTGTTGACTTAAGTATCAAAGTAGTCATATTGGATAACCCCCCAACGTCCCTTCATTATGCATTGTTTTGCAGACTCAGTACATATAGACCTCAATCAACTACCAACAAGAACTGATGAACGACATTTGGTGTCGTCTATAGGAAATGAGAATTCCTACATCCGAAATCCTAAACACACCAAACACATAACCCACATGAAGCCTTTCTACATCATATCTCAGCACGACGAGCAAAGAAATCAACAGTTGTTAAACAACCAACTTGAAGGCAACCAGCCCCTCCTAAGAGCCATGCTGGAAGAACGCTTGGAGCATACGGAGCACCTAGTTGAATAGTACGCTAAGCAAAACAAGGAGCTCCGAGCTCACCTGGACAAAGCAAAGTATCGCAGTAAACAAACTCACCACCCTAAAGCTTCAGATGCTCGCACTAGAAGGGATAACATCCTACAGCAACTGCTGTAGAATGGAAAGAATCAATAACCTAATCCACCGCTGCAACAGCAACCAACAAGGTCTGTGGCTACCTACAACCAAGCTTTGGCTAGCAATGAGCAGGAAGCCAACTCGCAGGGAGTTCAGGCTCATTCAGCTACACGACGAGCTCACCCAACGAATGATGCCAACCTAAATGAACTCCATGCGATAGTAAGGCAGCTCTCCAAGTAATAGGGAAGCAAGCCTTCTGGCAACACTAGGCTGGTCACCAGCAACAATCCCCCCTTCACCAGGGGTGTTTAAGACGAAGTACTACTCCCCAACAGCAAACTTCTATCCTTAAACCAGTATGATGGCACAAGAAACCCCGATAACCATTTCCTCCACTTCCGTACCTTCATGAACCTTTACAATCATGGAGATGTTGTACTATGCAAAGCCTTCTGGAGCACGCTAAGGAAAGCAGGACGAACGTGGTTTAACCACCTCCCCGACAATTTGATTAGCTCCTTTGATGAGTTATCCAAGAAGTTCAGCCTCCATTTTAGGGCTAGTAAGCTCCTATCCAAAGACACATCATCCTTGTACCTCGCAAGGCAGGGTGAGGGTGAGTGCCTACGCAACTACGTAGCCTGGTTTAATAACACCGCGGTTAAGATCCCTCAACTAGACAAGGACTATCCATGCCGCACAACTCGACATTAGACCCTTAAGAGATTTCTTTCAATTGCTTGCAAAGAGCAAGCCAAAGACCCTAGCTAACTTCTAGAATAAAGCCTAAAAGTACATCGACCAAGAAGATAACATTCACGCCAAGTACAATGCCGACCAAGAAAGGTCGGGCGGAAAGCAAGATAAGGAGAACTTGTCCATTAAAGATCACCTCGACAGAAGGATGCTGAGTAAGCTAGAAGGGGAAAGCTCTAGGAAGAAGAAACGCCGAGTAAAGTATGACCCTCTCCCCCCTCCCATTTACAGCTAGTATATGCCTTTGAATAAACCTATAGCCCAAGCCTATTTCTAAAGTGAAGTACCGAAACTTACTGCAGAGGCCATAGAAAATGCGAGGAAACCCCAATTGTCGGAACTCTGATAAATACTGTCAGTTCCATGACAATTACAGCCATATAATTGAAGAGTGCTTCTAGTTGAAGAATGCAGTTGAATATACCATTCAACGTGGCTTCTTCAATGAATACGTGGCACATTGATGGAACAATAACCGTTCCGACAATGACACTAATAGAACACCTCGGAGGCAATAAACCAAAGATACCCAAGCGAAGCATAATAACAACCGTTGCAATGATCACATCCCCAATAGCGTCATAAATGTAATTATGGGGGGCCTGCACCTTAGGAGCCGGCCAAGCACTAGCAGCTCAGTTAATGCCCAATCAAAGGTGTTGGTAGTTAGGGAGAAGAGACAAAAGTTAGACACTTCCACTCCTTCTTCGATGTAGACCTTGAAAGGGTCGACACTCCCCACTAAGATACCCTAGTGATTGAAGTGAAGATCTCAAAATTTGAGGTCTTGAAGATCATGGTAGACATTAGCAGCTCCACTAATATACTCTTCCTCCACACATATGATAAGATGAGGAAGAAGCTACCAGTAAAGATGAAGCCATATCACCATAATATGATCGGCTTCAACAGCAGCACAATCCGAGCCAAAGGCATCATCACACTAGACATAGAACTTGGCGATAATAACCAAGTGACACAACGACCCATGGAGTTCGTTGTGATTGATTGTCCCTCCCCTTATAATGCGCTCTTGGGAAGACTAAGCCTAAATGCATTCAAGATGATCACATCTTCCCTAAATCTGAAGGTCAAATTCTTAACACTCACGGGGGTAGGAGTATGCAGGTGCGATTAGAAGCTCCCGCCAAAGCTATATGTCAAGGCGGCTAAAGGTGATGACATCTTCGCCCTAGAGATAGGCCCGCAAGAGAGACTGGTTGAGAGAGGCGAGCTTAGAGAAAAAACTGAAGATGGCCAAATTGGCGACTCTCTTAACCAAGCAACAAAAGTTAGGATTGAGACCCCAACCAAAGTGAAGGATGAAATCATTGCCCTCCTACGGGCAAATTCGGATAGGTTTGCCTAGTTAGCATCCAACATGTCCAGAATTTCCCTCAACCTAGCAACCCACAGCCTCAACATTGACATCACAATGTGACTTGTCAAACAAAAAAAGAGGTATTTCACTCCAAAACGACAAGCCACAATCGAAGAGGAAGTGTAGAAGCTACTCAAAGTTGGCTTCGTAAGGAAGGAAAAGTACCCGATGTGGCTAGCAAACGTCATACTATTGAAAAAAAAGAATGGGAAGTAGTGCATATGTGTCAATTATACCGACCTCAACAAAACCTACCCCAAAAATTGTTTCCCCTTCCCCAGAATCAACCAGCTTGTCAATTCTACATTAGGACACGCCCTACTGAGCTTTATGGACGCCTTCTCGAGATACAACCAGATTAAAATGGACCCAAAAGATGAGATCCATACCTTCTTCGTCACCGACTATAGCACATATTGCTAAACTATAATTCCATTCAGATTGAAAAACGCTAGGGCCACATACTAGTAGATGGTGACGAAATTATTCGAGCCCCAAATCAGGTGCAATATGGAGGTGTACATTGATGACATGATTGTCAAGAGCTAGAATCCAATTGATCATGTCGAAGATCTCTTGGAAGCCTTCGATCAAATGCATACGCATGACATAAAGCCAAACCTCCAGAAGTACATCTTCGGCGTCGACTCTAGCAGGTTCCTCGAATTTCTAGTCACCCAAAGAGGTATCGAGGCTAACCTCGAGAAGATCACAACCATCAGGGGAATGAAGCCCCCAACTTCAATTCGAGATACACTAAAGCTCACTAGCATGGTGGCTACCCTGAGTAGATTCATTTCGAAGAACACTAATAGATGCACTGAGTTCTTCAAAATCCTTAAAAATCCCAAGGGTTTTGAATGGACTTTAGAGAGCGCCATTGCTTTTTAGTAGCTCCAAGACTTCCTCGCTCATCCATCGGTCCTCTCCAAGCCTATCCAAGGAGAGGATCTATTTTTGTACTTAATTGTTAGCGATCTGACTCTCTCCTTTGTGCTGGTCAGGGCAGACGTAAGAGAACACAGGCCAGTATATTACATCAGCCATATACTTAATGGGCCTAAGATTAGGTACACCCAAGCAAAAAAATTTGAACTAGCTATCATCATTACTGCTAAACGGTTAAGGCCTTACTTCCAAATGCACTAAGTGATTATACTTACGGACCAACCACTATACACTATGCTGCAAAAACTTGATGCGTTTGGACAAATGATGAAGTACACAATGGAATTGAATATGTATGGAATCCAATACCAGCCACAAACGGCCTACAAGGTATAGGTCCTAACTGACTTTGTAGTAGAATATACCGAAGAAGAAACACTACTTGGTGATGCAAAACCAGTATGGACTCTCCACGTTGATGGATCATCTACCACCGAAGGTAAAGGTGTGAGCCTTGTGCTGACCGGCCTGCATAAGGTCACCATTTGTTATGCCCTTAAGTTCAGGTTCAATTCTAGTAAAAATGAATCTGAATACGAAGCACTTATCGCTGGCCAAAGAGATCGAGGCTGAATAACTGTGGATATTCTCGAACTCCATGCTCGTTGTATAGCAAGTCCGGGGTGAATATGAGGCTAAGGACAACACCATGGCTAGGTACTTAGAGAAGGCGAGAGGGCTCCTAGCAGACTTTCCCTCTTAGGATATCAAGAAAATCCTTCAAATGGAAAATTTAACAGCTGACTCGCTATCCAAGCTGGCCTCCACTAGCATACAGAAGCCTAAGATGAAGGATAACAAGATCTTCATAGAGTACCTGTTAGAAAAAAGCATAGCTCTAAGCCTGGCTAAAATTCTAAAACTGACTACGGTAGCACCAAAGCTGAGCTAGATGGATCCCATCCGGAGCTACTTAGAGGAGGAAACATTGTCAGGGGTAGGAGGGAGTCAAAGAAGCTTCAATACCACGCTACCAATTATACACTGATTGACTGCATCCTATATCGCAGGGGAATCAACCTCCCCCTGCTCTGGTGTCTCCGAAAAAGGGAAGGGTTGCACGTCACGAAAGAGTTACATGCCGAAGTGTGCAGTAATCATATCCAGTCATAAGCCCTGTACTTTCAAGCATTACGACTCGAATATTATTGGCCTACCATGAAGCGAGACGCAAAGGCCATAGCCTAGAAGTACCTGCAGTGCTAGAAGCACGCCCCAATCAGTCGCGCACTCCAACCCCTGATGAGCCCATGATCGTTCGCCTAATAGGGGATTGATATCCTCAGCGCCTTCCCGAAAGCATTAGGAAGACGGCAGTTCATAATTGTCACTGTGGACTACCTCACAAGGTGAGTGGAGGCCAAGGCCATGGCTAAAATCATGGAGAGGAGTATAGAGTCATTTGTTAGAAACAACATTCTCTCCCAGTTTGGAGTCCCCTATGCACTGATCATAGATAATGGTCGATAATTTGACAACCCTAAGTTTAGAGAATTCTACGCCAAGCACCACATCGCCACGCACTTCACCTTGGTTGCCCACTCCCAATCAAAAGGACAGGTAAAGGTAACCAATCAGGTCATTTTAGACAGTCTTAAGAAGCACATAGACCGATTTCATGGCACTTAGGCCGATGAGCTACCTAATATTTTGTGGGGGTACAGGACCACGTACCGTACTTCGACGATTGAGACCCTCTTCCATCTGGCTTTCAGGTCAGAAGTTGTCCTCTCTATCGAACTTAAACTCCCCAATATCCAGACTCAAAGTTTTGATGTCGCCCTAAATGACTCATTGTTGCAGGCAAGCGTCGATACAATCAAGGAAATAGGAGACCTCACTGTTGCTCGAGTTACTGCATACCAACATTGGGCCACCTGGTATTATGATCAAAAGGTCTAACACAAGGAATTCAAGCTTAGCAAACTAGTGTACCAAAAATTGGAAGCCACTGGTTCCAGAGAAGGCCAGGGCAAGCTAGCCCCCAATTGGGAAGATCCGGTCAAAGTTAGGGAGAAATTAGGTAATGGAGCATACAAGCTAGAAAGATTGGATGGCGAATTTATCCCGCATACATGGAACGCCGACAATCTACACCTCTACTTTGATTACAGTTTCATCATGTACAATTTTATTTTCAATTTGAGTCAAAATAAAAAGCTCTCAATTGATTGCGTACTTCTCTCTCTCTCTCTCCTTTTGTTTCAGTTGCCTTGCTAGCCTTTCAAAAAGGCACTAAAATAGTTAATCGGGCAGGTTAGAACGCCATCAACTTAACACCTTAGCGTAACCTTAGCAAAGGGAAACACCCCTTACACAAAGGAACTCCCATGAACCGGGAAGGTTAGAATGCCACCGACCTAACCCCCTTAAGATAACCTCAGCAAAGAGAAATACCCCTTGAATAGAGAAACTCCCATGAATCAAGTGGGTTAGAACGTCACCGACCTGACCCCCTTAGGGTAACCTTAGTAAGGGGAAACACCCTCCCTTGCATAAAGGAACTCCTACGAATTGGGTAAGTCGAAATGCCACCAACCTAACCCCCTTAGGTTAACCTCGGTAAGGGGAAACACCCCTTGCATAGAGGAACTCTCACGAATTAGATAGGATGGAACTCCACCAACCTGACCCCTAAAGGTAATCTCAGTAAGGGGAAACACCCCTTACATAAAGAAACTCTCTTAATAAAACCTTGACTAAGGGTCCACAAAATTTATAGAGAGAATAGCGAAAGACTTTCGAAAAACTTCATTTATTTATTCTACACCTTTATATACAGAGCAAAGGCCAGCATCCCGGCCCTAACTACATAAAAAAAAAAAAAAATTACAGAATCCCACTACTACCTTGGATCAGCTAGCTCAGGTAACTCTGAAAAATCCAAGGCATCAATCTGCTCTGAGCGCTGATTCGCGGGCACTTCGGTCGGCAAGCCTTGAGCCATAAGGGAGCACAAGACATACGAATCAGGAGTGACAAGACCCCCTACAGGTTGATCTTCCCTAGGGACAGCTTCTAAGGCATCCTCTTGCTGAGTTGCCAAGGTAAGGCCAGATGTAGAAGAGCCCTACCCTGCCTTGCCCTAGCAACAGAAGACATGCCTGTGTCTTCAACAACTACCTGAGTGAACTCCCATCACACTAAGGCTTCCCTCTGCTCGTTGAATGTAGGAAAGTCTAGAAAATCGAAGAAGCTCAGGTTTAGATCTGGATAATGGGAGAAGATTTCTCTCCTGGTGAAGCTAGCAAAATCAGTAGATAGGTCCTCCAGCTCCTCTAGCTACTCCTTGGTAGCCCTGTAGTTGGCAACTACCTTCCTTGCGGCAGCATCACTGAAGACCTCCCCACTTTCCATCTTAGAGATGATCTCTTCCATCTCCAAAACCCTGCCCTACAGCTCCCCGACTTGTTGCTCCAGAATGGCCTTCAAGCCAACCAACTCAAGCGACGTGGCCCTAACGCCCTCACACTCAAATACCTTCATCGCCAGCTTAGCTTTCAGCTTGGCCACATAAACCTTCAGCTCGGCATTTTTCTTTTTTGATTCGAGCCCTAGCTGTGCCCTCTTCCTCCAGTCATTACGAGAGACGACCTTTGTTTTCTGCTCATTCTCCAGCCAAGCCTTCAGATCCATGACCTTCTAGGCATCCCTCTCTACTTTACCCCTCTCTTGCTCTACATGCTTGAGCCTCGCCTGAAGCCTTGCTACCTACATAATAAAGCAGTGGAGGCGATTGTTAGCTTGAGCAGATTTTCTCAAGTACCTCTTAATAGAAGTCTCCGCCTCTAGCAGACACTTCTTCTGCCAATGCAACTTCTCTCGTAATCTAGTTACCTCTTTTTGGGTGGCATGGGACTTGCTTAGCTCAAGGGGCACTTGGCTATAGTACTGTAAGATGAAAATAGAAGGCACAAGTTAGTACTAGATGCTAAAATACAACACTCCAACAGCATGGAAGACCTACTTACCACATTAGGGTACTCAAGTAGCCTGCGGTTTGTATGGGGTCACCCACACCCTTTTAGGAGATCCTTTCTAGCACAACCCAGTCACTAGGGGGGTAAGACCCCATTAAAGCCTGGTAACTGAGGGTTTTGTGCTACAGTGTCAGGTTGTCAACATGGACCTCCCATTTTAGCCTTAAGATCTTTCCCTAGGCCCTCTTCTTCTACACCTCGGGGACCTCCCTCTTCAGCACATCGTCCAAGGAAGTGTATGGCGCTTCTATGAATGAGTCTAGCCCTAGCCCCATCTTTCGAAAGTTATTGAAGACATCTAAAAACTCGTCCCCAACGTCATCCACGCTCTGGAAGGGATGAGCCAAGGGCCACTCGTTCCATTTCCCTTTAGTTAAAGGTTCCTTTATTTACTAAGGGCTTTTGCCTCTTCGTCCTTGGACCTGGCTCCCTAAGTACCCCGGGAGCCTTATGCTTATCGCCCATGGCTATAGGTAAGGTACCTATCTCCCCGATTCCTCCCTTAACTACCCTTAAAGGGGACAACACCTACACGTCGAGCCCCTCTGTGTCGATACCTTCGTTGCCCACAATGATAGGCTCAGATAAGTAGATAACAGGAATGGGTAGAGCTATACTTAAGGGCACCATAGCCATCAACTCATCCCGAATGACGAGGGGAATCCCCTAAGGCACAGACTTCTACAACAGCTTGCTAGTCTCTCCGAGCCCCGGCTTCAACTTTGCTACCTTCCATGTCGACTGACTCACCTTTAATCGCACATGGCGTCGATTCATCAAATCATCCATAGATGAACGAGGCACGCTCGAAGCCAAGCTCTTGCCTGTAGGAAGACTAATCTAAAGGTTAGAAAAAGAAAATAAGGACAAATCAAAGGCAACTACCACTACCATTTGTAAAACACTGCCGTAACCAGCATAACCAAGGAAATCTACCCATCCTACAAGCGTCGGATGAAGCACCCTGACACTAGCACAACAAACAAGCACATAGGAATGAACTAGTACCTTTAACCTACTTCTCCGCTATAGCTTTCTTTATGCTGGTGAAGAGCTCGGAGATTGGGTGCCGGAAATACCTTTCTACAGTCTCCGTTGCATTTATCTCTTAGCCATCTCTCAGCTCTATGAAGGCCAAGATCTCCTAGACGGTCTCAGCGTCACTCAACTCAAGCCTCTTCTCACCTCCAATACAGACCATTCCAGTCCATCAGGTCCAGAAGGTAACCTCTTCAAGCAACTCCACCACCACGTATTTGTCCTACTAGCCTTTAACCAAGTCAACAAGGCCGCAGAATAATTTCTTTCTCAAGTGCAGCTAAAGGTAAGGCCACCCCCCAACACTATTCCATATGTAGAAGTAGCAAAAGAGCTCGGGAGTAGCCCTTATCACTAAGTATTTGCAGAGCACCTAAAATGCCTTTAACACCCTCTACTGATTCGGAGGGATTTACGACAGGCTGCAGCGATGATAATCGAAAAACTCCCTCTCAAAATGACTTGTAAGCAGGCGATGCCCAAACTCTAAGAACTACTCAAAAACCGCAAAGTGCCTCCTCGATAGTAAGGCTACCCATTCATTCCTGTGTAGCAACCTAATATGCCATCCGGGTATCACCCCCATAAGGAAGTTGTTAATGACCCAGTTAGGGGCAAAATCCTTACTTTTGCTTATATAGGCCATTAGGCCCCTTCTCCATACCAAGAGTGTTGAATAAATCCTTAGCGAGATACAAGGGAATATTTGCGTACAAGTCTCTAGGGATGACATTAATGATTCTAGCCCTGCCTAATGTTTCAACGGCCATCCTCATAGGTTGGTCGAGTTGTGCTAATGACAACACTTCACCTTCCTGTGCCCAAAGAGGATCACTCCTTGTAGAATCTAAACTAGAGGTAAGTTCCAACAAAAAAGAGTTAGCCTCACCCTCGTTAGTGGACATGATTGTGATTCTTGAAAAGAAAAATTGAAGCTTTTGAAGAAGGTTTGAGAGTTCGAATGCAAACGTAGAAATTATGACAATTGAGCTAAAAGATTGCAAAAAAGCATTCTCTCTTTAAAATCCTCCTATTTATAGGAAAACCACCTAGGAAGCCGTACAGGCAGTTATGCGGATACGTATAAACATGAATCCCTTAGAATGCTGCCTAGCAGGCACGTAGAAAGCATCTTGATTAGACAGCTACCTTTAAAAGAGCAAAAAGCATGTAGCTATACACTAGTTTACTGCAACACAACACCTATCACGTCGCATTTAATGCATAGAATATAAGTGGGCAAAAGTTGCATTTTGAAAGCCCCTTTAATAGGAAGCTTCTTCAGGGCCCATATGATCTGCACCTAGTCAATGTTATGAAGACACGATGCATTTATGTCCGCTTAATCCCTATTAGACCCTGTTCAAGTAGACCGGTCTGTAACATTGGAGCACCTTAGCACCCTTGCCCGCCTAACCTCAGATACTTTCAGACCGACAGACGACTGCCTAGGACAACTTACCACTTTAGGCCTTCTTACCTTGGATCATCCATCACTTCAAATCTACAACCTCATCACATCTGCATCATAGCATCGAATCGAACTTCCTAAAGTTGGATTGATCACATCTAAGCGGCCCATGCATTCCTTCTCCTTACCTCTTCTTTAGTAATGAGACTATAGGGGAGGGCAAGTATTGACGGGGTACTTTAGGAAGGGACCTCTTAAGCCCGCCCAAATCCACCAAGCCTTATCTCCCTAGGCTCACCTCTGTAGGCCTCAGGCTTGGCCCTTAGTAACCTAAGCCCATGAAGAACTGTAACAGCCATAAACTACAGGGATAAAACAAATACGTCCTAAATATTAGAGACACGTTGGATACAACAAATCTACTCTCCCACACTTACAAGAAAAGATCTCTTCCACTAACTGATCTCCAACGTGCAGCTCCACTCTATTATATATACCAGACATCTACCAATAGTAACCCTCTTTATAGACTCTACATTCTAAGCCTGCGCATTTAGTATTCTATTCCACAAAAAGCCTATTGCTGACTTAAGTATTGCAATGGCCATATTAGACAACCCCTCAGTATCTCTTCACTGTGTATTGTTTTGTAGGTTCAATATAGACAGACCTCAATCAACTACCGGTAAAAACTGAAGAACGACATAATAGAAATTTGATAATTTGAATATATTTAATTTTAAAAAATTGTTATTCAATAAGAGTTGATTCAAGCCTAACATAAATGCTTATCCAACTAATTGGATAAAAGGATCATGTTATGGTTTTTCAAATGTGAACCAATTAAGAATCAGACATGAAATATGTAACATATTAAGATAATGGATAAAAAATAAGGAAAGTGGGTTAAGGTAGTCATCTTTAAAAAATTTTGCAAAAGCTATCCATTTTAAGTTTTTCTTTTGACTCATGGGGCTATATGGTAAAATAAAGATTATAATATATGTATATATATGAAGAGATAAAATATCAAAACTAGGAGACGAATCCAGGAGGGCCAAAGCTAGAGGTCGTAAGCATCAACATGTTTCGATTTGATCCTTAACTGCATGGTTTTATGTCTTTCTCAATAAAAAATTGACTTCTTATACCTAATTATGTGTTAAAACTTTGTACCTTAATAGACATTTGATAGAATGGATTGGATTTGAATATTATTTTCAAGTTATAACATTGGTGAAAGAAAAAAATATAAAAACATTTCTAATTATATAAAGTTCGGAAGGAAGGCATAGGAAGCCGGGTATGAAATTATAATCAATTTGTTTGCCTTATACTCTAATAAGTGATCACCTAAAATATAATGAAGGTAAATAAAACTAGACATATAACATAGTCCTTGTTGGTGCCTTTCAATTTGGCGTACGTAATAAGAATAACCAGTCAAGCTTACGATGGATCTGAACTTGGCCAACAGCCAGACCGGCTCTAAATCGGCTCGAAACCATTGGTTTATTGGTTTAGTCATGATTGAACCGTAACCAATTTATAAGAGAGACAATTTTGGAACAATTTAATCAACTCAACAATTTAATGATATGTTTGACCTTTGAATCATTTTTTTTTAATATTTAATTTTTTTATTAATCTTATTAATTATTTTTTTAATATATTAATAATTTCTAATAACATAACCTCCTTTTTTTAAGTATACTAATTCATTAATAATTTTTAATTTTTTAATTAATTTTCGACTTAATATAATTCCAACTTTTTTATTTTTTACCTCTTAAATTTTATCTTTTTCTCATATTCAAGTTTTTAACATTTAAAAGCTTTTACAAAAAGAATTTATATTAACTTATATTGAATTTTAATTATTCTTAATACATAATTAACTTATGATTAATCATTTATCATTAATTTAATAATATTATTTTTAAAAAATTATCATTCACCATCATAAAAAAAATATCTTTAACATGTTATAATTTAATGGATATCATCCAATTATTTTTTTTCGATTTAATGGTATCCTTTTTCTCTCTCTCTCTCTTAAAAGAGATAAACTAGCCAAGCCAACCTACCGACTTAGCAGGCTGACCTAATAATTCTACCCTCTTAAATTGTTTAAGTCCTATAATTTTCAAGCCAAGTTGATTTATAATTTAGAACCAACCATCACATATCACACGTGTCTAGATGATCATAGCAATATGCTATGCAAGTAACTAGAATCGGTCGTACGTGCTCCCAAATAGAGTCTTACAAGCAATGATCTTTTGTCTTCCTTTCTTTTTTTCCTTTTCTTTCTTTACTTTTTCCTTTTTTATATATTTTTTTCCCATCTATTGGTTATAATTTAAAAAAATAAAGAATTGAACTTAACTTATCTAATTAAAAAATCAATATTTATACTATTAAATTACAATAACCTTAATTTATATTGTTAAGTTATAAAAATTTTCTTTTTCTTACCATAAAACCTACCCGTAAACTGTTTACTGTCAACTTTTTAGTGTAAACGGCAAGTTTTAGATCACAAGATCTGTATTTTGCTATTACATATGTAATATACTATACACGTCTTGTAAGATGACTTTAATAAATATAATTAAATTTTATATCTAATAAATATCTAAGTAGCGTTATATGAATTAAATCGCCTATTTAATGGCTAAAGACGTCACGCAAGTTCTCAGACTAAGAAATAAACCACAAGTAATAGCACGTGTCGTTTTCACTCGATGTTAACTTATATTATAATTATAAATGAAAATTTCACTTTTCTTTTATCATTGTTTTTACCTTTTTTGGTTTTGCATGTTTGTATCTTTCTTCTTAATACTTTATATAACATGTATTTTATCATTACTTCTCATGGTTAGTCGGTCTACACACATTTATAATAATTAATTTAATAATAAAATACTATTAAATGTATTTAAACAAATATTATATATAATAAAAATTATAAAACTAAAAAGGCACATAAAAAATTCAATCCACATATCATTGATAATGTTGTTGACCACCTTCTAACCTTAGGATAGTTGATAAGAGCCATTAAAAATTCATTAAAGGTCTCACTAATTTTATGTGTCACGCTCTCAATAAAAGTATTGCTAAAAATAAATAGATCGTCAAATTAGTTGTTTGGGCATCTAGTAATTGAATACTAATAAAGCGGAAGGAAGAATGAGGCATTAAACCTTGACCATCGATTAATTTAATGTAAATAATTATAATATTTTAATTCAAAATTTCAATAAGGGGGAATTACATACATTAGTTAAATCAATCTCTATACAAATTGCTTCTAAAAAAATGAAAAAAAAAAAAGATCAATTTAGTATGTTTCTATAGAGAAAAGTTATTCCAATAAACCCCAAGGAATTAGCCTAATGGTTAAGACCTAAAACATATTCATGACAATTTACATGAAATCTTAAGTTCAAATTCCATTATGAACGCTTCTTAAAAAACCTACATAATGCAAGTTATTCTTACTCAATACATGAGTCTCGTAAAGTGGTTTATGTGCATAGAGATAACCGATAATAATACAGTCGTGCTCCTCCGTTATAAAAAAATAAAAAGAAAAGTTATTTGAAAATAAAGGAAAAATATTGAAATGGTTTTATCTTTTAATTTTTTTTCTACCGTAATCCTAATGTTAATCGAGAAATATAATTTATACAAAAATTAAAAATATTTTTTTAGTTCCTCTATAAATGCCTCTAAATACAAATTTTAACATTTATTTATTCTTACAATACTAATCATCTAAACATTTAATGAAATTTCAAAATCAAACAATTAGATACATATATTTAGGAAATATATCTCTATGTGAATGCATTCTAATGAAATTCTAAAATCACATAAATAAATACATATGTTAAAGAAATATATCCCATGTAAGATATGATAAAAACTAAAAAATTAAACTATTTGTATGAAAGTAAGGTTTGCATGCAAGAAAATAGGGTTTTGGGGAGTGGGATTAGATGAGGAAGGTTGGCATATGAAGTAAGTTAATGAATTGATAGAGAGATTAAAGGCAAGAGAGAAATTAGGAAGAGAGAACTTGAGATAAAAAAGAAATCAATCAAGTTGATAAATTTACTAATATTATAATATATTTATAGTTTTAAAAAGTCAGTTTAATATTATTACTTTTGTTATATAAAATTATATTGAAGAATTAAACAGTAATTTAAAAAAAAAAAAAGATATTAGTGATGGTTACTTAAATCTCGTGAGACTCATAATTAATATGGTGATAACAATATATTAAAGGTGATAAAGAGTTTGCTATGATTGTGAAATACAAAAATGACTAATAGACAGAAAATGTATTCTGAATTTTTATATTGAAATATACGTGTCATTAACCGTGCATCACTCTCTTAACATATTTTCCTTTTTAAGATTTTATTATTTGGTCCAGTAAGTTTCGGCTTCCATTCATGAAAGGAAATTCAGCCATTCCATCATCTCTTTTATGAAATAACATGAAATAATTGAAAAAAAAAAAAGGGAACCACAAAGCCGAAGAGACTTATAATATATTTCCATGCGTCGATCTATACTTTTCAAGCATGTTTGTGAGTACCAAATGCACGTTTTAGAAAATACAAAGGTTAGTGAGTTACTAGATTAATCTTTTGTTGATGAAAGTGGATTGAGTTAATAGTGAGTTAACTCTTGTGGTATTAGCTGGAGAGAGGATTTAATAATCAATTTTTCAGAAAGGATAATTAAGGGAATAATATGATATAAAATTGCCAAAGACACCAAAAACAATTAAGAAAAGCTTTTCCGCTTATATATACTTATAAACTTTCGGTTGCATTTAGTATCCAAAAATGATACAATGATACGAAATGTTTAATCAATTTATAAGGACTGATGACACACTTGGAGGACAAAATGATACATGAGTGAGAACGACGTGAAGGTAGGTCTTGCCCACATATCAAGGATCCATGTGAGCCACGAATAGTTATAAAAGTAATAGAATAGAAGCTGTATCCCTCGACACTCCACTAACGAAAAGCTTATAAAGGTGTTGTTTGAATTTTTTTTTTTTTAATTTATATCTTATCTATATTTTATCCATATCTTATTTAAAATTTAGTATTTAAAAAATTATTTTATCTATATTTTATCTTATTTTATTTCATAATTATAATGAAAAATGGTGATNAGCAATGATCTTTTGTCTTCCTTTCTTTTTTTCCTTTTCTTTCTTTACTTTTTCCTTTTTTATATATTTTTTTCCCATCTATTGGTTATAATTTAAAAAAATAAAGAATTGAACTTAACTTATCTAATTAAAAAATCAATATTTATACTATTAAATTACAATAACCTTAATTTATATTGTTAAGTTATAAAAATTTTCTTTTTCTTACCATAAAACCTACCCGTAAACTGTTTACTGTCAACTTTTTAGTGTAAACGGCAAGTTTTAGATCACAAGATCTGTATTTTGCTATTACATATGTAATATACTATACACGTCTTGTAAGATGACTTTAATAAATATAATTAAATTTTATATCTAATAAATATCTAAGTAGCGTTATATGAATTAAATCGCCTATTTAATGGCTAAAGACGTCACGCAAGTTCTCAGACTAAGAAATAAACCACAAGTAATAGCACGTGTCGTTTTCACTCGATGTTAACTTATATTATAATTATAAATGAAAATTTCACTTTTCTTTTATCATTGTTTTTACCTTTTTTGGTTTTGCATGTTTGTATCTTTCTTCTTAATACTTTATATAACATGTATTTTATCATTACTTCTCATGGTTAGTCGGTCTACACACATTTATAATAATTAATTTAATAATAAAATACTATTAAATGTATTTAAACAAATATTATATATAATAAAAATTATAAAACTAAAAAGGCACATAAAAAATTCAATCCACATATCATTGATAATGTTGTTGACCACCTTCTAACCTTAGGATAGTTGATAAGAGCCATTAAAAATTCATTAAAGGTCTCACTAATTTTATGTGTCACGCTCTCAATAAAAGTATTGCTAAAAATAAATAGATCGTCAAATTAGTTGTTTGGGCATCTAGTAATTGAATACTAATAAAGCGGAAGGAAGAATGAGGCATTAAACCTTGACCATCGATTAATTTAATGTAAATAATTATAATATTTTAATTCAAAATTTCAATAAGGGGGAATTACATACATTAGTTAAATCAATCTCTATACAAATTGCTTCTAAAAAAATGAAAAAAAAAAAAGATCAATTTAGTATGTTTCTATAGAGAAAAGTTATTCCAATAAACCCCAAGGAATTAGCCTAATGGTTAAGACCTAAAACATATTCATGACAATTTACATGAAATCTTAAGTTCAAATTCCATTATGAACGCTTCTTAAAAAACCTACATAATGCAAGTTATTCTTACTCAATACATGAGTCTCGTAAAGTGGTTTATGTGCATAGAGATAACCGATAATAATACAGTCGTGCTCCTCCGTTATAAAAAAATAAAAAGAAAAGTTATTTGAAAATAAAGGAAAAATATTGAAATGGTTTTATCTTTTAATTTTTTTTCTACCGTAATCCTAATGTTAATCGAGAAATATAATTTATACAAAAATTAAAAATATTTTTTTAGTTCCTCTATAAATGCCTCTAAATACAAATTTTAACATTTATTTATTCTTACAATACTAATCATCTAAACATTTAATGAAATTTCAAAATCAAACAATTAGATACATATATTTAGGAAATATATCTCTATGTGAATGCATTCTAATGAAATTCTAAAATCACATAAATAAATACATATGTTAAAGAAATATATCCCATGTAAGATATGATAAAAACTAAAAAATTAAACTATTTGTATGAAAGTAAGGTTTGCATGCAAGAAAATAGGGTTTTGGGGAGTGGGATTAGATGAGGAAGGTTGGCATATGAAGTAAGTTAATGAATTGATAGAGAGATTAAAGGCAAGAGAGAAATTAGGAAGAGAGAACTTGAGATAAAAAAGAAATCAATCAAGTTGATAAATTTACTAATATTATAATATATTTATAGTTTTAAAAAGTCAGTTTAATATTATTACTTTTGTTATATAAAATTATATTGAAGAATTAAACAGTAATTTAAAAAAAAAAAAAGATATTAGTGATGGTTACTTAAATCTCGTGAGACTCATAATTAATATGGTGATAACAATATATTAAAGGTGATAAAGAGTTTGCTATGATTGTGAAATACAAAAATGACTAATAGACAGAAAATGTATTCTGAATTTTTATATTGAAATATACGTGTCATTAACCGTGCATCACTCTCTTAACATATTTTCCTTTTTAAGATTTTATTATTTGGTCCAGTAAGTTTCGGCTTCCATTCATGAAAGGAAATTCAGCCATTCCATCATCTCTTTTATGAAATAACATGAAATAATTGAAAAAAAAAAAAGGGAACCACAAAGCCGAAGAGACTTATAATATATTTCCATGCGTCGATCTATACTTTTCAAGCATGTTTGTGAGTACCAAATGCACGTTTTAGAAAATACAAAGGTTAGTGAGTTACTAGATTAATCTTTTGTTGATGAAAGTGGATTGAGTTAATAGTGAGTTAACTCTTGTGGTATTAGCTGGAGAGAGGATTTAATAATCAATTTTTCAGAAAGGATAATTAAGGGAATAATATGATATAAAATTGCCAAAGACACCAAAAACAATTAAGAAAAGCTTTTCCGCTTATATATACTTATAAACTTTCGGTTGCATTTAGTATCCAAAAATGATACAATGATACGAAATGTTTAATCAATTTATAAGGACTGATGACACACTTGGAGGACAAAATGATACATGAGTGAGAACGACGTGAAGGTAGGTCTTGCCCACATATCAAGGATCCATGTGAGCCACGAATAGTTATAAAAGTAATAGAATAGAAGCTGTATCCCTCGACACTCCACTAACGAAAAGCTTATAAAGGTGTTGTTTGAATTTTTTTTTTTTTAATTTATATCTTATCTATATTTTATCCATATCTTATTTAAAATTTAGTATTTAAAAAATTATTTTATCTATATTTTATCTTATTTTATTTCATAATTATAATGAAAAATGGTGATTAAGTATCAAGAATTGAAAAATGAAAATTTATGTGCTTTTAAGAAAAAAAATTTAAAAAATATATTTTATAAATTAGAAATGATGATTTAATTTTTATTTTTGTAAATATAAATAAAATAAAGATAAATAAATTCAATTTTATTGAGATTTATTAGGTATTTAATTTAAAAAGAAAGGTATATATGAAATTACATTTTCATCTTTTTAGGGTTTTATTTTTACTATATACAAAACTCAAGTAGACACCAATAAGGCCATACTGATAATATTTGAAATTTCAATATTTTTCACTGCAATCAAATCTAGTATCAATAGGACTATCGAAAAAAAAATTCTAATATCAAAAGATATAAAAGCTTTTCCTTATCGAATTAAACTTTCAAAAAATTTGTCTGAGCTCGAAAGCTTGAATACCCTTATTTTCATATATTAACTTGAGCTTAATCGAATTATGCCCTTTGAATTTTAATTCAACATAAAATATTTTTAAAATATTAAAAAAAAAAAAAAAGAAGGAGAAGGAGGAAGAGGAGGAGGAGAAAAAAACAATAGCATCATGAAATTGATTATTTCGCATAATTCGAACCAAGTTCATCTGAACTTTGAATGTTTTCGACAAAAACTGAGCTTGGAGTCATGTAATCTCTAATTAAACATTAGTTAATAACTTAATATCATCTTTATTCGTAAGGATATCGACTTCTTCAATATCTTAAGGAATTTTCCTTTTAAAAAGATTTTAAGAATCTCTTCATTTTCTTTGTAAGGTTATTAAGGTTAAAGAACCGATCCTTAGGCAAAAAAGCACCGACCCTTTGACTAAAGACCGAGAATTAGCCAAGCAATGCACTTCATCACTAAGTGCCTTCAAGGTACGTATATCAGATAACCCGTATCTTAATAACTACTCTAGGCTAAACATTTGGACCGTAAAATGTAATATCAACCCAACTATAATCTGAAATCTGAGATGCAAAACAGAATGAAACATAGAGGCTAAAACTGAACAACTAAATTAAACAAAGAACAGATAACAGACACGATCAGGAGACAGAGCATAAGTAGACCCACATGGGATCTTCGTTATTACTCTCACACAGAAGATGTCTTTTAAAGTTTCCTGAACTGTTTTCTTATTGCTAGTTCTATCTATAGCACCCCAAAAGTCCTATCAGTTCTTTTAGCAGCCTCAACTGATACAAGAGTACAGCAAGAACCTCTTTTGATGTAGAACTACTGAGCTCCCAAGATTTCAGCAGAACCATCTTTTTCTTGAGTACATACACGGATGCAAAGTCGCCAAGGAAAACATACCGTCACTTCAATTTTTTTTTTTTCACCATTTCCTAATCCACCACATTATAGACTTTCCTGATTTCACGTTTACCTCCAGAAAAGCTGGGATGCGGCTGCACATCGTCATGTATTACTCTTCAACTACGTTAACCAACTCATACTCCACGAGTGATAGGTTATTATCTTCTTTAACGGTGAAGCTTGCAGGTTCAGTCACCTCGATCCTCCCCCACTTGTCAACAGCGAGCCTCATGGATCCCTTGAACATGTCGATCTTTGCATTGCGTAGGATTACAGTGGAATCAGGTTTCATCAAGTCAACTGCAAAATTAACATCAAGAGCATGTTAATACAATGCTTATGGAAAGGAAATAAAAAGACCATGTCGACGAACAAGTCAGCAGACTATTTTTATCAAATTATGGAATACAATTTTTTAGGTTGATTCAAAAGTAGCAATCAATTCAACCGCCTAAATCAAAATAATACATAACAAACATTAATCATGATTTCTTAAAGCAGCAGAATAGTCTGAGAAAGAAAATTCACACCAATAAACAAGATATCAAATTACTTAACCAGTCTAAATAAAAGACTGAGGATAATTATTTTGTGCTGAAAGTCAGGGGAAATAATTGATGAGGCATCACATGCAAAGAAAGCAATGATTCAAGAGCAAAATACCCAAAGTATATAATCATTTATATCTTCAAAATCTAGTCATCACAATCTTTGTTGAATAGACAGTCACACAAGTTATATCACATAAATAATTACCTTGCTCATTTCTAGCTGTAAATACAATTATTCCTGTCTCATCTCCAACCAAGCACTCAGCGATTCTCATTTGGCGCATTTGTGACCCATCAGGGCGGCCCTTCTGCAGCACCATTTTTGAACTAACAACTTTCACAGTAAGAGTGTGTCCACCGGTTCCAGGACGCAACTGATCAACCTTAGTGAAAACAGGCTTTCTCATAGCAGGCTTTGAGTCGGCCATCTGAAAATTGATTCACATTGAAATTAACAATCAATCGACCAATTCCATCCTTTGTCAGGATCTGTAAACTATCAGCTAAGAAGACAGATTCACAAGAGGAAAGAAAGCCAAGATGAAACTCTGAATAGCATTTATGGCCATAATTGATGCCACAACTTCACATTCCAAATTTTCTCCAATTCCACAATCCAACAGACACCTATTGTAAGCTGCTTTCAATCTTTTGCAACACAACTACACCACCAAATTCCAGCCCTGGAACTGTTCATTACTTACTTCCTCAAAGTTAACATACTTTTAATCCCTCGTTAATTCTCCACCAGTCAATAACAGCCCATGTACTCGCCCAATATTAACCAAAAAAAGAGATAACAATCATTAAATGACATCAATATATTCCCACTTGAACAGAAATAACTACAGACAATGCACATCTATAATCCACATGTTATAAAGAAATTCCCAAAACTGCAATTACAGCCATAAGAGAAGCCAAAATCATTCATTCATAATATCTTCAAATCCTTAATCCATGACACACGCACTCTAAATATCTTCTATGTCTACAGAAACATGACTACACCAACATCTTGAGCATTTCCAGAATAGCAAGCAAGTCAAATAATCAATAAAAGGGTGTGATGGGCCACCAATAAAAAGATTCCTAAAGGTACAGCATTATTTACGCACAACTCACACCCTACAGAACCAAGAGGATGCGAGCACTGTAAAAATCCAAAACATTATTGAATTGGTAAAGATTATACTTTCATCGAGCAATTGAAGTGTTTATTTCTTTTCTTAGTAATAGAAAACGGGATTACATGCAAAATTATGAGATAAATATCTTAAATGTGTGATTATGCTTCAAAAGCATGATTTTAACCCAGAACTTACTATAATTGCATTAACATCACTGAATTGTCATAAAAAACACGACACTTCTGCAAACTTTATTAGCACTTTGGGAAGGTAAATATACTTCTAAATATGTTTTGGGCATAAAGTAAATGCCTTTGGACTTTTAGAAGTCACCATGCAACAGAATGGACATGGAGATCATGTCAATAAAAATGTATTTACCGCAATGAATTGCAACTAAGAATGTGACAATTTGGTCAATTTTAAAAGAAGCTTGGGAATATAAATACAGCATTTATCGAATGAAAATCATGCTTTTGGAAATTTTAAGGTAATCATGCAATGAAAAATGTAATGGGGGTCATGCTGCAGTATCCTACAAAATTACATCGATAAAAGTTCATTTACCACTCCAAAATGCCAGCGAGAACATGACAGTTTGGTAAATTTTGTAAGCATTTCAAGGAGGTAAATATACTAGTTAATAAATTTTGGATGAAAAGTAGGCTTTTGAAGTTTTGGGGGTTTAACTGTACAAAAATAGCTGCAGTGCTTATGCTGCAAGCATCCTAAAAGTACACACTGATCAATAGAATACATTATCCGTCCAAATTTTAGTGTCTTAATAGAAATGAGTAAATTAAATCGTCACCTGAAAGACAAATTTCATCATTTCTCAATTCTAAGTCACTTTCAACATTGAACATTCAAGAAATTCACAAAGAATCGTCCCAAAAGAATAGACATTAAGCACCGCCCACCGCCATTGGCCGTCAGCCTTATAGTATTCGTTAAACAATAGTTTGCATAACAAATAACAAGAAACTTTCACACTTAACAACATTAAGCAAATGTAAAAATTTTAATATTTCACATCTTAAGGAATCTCTGAGGCATCCATTAATATTTTCTTAATGAATATCTGAAGAACAGAGACAGTCTAACCCACTAAAACACACCATAAAAACTACGTACAATGCCCAACAAACAAAAATTATATCATCAACCTTAACAACGAAAGGTGAAAACCTCAACAAATGCACTCGGTGCATTCATTAACGTTATCCAAATCCACATTCAAAAGAAAAAGCCGTATTCCAACCCACTAATAAGGCACACACCATGAAAACGAAAACTACACGAAATGCACAAGAAACAAAAATTATACATCCCAACAACGAAAAACAAAACCAAAAACACAATTGGGTAAGCAAAGATTGTACCTTTTCTAAACGAAATTGAAGAAATAAGAGGAGGGTGTGGATCTGGTTTTCGGAGGCGTGTTTGAGTGTGTATTCAGAAAGTTCTTCTTTCTTAGCTTTAAGTGATGAATGAAAAGGAATTGCGTCTGTATCGTTTTGGAGTTTGGTGGTGATGTGGGTTGAAAAAGAAAATATGGAATAGCGTCGAATTCGCTTTTTGAACGACGCAAGGGTTTTACTGCGTCCATGGCCTTTGGTGTTCCTAATTTGATCTCGACCGTTCGTTGTTGTGTTGGACAGCTAATATGATTTGTTGGATTATTATAAATGCTCGTTTTTTTTGGACACGGAGGAAATGAATTAGTAGACACCTGATTTATTCTCCAAAACCAATTCTTACGTAGCTGGTCGGATGAGACATACAAGTAGAAATGTGAGTCTCCGCGTCCATATATTTATTGTAATCTTAAGAAATTGCATCCATCAATCACTTTTAAGGATGAGTTATTCGGAACAGTGGTGATGGTAACAGCTAATTACTGGTGGTGATTAACAATAACCGAAAATTAAAAAAAAATAATATTCTTTTCCTTCAAATGAAGTTGATTTCCTTCATTTTTCATTAATATTTTCCATAAGAATTAATCATTCATTTAGTTGATTTGCTTGTAAATTGTTAAAATATTTTTTATGTGGTTTTCTCTTTTAATCTTTTGGCATGATTTTGCTTTTTATTTCACCAATGAGACAAGATAATGAAAAGAAAAGAAGCATGTATCTATAAAATCCCGTCATTATAAAATTTCCATACTTCCTTACACAAATATGCTTTTCTATGTTAATTCCTTTTTTAAAAAAAAAAAATTTGCAAATGATTGGAATAAAAGATTAAAGTTTATCAAGACCACACAATACCTTGATATAAATGTTTCAATAAATATTTTAAAGTCCGAAGTATTTTAGTTATTGCTCCTTCAAAATAATTAATTAAAGTCCCTTATTTTGCAAAATCAGAATCGTAATCGGACCACTCGTTTAACTACTTTTTCTTTTCGATCGAAAGAAAAAGAAACCAAGAAACTTCCTCTTTCTCTTTATTCTTTGGGAGGTTTTGCCATCCCTTCCTCACTTTAAGGTTTGAGCACATTCCCTCTATTCAAAGTAAGCTTTTGTCTTCCTTTCCCTTTTCTCCCAAGTGGTTAAGAAAGGGAAAATCCTAATTAGGTTTTCTGGATAATGAGAGATAAGGTATGACACGTGAAAAAAGAAAGGAAGTCCTATAAAGATTTGATAAGTGATTGGTTTCAATTAAGATTTATTTGATTTCGATAATAAGCTATATTATTATAGAGTTTTTGCCTATAGAGCTTCTTCGATTTAGTTGTGAACTATAAGCTAATGTCTGTAAGAGAAAACACGGTTAATAAGTACTGGAGGATTGTCCGACATGATAATTCTAATACTTAAGTTAGCGATGTAGGATTTTAAGCAAGAGGAGCTATACATGAGTGTATGTAAAGTGTTTTACATATGGGGTTTGATTCCTATTTTTAGGTTTCAATGGCATAATCTAGATAAATTTGCATCTTGCTTGATTATGGAAGTGAATCTCTTTAAATAGATACAATCTACAATTCCTAAAGGTAACATAGCACCTCGATTATTCCTACTAAGTAGTGCTTCTACAATGTTCTCCTAATGCCTAACATCTAAGCTTCCTCGACAAACCATTGTCATATGAGGTCCATGGTATAAGTACCATGGATCACGACCATGACAATAGGACTAAGGTCCTAACCTACGATAGGCCAAGTATTTAATGAAACTCCATTACAAGGGAAAAGTCCTTCAAGGTCAGGAGTTAGACTCCATAGGTTGGTTATGGGCCAAATTAAGCCAGTACAACACTTATGAAGGTCAGAATGGGACTTGAGAGCTTATGGTCCAAATGTACTCATCAACAAGCTATAATTGGTTTTGTTGGTAAGTAAAGGAATTTGTTAACCTAACTAACATTGTGAAAAGACGATCAAACATTTTCTATTTTTTTTTTTTTTTTTTTTTTTGTAAAAGTGAGCACAAAAAATGTAAGTTGCACCTTTTTCCTTATACTTTTTGTTCCTTTCCTTTAATTTGTAGTTTTGTAAGATTTAATCAATCTAGAATTAGGATATAATAGGTCTTAATCAGTGTCTTAAGAGAAATTATATGATACTTGTTGTTATTGATGGTTTAAGGTTAATGAAATTTGTGGATAAATCATGTCCAAATTATTTTGATTGCTTGAGATGTTAAAGATTAGAAAATTGGTTCTAACTTAAGATTGGTTAATGATTACAGATTTCTGAAAAGGGATTAGGTATGTTATTCTTGTTGAGGGTCAATGAAGGATGATCATGTCATTTAACTTTTTACCTATGCTATTTGACTAGATTGAAGAGTCGAAGAGGTCGATTGAGAGTAAAGGCTAATCAGACCACCCCCTGATGAAAAGGCTCAAAATTTATTACATGATATAAACCAATAGCACTTCTCTCGCAAAATCCATAGAGGGCTTATATTATTTATAATCTTTATTATCCACTTTGATTGCCACTTAAGTTATCATATCTCTTCTTCTCCCTTTTTTAGACACTCAAAGACATCATTACGTTGTCTTATAATTGGGTGTAGTGTAACTCTTTTTCCTTTTAAGTGCACAATTTAATCAGTCTCCCTTCTCCTAAAAATTTTGACATTCTAGAAGCCTATCTTAAGTCAAAACAGTGGAGGTGACTTGATATTTACTATTGCTCCATCCACCACGGATTTGCAATCGCTATAATCTTAATTATCCATTTCCACTACATTGGCGTATAAAACCCTACATTATGTAATATCAAATATGTTGTACATAGTGTCTAAATTTTTAAATAGATTTTAAGGTAGGTAAAAGGTCAATACCCCACAACTAATTTTATATAGGAGTAAGTTTTATAATTTGGAACAAGATACTACAAACATGGGCTATAGGATCCAATAAGTTGTGATGTTTGCCTATAAGTTGTTGGCATGCCAATTGCAATGTAATTAAGGGTTTCTGTAGGACAAACTAAGGCAAATACCATGGTCACTAGTATTACCTAATTGTAGATAAAATTAGTACAATCATTTTCCCACAAAAACTCGTGATACAATAATCAAACTATCACTATCGTCCCACTAATTCATCGGTGTGCCTTGTCTCACGAATTATTTATATTTTTCATTTCAAATCAGCTTAATTGAATAATGTTTGTGTTAAAACGTATATAAAAATCTGTAAAACCTTACATAATTCATAATACTACATTTAAAATAACATGGAATAATACTCAACATTGAAGAAAAATTGTCCTTTTCCATTGATTTCCGCAATTGCTCCCAAAATTATATGAAATAAAATGACTTTATAGTAATGTCATAAGTAGCATAAGAATCTAAACAACCTCAATTATTTAAAATTACGGAGAATGCCATAAAAGTAAATGAGAGGATAAAAAATCTATAGATATGTATATATTTTTTACCACCACTCAGAGACTCGTTATCCTTATCATTACTCCTTTGCTCTTTGTGATGCTCTCCCCCCCCTTCTTGCGGCATCATAGTTAGTGGTTGGATTATTATTGCACCATGACCATCCTAGTTCAAATGCTAAGCTTTTTATTTTGTGATTTTACCAATAGCATATCCGTCTATGTAGTCGTTTTTTCTGTTAACCATGAATGGTAATTTTTTAAGAACAATTGTCATAGCTAAAATCCTTATAGCTCAATTAGTATAAATATTATCTTTCATAAGTTGGTTCAGGTTCGCGTATTCCTCCCATTGTATTCCACCACCCCCCCCCCA
>JAMXBB010000010.1:86554514-86653618 GCA_024138015.1 Lumnitzera littorea
CCCCCCTAAAAAAAATAAAAAGAAAAAATAATAATTATATTGTCATCATGTTTCGTCCAAAATTTTATTTTATTTTATTTTTTAAATAAAAAAGACACAAAAATTAAGACAACACAAGTGCAAATAGATAAAATAACTAGCATTAACCGCAGTTTGAGTTTCATATTCATACTCAATATCAAATGCACCTCCCTCTTTCAAACATCATCCACCGGATAACACAAACCATGCACAACAAGAAGCTTTTCTTTATTACATCAATCCCAGATTCCACGCCTTTATCTTGAATCTCAAGAAAGATCGAGCTCAAGCCGAACTGAGGCAAGAACTCAAACTGGAGGAGTGCATATCCCTTGACACCCTATCGGTACTGGCTCGCGAGCTGGCCTTCCTTGACAATGTAATGCTGGGGAGGGAATTCCTCTCCCTTGAAGTACCTCTCTAGCATGTCTTTCACTCCAGCAGCATATCGCAACTACACGAAATCCACACCATCTCAGACTCAGAAATGAGCCAATATGCACAACTGGGTGGAAGAAAAAGTGAGAAGCGTAAATGAGTTTCATACCTGTGCGTCGATGGTAGTACCAGAAATATGGGGGGTCATAGCATGATTTGGCATGTGCCTCCAGGGATGGTCCTTTGGAGCTGGTTGTGGATACCAAACATCCCCACTATAGCCTGAAAAGCAAGAAAGATTTTGATTTTTGACAAGTTGATGAATAAGGAATAGTAACTTCATATGGTTGAACACTGACAATTTTAAGGTAAATGAAATGAGTTTGCGGTGCTATACCTCCAATCTGTCCACTGGCACAAGCATCAGCAACTGCTTGAGCATCCATTATAGCTCCTCTCGCATTGTTAACAATTAGGACACCTTTCTTCATCTTGGAGATCCTCTCTTTATTGAACATTCCCCTGCAGGAAACAAATTCAGATGAACCATGTTCAATATTCCTAATATCACTCGACGCTGAAATAGGAATCCTGCTATTTGCCTGAATAAAATTTCACAACATTGTTGGGAAAAATGAAGTTGTTGAACATGGGAAAATAGTTTTGCAATTATATGAAAGTCTTCCTTGGAAAACTATCTAGTCCATTCATAGACATTCGACTTGTGTACCGTTTAATTCAATTCAAGTATAACCACCACCATTACCAAGACTTACAAGGTGATACACCAAGGAAGCCAGTGGGATCTTACCATGTTTTTTCTGTCAGCGGAGTGTTGACAACGATTACATCACATTTTGGGAGCATTTTATCCATATCCTCCTCATACTTTGCCCCAATCTGGCACTCCAGTTCAGGGTCCATTTGGATCCGATCATGATAAAGGAGATTGCAGTTAAATGGCTTCAGCCTTTGGAGCAAAAGACGACCAATTCTTCCAGCACCCACGGTTCCAACTGTTTTGCCTTCGAGATCATATGCTCTGTATGCAATACCAGCCACATTCCAATCCCCACTGATGATTTGATGATAACCGGGCAAAAAGTTCCGGACAAGAATCAGAATTCTCATGAGCTCATCCTCAGCGACCGAAACTACATTGCTTCCTGTGACTTCGGCCACAGTCAAACCTCTAGCAGCAGCAGCTTGTAAGTCAATGTGGTCAGAACCAATTCCAGCAGTCAGAAGAAGCTCCAAGTTTTTTGCCTTCTTAATCATCTCTGCCGATACATAGGCAGGATGAAAGGGTGTAGTTATGAGGACATGAAGATCTGGAATGTGCTTTTCAAGTTCTGTGGCAAGAAAAAGCAAAGAATTTGTTCCAAATCATAGACAAAATACAGAAAGACGTAGCAACATATTGCATAGTTTACCATACTCAGAAAGTTATAATCGAAATAAAATGCTTCTAATTATAAAAAACAAAAAGCAGAATCATTAATATATTTCAGTGACAATCAACATACGGTTTCAAGTTTTTCCAATCAAGCATCACACATGAAGATTTTCCTAAATTTCATTGTTATCCACCCAAAATTATAGCTGCCGGTTACCATAACTTAACTTGCATCAAGCTTTAAGAATGTTGCAATATGCAACAGACCCTGACATCTGACTATTGGTAGCATCTCAACTTAGTATTACTGTAAAGAATTAGTTGGTAACGTTAAGACTTTGCAGTCTAGTTGGCAGAGATACTATTCACTCATAGGGGTGGAACGGGTTCGAGTACTCATTCCTCCATTCCTTACAGGATATAGTTGGCCAGAAAATAAATTCAGTGGTAACAACTCATGTTATGGTGCGGACAAAACATTCATGTCAGCATTAAGACAAATTAGATCAAGCAAGCACCACACGTGTTAGTGCATCTGTGTTGCATGTAATTTAACTCATTGTGTTCACCGGCTCAAATTTCGTATCTGCTATGGCATTTTTATCAGCCCATGTTACCCTTGCTTCATTTCAATCACATACCCTGGTTTGTTGAACAAAACAAGCTCTCCAGTGAAGATCACAAGGGCATCATACTTTACAGAAATAACCATTTTACAAATACCTGATTCCAGGTTGTTTAACAATCCTCTAATGAATATTACACACTGCCAAAGATGCAAGAACGATTATGTTAACCTACCACAATCTAGACCCTCTTTATCATCAGTGACAATGTACTGATGGCCTCGTGATTCCAGCCATTCACGAATGCCTAAAGCATTCTCAGCGCAACCCAGGAAATTGGGATTTTTTGAAGCATACTCGTTAGCCTTGTAGAACACACCAACAATTTTCTTGCTTTCAGAAGCAGACTGCAACACAAAGATAAATTAAAATGTGCTCGCCACTTGGAATCGAAAAGGGAAACAAGAAATTTATTGATGAAAAAGCAGAATGAAACATCAAACTCTCAAATATCAAGCTTTCACATAATATTAAATTTCCCCCGGAATTTTTATTTTAAATGAATAAATCCATTACAAGCATGCATACGGATTATTTAAGTGAACAATTTGCTCTCTAAAAAATGAATAATACGACATCCAAGAAATCAATTGAATAATTAAGTATAATATGGCATGCCCCTGATGATCAAGACCATATACCAAAAATCCAAACCACCGATCAACAAATATAATTTTGAATCACATGCAAAAAAAAAAAAAAAAAAGACCCACCAAATCCATCAAAAAAGAACAAGAAACACATAGTCAAAAAAAATTTTTGAATAATTGAATAAATCCATAATTATAGTGGGAATTAAAAAGAAGAAGAAAAAGATAATTAAAAAGGGTATTTTTCACCACTTACAGATAAATTTCTAGTGAAATTGTGCGGAGCAGAAACTCTTGAAGAAGTAAAAGCACGAAGAGCGGAAGTTGCAGCACGTTTCATGGACATGATTTTTCAAGACTTGGAGAGAGAATTCAGATGAGGATGATGACTAATACTCTGTGCACGTATGATAGTGAGGAAGAAGAAGAAGAGTATTATTATTATTTATAGACAGAAAAGTGAAACACATATCAAAATCATCTTTTGCCTTTCTGTATGGCAGCTTTAGTTGGAAAAAAGTAGGCATTCTATTTATTTTTTATTTGACAAGTCGAGTATTGCCTTACCATTCCAAGCAACTATTAACTGTGAATCTGGCCACGTGACTTTAATCTTTAGTTGGAGAGTTACTTTCATTATCTTTTTTTCAAAATTTCAAACCTATATTATTAGTCTCGTGAAATAATCTCGTGAAAGTTTTAATTTTCTCTTTTCAAATATTAAAAATATAATATAATAATTAGAAAAGTTCACTGATATAATTATGTCGAACCCTTTTCTTCTTACTTGGTAAAAAATATTACAACTAATTGAGACGGGATAATTTAAGGAAATAAAAACATGCCAACTTCTTAGAATTAATTGAGACGAGGCAATATAAAGAATTAAAATCATGCCAACAAAGTTGATATATATATATATATATAATTTCATCGGTTATGTCATTTATTGTATGATGGTCATTTACAAGTTTTTGCTCTTCTTACTATTCTCATTTAATACCTTTCGATGTTAATGATTTATTTTTTTAATATATTGAGGTATATCCAATATGGGGGTAGATTTAAGAGATTCAGAAGATCATTATGATGTGCATAGTAGATTTAGATGATTCTAATATGACATGGTGGCAAATTTAGAAGATCGTAATAGATTTTATATCTTATTTCTAAATTATATTTTATTAAATCTTCTAGAATAATTTGTAGTTATTTCGAAAAAATTACTTGTTTATCATCAAAATTAAAAAAAAATTACAAGAATACAAATTGTACAAAAATAATTATTAAAATATCAACCTTATATTGCATTTTGAAAATGCGACCTAAAGAATTATATGTGTATGGCATCTTAAAAATACAAGTACATGAAATGTGATATAATTATTAGTGAATGAGGGCTAAAGCTATATCACATACAATATAGTGCCACATATCACTTATCTTTTGTGACTTTGTGGTAGTTAGACCGGTCGCATACAATATAGTTTCACATATCACTTATTTTTTGTGAATTTGTGGTAATAGGATCGGTGCTATATCGTATATGTGAAATACAATAATTTCCTTATACTAGTGTTGTACTTTTAAATGAGACATAGTAGTAGTACAACTTTAGCATTATCATATTTCATAAATGTGAAATATTTGTAAATACTTATATTGCATTTGAGAAATATAATATAGAGTTGGTATTTATGTAAATTTTTTTAAATGTTAGTAAACACGTATTTCACCCTAATTATCTCTTATAATAAGTCATATTGATTATATATTTTATTTAGCCTTTATATATTGATCTCTATAAGATTAGGTGCTCTACTAAGCAAGGTGTAAAATATAAGATACATGATGAAATTATTTTAATCTCAATTCTCCATGTCAACTTTCTATTTAATATTAAAGCTAATTTGCCTCTTAGGATCTCAATTTGGACAAATCATGAATGTATGGAAACTTCTTGTCTACGATCAACATACCAGACATATAATTAGATCAAAACAAAAGAAAATGCAAGAAGGTTTTATTTATATTGCATTTGCAAAGTCTAGTGTTAACAAGATCAATGTCCATGTGTTTGGTTTTTCCTTAAAAATATGAATTATTGGCAATAAAGATAGCAAAACAATTGTCACAATGAAGAGAAGCTGGCAAGGAAATAGAAACACGAAAATCTCAAAGGATGCAAGTAGTCCAAAGAAGCTCCTTAATGAGAGATGCTAGGTTTTGATATCCAACATTAGTAGTCGACACATTAACAATGGATATTCTAAGAAATTAAGGAGTCATCAAGCATGATATAAGAACCATGGTGACTTTCAATTAAAAGAATTAGAGCCCTAATTTTTATTTGAAAAAGCAACAAGACTAAACTAATGCTTAGTAGTATAGAAAAGACCAACATCATCTACTCCTTTAAGATATCTTAACAAATGCATGGTTGCTTGAAGATGATAAACTCAAGAATGCAAAATAAATCGGTTGAGCTTGTTAACTATAAATGAAATGTCTAGACAAGAAAGGGAAAGATAAAGAAGTCTTACAACTATACATCTGAAAAGTTGTAGATCATCTAATAAATCTCCACTATTGCAATTAAGAATAAAATCTGTTAATTCAACGACTAGAATTTGTGCAATAAAGCTCCAATTGAAGAAAAAGCCAAACTTGTCCTAAGTTCTTAATAGGAAAAGCTTTGTATAAATCTAATCTCAACATAGCAATAGAAGTATTATTTGTGTTGGTAATTAAAATGTCTATTGAACCTAAGGTTCATTAATTGATTTTGATGAGAGCAAAATAAAAGTGAATAATTAAAACTAAATTCTATTTGACCATATTAAGATAATTGGATCGGATCGATTAATTTGCTTAATAATTAAGTATATCAATTATTTCCATAAGAAATTTAATCTTTGAATGGTAATCAAATGATCTTGAAGATAGATTACGAAGTGTATTTGCTTATTGGTTGTCAAAAGTATTTTCAGGTGTTATTTGGGTTACCAGCATGATGGCTCAAGGAAGAACCAGAATGACAGTGTAAAGTCCTAAAAAACACAAATAAAAGTTCACTAGCTTAAAGGAGCCAGCATGTTGGTTCACTTGCTAATGTTCTCGCCAATGGTGCAATTTATCACTAGATTAACGATAAGCTTGATCTAAATAGACGTTAGAGCATTTAATGCGCGATAACAGGAAGAATTTAATAAGTTGATATAAATACTCAACAACTTGATCAAAAGGAATCAAGATTTGATATTCTACTACAATCAAAAGACATTCCTTTGCATTCTTTAGTCTCATTACTTACAAATTGTCTCTTATACTCCGTACTTACTATCAAACAAAAGAGACCTAATATGTAGTTGATACGAGACAAGTGCACCTATCAATTTTAATATAGCGGATGTGAGTCCGAGTCGATCCCTCAGAGATTTTGAGTACTAATATTAACTTTAGCTTTATTATCTAATCGAAAAATTGTAATAAGTTGAATGAATTAAAAATACTAAAATTAACCATCTAAACTAATTATGAGACTTGATTAAGTAAATTAGAAAGCAATAAAACTATAAACGACTTCAAGTATTCAAGAATGTATTTAGGAATTATTTCCCCTTGTATTTAGGAATTATTTCCCCTAATATTTAACATGTAACCACTTAAAATATATTCAATTCAGTTTCTATTATTCTTGATTGGAAGGATTCACAATTAAAACTAATATCTTTCTCAAGCATATTAACCCTAATCCTAAATTATTTACCGGAATCTCTTCACTTAGTAATATAACTTAGAATTGCATTAATGTATAATGAATTCCCATACAAACAATCAACTTTCCGGAAGAAACATGTATCTTATCTCTAAGTATACATGTAATTCTCTTCAATTATGCTAAGATCTAATTACACATGTAATTTCTCAATCATCATGCATAATATCATATATTGATACTCTAGAATTATCAATCCATAATTAAACAACATAATTAAACAACATAATTGAATCAAGAAAAGATAGAAACTTTATTGAAATTATAATTCAATCCAAGGGTTACATGAAACCCTAGGTTCCATAATCCTAAATACTTGAATTCTAAGCTATCATAACGAATCTAAAAACGAGTTCCATCAAAAATATAAAATAAAATATGGAAAACCCCTTTAATTGATGAACAATCTCTCTAATCTTGAAGTTGATGTTGTTCTCGCCTCTTGATTGATGTTCTCCTCAAGTCTCTTCTCGCCTCTTGTGTCTCTCCGTTTCTGTAATGTCTCTCTTCCTTTGAAACCTTAAGATATCCTTATATATATGTATTACAAGGATTCTATTTTCGTCACCAGATACGGCTTGGGACATGGCCGTGTCCCCAGGTCGTGTAACTTTCTGCACTAACCAAAATTTTCTACATAACTTTAAAACTTCATAACATTTTCGTTTGAACTCGGAATTGAGTGAAACTTGATTCCTTTTCTTCGTTTTCGATCCTAGAACGCGTTCAAACCTTGAAATCAAAATTTTACTCAATTAAGTATCATTTTCTTTAAAGAAAACCAAAAATGTAAGGGAAATACCATAAAATCACTATATGAAATATGTTTAAAATCAGAGTTATCGGTAGTACTTGAGTATTTATATACTTTGTAATCTTGAGTGAAAGAAGAGTATTACACTAGAGATTGTTGTGTAAAATAGTGATTATGTATAAGCTTATGTAAGCTCTTGGAGTATTATATTGAGAAATTAATAAAGTAGTGTAAAATCCTTGGTTGGAGGCATTATGAGTCCGTGGAGATTAAGAGACGATTCAAACCCCACGTTATATCCGGGCTTGAATTCCTTTATTCCTATCTCCTTTAATTTCTGTACTTATTATTATTTATTTTTGTTTTAATTACTTTTATTATTACATTTAATTAGATATATCGAAAAAGAATTGCATATTATCTTAGAACTCAATTCATCCTCCTTTTGAGTTTAGCCTAGTGTTCTTCAATGTCATCCATATATAGCGAGACAATAGGAGAACCATTACGTTGGAATTTGGTAAACAAAGAATAATTAGTAGATGATTGCGTAAAGCCAGCTTAAAGAAGAAATTGAGATATCCCCCTATTCCATTACTTAGGTGTCTCATTAAGACCATAAAGAGAGTTTAAGTTTGCAAACTTAATAAGGACCACCTTAGTATATTTTAGTGGTAGCAAATATGTAAATTTCTTCATCTAAAAACCTATAGAGGAAAGCATTGTTAATGTTAATATGATGGAAAGGTCACTAATTAATTACCATAATAGCAAGAAGAATTCTAACAATTCTAAGCTTGGCAATAAGAGAAAAGTTATCATGATAATCAATACCTTTAATTCGAGTATTTCCCTTAGCTTCAAGTTCAACCCTAATATCATTGCTAAAGCTACTAGTACCAAAATGACCATGTTGAAACCAAAAGTTGAGCTCCTATAAGCTTAGTTGATCTCTTTAAGCACTTTCCTAGTTCCCTTTTTACTCCACCCCCTTTGTCCTGAGCTATTAAGTCCAAGCAAGAAGCTTCAACCCATAGGAGGAAAAGGAGAAAAGATAGACGTCATGTGGTTAAATTACAAAAGTGCACAATCAGTACTCAACATTCATTCAGAATTGTCTCCACAAAATTTGGGATGCATCTTTTGAGTATGATCGAGCACATCTTGAAAATATTATATACCTTCCACTAATATCTCCCAAACACTTTTATAAATACTGTCATGTCCCAAAACGGCAAAGTCGTAACAGCCCCGCCGTGTAAACCATTCTAAGATAGAAGTTGGCCTTACAACCACTATCTTAGACCTAATCTACACAAGGCGTCTATGACTAACCCGCTTTGAAGTAAACAGTTTGTAATTTAAATAAATCATTTACCTAAGAAAGTGAAAAAATATATATATACACTATAATTTGGTTATTTCAATTAAAGTTTACAATATTTCTTCGTAATATATTTCCTAGTTATTACATTATTCATAAATGAAAAATAATTTTAAAATAAAAACTTAGACCTTAAAAATATTTGTTTATTCTTCAATGTTTTTCTTCACTCCCCAAGATCCAACAGTTGCTAGCTTCAAAGTAGTTGTTTGTCGCTTCTTAGCCAGCACCTGCACGACGTCTATAGGGATGTGAGCAACCACAGCTCAGTAAGTTAGGATAGAGGACTTAAAACTATACCATAAACATACAACAGGGTTATCAATCAACTTATTAGGTGCAATGCATTAGCAAGCAAATGCCATCGCTAATGTAACAGCTCACGACTAAACCTAGGCTTGTGCAATGGAAACATCGCTCCTCCCGCGACTACCTTCGAACCACTAACTTCACCCTCGTTATGACCTCCTCTCCTATCACTTAGTTCGACTGAGGATGAAGAAAGGACCATTATGCAATCCTGCGCTATCCCTTTTGAAGGGATCGGTATTTGGCCGGAGAGTCCTAAGTTCCCCTATTGGGTTGCCATGTAGGTCCGATTATGATTATAGGTCGTATATTTGATTAGGTCCAATTTAGGGTGATAATTCATTTCATACAAATCATACAATACAAACCAGAACAATAAACAGAATCATATCATCACCTATAATCAAGCACATGCACACATTCAACTATCTAACAAGCACAACCAAACATAATCTTAAGCCTTCAAAATATAGCAACGTATTAATCCCAACTTACCTCGACTCCTCGCTCACTCACTCGAGGTCTGACTTGCTCAGGCCATTGCCGATCATCCCTATAACACAAACATGGTTTCAGTTTTTCATATAACTGTTATAGGTTCATTTTATCCTATAGCGCTTATTGTTATGTTTTGTTTATGGTTTAATATACCTAATTATTTAGGTCTTAAGTCTTTTACAATTATTCTAGGTTTAGGGTTAGGTTCAGGTTTTTGTTTTCCGTATCGATTTCTAAATTAGGTTCTAGTTCGATTTCTAAGTAGTGTTTTATACTCTAACTCTAGAAATTCGTTTTAACCCGTAATGTGAAATTAATCACATTACTTCCCGATCTCCTAAATATCATCATTACCCCTAGTCAGTATTTTATTTCACCGGTACACTTAAATCCGTATTAGTGTACCGAATTTACTCTTGATGTGAGAAATTTTTACATTTTTCATCTAATTACATCAATTTAAGTTTCTTATTAGATTTATTGTACATTTTTATTATTATCATAATATCAATTTTTATTATAATATTTTCTATTTATTATATTTTTAATAATTACATATTATGTATTATTACCTATTATGTATATAATACACTTCTAATATTTCTATTACTCTAATTATCATCTCTAAACATCAATTATCATTTCAAAATGTCTAAATTCATCCTAAATCAGATTTTATATCTAATTATCCTAATTTACAAAATTAACTTACACTTTTCTATTTTTCCCTATTACTCATTTACTACATAATTAACCTAATAATTACATCTAACACCCTAAATGCTTCAAGTATCATACTCCATCAGATTTCAATATCTTAAAATATATACTTATTCACTAAATCAGTAATTAACCATTTAATTACTTAATTAACCCTAAATTACCCATTTTATGCCCCATTTTAAGACCTAAAAATTATCTAAAAATTTTGAAAATTAATTTTTGAAAACGGGCTTCATAGCATTGTTTTATATCATCTAAGTAGTCTACACAAAAATTTTGGGTTCAAAACTACACTCCTAAGGTTATTTATTTCTAAACCGAAACATGCTCGGTTTTGTATGATTTCTTAAGGATCCTATATCATGAGACATATTTTCATCAAAATAATATTTTCCCTAAAAACTACATACAAAAATATCCCAGAATAACAAAATTCATAATTTTCTAATAATATTTACTATTTTTACAAAATTACACAATAATCGGGCTGGAAATCGAATTCACTGGTCTGGACGGCTCCGGCCGCCATGGCTTTGTTGGCCGATTTGGGTGCTGCCACCACTGTGTGGTGGTGGTGGTGGCCGTCCACTCCCAACTGCTTGTTTGGTGTGGGTTCCCTTTAAAAGCCCTAATTGCATAGTTTTTCTTATTTTTTTTCTAACTCGAATTTTTCTCTTAATTTTCGCTTCTCCCTAATTTTCTCTGATTTCTAACTATCCAAATGAGCTTTTGAATTTTTTTTGCTATTTATAAAGCTTTAAGGTAATTATTGTGCATTAAATTAGATAAGACAATTGCCTTATCCCTTAATTTTTTGCTTTTATATTGTCTTAATTTAATTGGCATATTTTTTTCTTATTTTTCCCAGCTGCCACAACCCAATTCTGGATCATTCCTGATTTTTCCTTAATTAATTATGATTTTTTTAAGTATTTAGTATTATTTTAGCACATTTTGCTTATTTTAAGTAATTACGCGTATTTATACTTACATATAAATTTATATATAGTACAAATAAATTTTCCTAAATATTATTTAGGTCATTTTATGATTTTTAGTATATATATAATTTATCTCTAACGATTCGTTAATTATCGAAATGCATTTTACATATTTTCGATAAATGACGAGTTATATACTTAAAATTTGAAATTTTTATAGTCTTTTATTTTATTGCTTATTTTCTTAAATTTAAACTTACGGGGTCATTTTTTAATATTTTTAGCTTTACTTTATAATTTAGACTTGATCGAATCTTTCAACCGATCAAAACCTTGAGGGATTAGTTGTGGAGCTTACAAATACCACATAATTCCATGTGAGTAAAAAACCTTCATTCTCTAACTCACATTATACACTTTTTATCAATGTTCTATGACTTAAACCTTGGAGTAGCCACATTGGTACCATTTCCAATGGCTTTTAGAGCTTACCTTATTATTTTTTTCCTTTGCAAATTGCCTTTTATCCTCAATTTCTTATGGAAAATTACCCATTAATAAATACAATTTAGTTACTTTAAAACCACAAGGTATGGTACTATATCCTATTACAATATATAATTTTGAAAGATTTTATTTTTTTAATAATATACCTTTTTAATATTATCTTTCCCTATCCTTATGTTTCATAAAAAGCCATCATCTTAATACTGCTTTTTGGTATAGCAAAAGTATACCATGACGATTCTTCACTTTTCCATTTCTTTATATTTTTATTCTTTTTAAATTTTTTTTATTATTAGTATGTTTTCATTAACAAATTTTCTTAATGATTGTATTACCTTTAACTTTTTAGTTCTCATGAAACATATTTTTAAGTAGTACTTGTTGAAAAGTAGTTATGACTTTTCATTACTAATAGCTTTTAGTTCATTTATAAGTTTTCAATTTATTTTCCATATACACGTTTTCAATAATATTACCTTTTTAACCATTAAAACTTCTAATTTTCTTAATCATATATCTAAAAGACATTTCTTTTGATGCAAAAATAGTTTTACTTTTTCATGTTAAAACCTTTCTACTACCTAATGTAAAACGATGCAACCCTGAATATATAACGATTCACTCTCATGGTTCGAAAAATTTTAACCCTTTCATAAGAACATATCATTTCATTTGAATACGAAATAAAAATCAAATATTTATCTAAAATTGCAAAATATACATAATTAGTTTTTGTGTTATAATATGTGTTTAGTGCTTTCTAGTAGGTACAACTGTTCAAAAACTCGCTGTTCACTTATCAAAGGAATATACCAATGCTTATTCATTGCTCATAGCCTTTAGTTCATATATAGTTTTTTTTTAAAAAAAAAAAATTTTGCGCTTTATACATATCCATTTCTAATATCTTTTGTCCATTAAAAATTCTAAAAGATATTTCCTTTAATGCGGAAAAAAAAAAAAACTCTTATTTTTAAGGTTGAAACTCTTTCATTGCATTATGTAGTGACTTAACTCTTAGTATATAATGATTCGGTCAGGAATTTTAACCCTCAAATAATGAATTTTTCTATAATCTCATCCTTATTTCTTATGAGATTATGATCTTGTTATCTTTCTTACCTTTAATTTGTATTCTTTTAAATCTGAATTATTAAATAAATTGTGAATTCAATAATTCAAATTTAAAAATATGAAAATAAATGGTAGGATGATGGGCGGGATTGATTCCATTAAATTAAAGGACGAAACCATATAATCTCTCCCAAATAATATATCATCTTCTCTTATAATATTTATAACTCTTTGGTATTATCATTTTGTGCTCTTATGTTTCATGAAAAACTACCATATTAATGCTGTCTTTCAAGACAACAAAAATAATTGAGATTTTTTTACAGTCCTGTACTTATTTTTTACAAGATCAATATCGCTATCGTTTTAATAATTAATTTGTATTCTTTTAAATTTAAACTATTAAATAAACTTTAACAATTGATTTGTACTCTTTTAAATCTAAATCATTGAATAAACTGTAAATTTAATAATTAAGATTTTAAAATGTGAAAATAAATGGTGAGATTAAAGACAGATCTATCTCATCAAAATGATGAATGGGACAATAAAATCTCTCAAGGAATTACTTATGCATATTGAAGTAATCATGAAGTCTAAAACAACATGACTATTCATTTCTCTTATTTTCTTGTGAAGTTTTATGGTCTTATCCATATTTTTTATAGAATCAATTTCGCTTTATATCTAATTTTTAATTTATTACTAATTAAATTTGAACCATTAAAAACATAATTGGTTGAATGGTTATGATCTAATAAATATAAAAGAAAAGATTAGATGAAAGGCGAGATCGATCTTATAAAAACCATGGATGAGATCGTAAAAAAATCCTATTTTCTTACTTTTTTTTTTCAAAAAGCTTTTACTGTTCTTATCTTTTTGTAAACAATAGTTTTTCCTATTTTTATTACACATACTTTTTTATTTCTCAAGAGACATACTTTGTATACAAAAATAGTATAAACCTTTATATAACTAGATGCAAAATGATTCAAATCTTGGTATATGTTGAATTTTCATAATTCAACAAGATTATTATAGCATTTCATATAATCATCAATAGTTACATAAATTATAATATATATAATATATTTATATATAATTAAACAAGTAGATTTGCACAATCTCCTAGATTACATAAGTCCTTATTAAATTAAATGACATATTAAAAAAAAGGGAATCTAATAAAAGACTCAAATGAAATAATGCTTGGTCTGTGGTTAAAAAAAGAAAGAAATAATGGTTGGTCGAACTCTCTTTTGATCCTTAACTAGCTATCCCTTTAGGTGGGCCAACTTGGTGAATCTTGTCCATACTAATAACCTACAATAGGAGCGTTCGAGATTTGAATCCATTTCGCACTTCATTTGCTATTTGTTGTCGGATTTTCATCGGAAATTGTTTGTGATTGTAGGCTTGGGATCTTGAGCAAACGTAAGTTGGAATGATTGTTGATGTTAAGTGCATTATGTCTTTCGATGTATCTTCTTGAATAAGCACCTATTGAGTTAGGCATCTTTTCAAATAGGTAGATGTATCTAGTTAAATAGATACATATATTTTAAAAGTCAAAATATATCTCCATTAAAAATTTATCATATCCTACTTAAGCAAAGTAAGTCAAGATAAGCTCGAATGAGCTCTCATCCCATGTCTCAGAGATAACCATAGGAAGTGCAAATGCCCCCCATGGATGTTAAGGTAAAATGATAGAGGACTTAACTTGAAGGCTTGAATCAAGTAGGTCGGCTTATTAAAAAATAGTGGGATAATATTGAAGTAGATGGGCCCTAAAAGTTTGACTTAAAGGCAAGTCAGACTATATATTGGACCCTACTTGTTATCAAGTTAGGTTGATTTGATTAGGTTGAGCCCATGTAAAATGAGCCTCCCTTTATTACGTAGGAGTAGTAGTGATGTATGACTTGTTCTAGGGATTTAAATCCAAAATTTTCTATAAAATGATATTACTTTTTCTTTTTTATGTCAAAGTTCATACAAAATATTTAAAAAGTAACTAATATTTGCATTGGTCGTGATATTATTCCTCTCATTTCAATAAACTTGTTTTTTTAATACCTTTGTTTTTTTAATCTCTTAACAAGTATTTTGATGTACCCTTTATCCAAATCCTTTTCCATTATATCTTAAATATTTCATTATAGAATGGATAAATATAGATGTTGCATATTCTACATAAAAAGAAATGTAAATGGGTCACTTATTAACAATTCAAATGAAGAAATCTTACACGTATTCAAGCGTTGGTACTTATCTTGAAATTTGTATTAAGTAGTTCAAAACTTGTGCATTTTCTTATAAAATAAAATATCCCAAAACACTTATAAACAAGGCCCTTCGTTAACAGAAAAGCACTTTAGATAGGAATGAAATCGATAAAAAAAAAAAAGTAAAATAATAATCCCTAACTGTAGTTCCAGATAAACTTGCTTACCTTTTATTTGTCATGACCATATTTACTTATGAATTGAAGAGGATATATTTAATCACCTCACGAAATAAGCTAGACCGTACTGAAAATTCCTTTCTATCTTCTTCTTCTTCTTTTTTTTTTTTTTTTTAATTGAGATTCGATTTGGGGTTAGGTTTAGGATTCAATTTGTATGGTTAGGTTAAACCAATATTCTTTTTTAGATTATGTGTTTAGCAAAACAAACCAAATTGATTCGATTACTTGTTAACTTATCGGTTTCAAGGTTATTCAATTTATGATTGGTTTCATATGATTAAACGAAATCAAGACATTCCTCATGGAACTTGGACGGTGACATGCAACGCAAGCTAAACCACACGACAGCTCATAGCCTCATGCTCAATTATTGCAAAAAATAACGTGGCATATTTTAGTGGCAGCCTTGAATTCGTGGTCAATTTGCCCTTTCCATGGCGACAATGGCCAATACCCTTTCCTTGTTCCCAATATCATCCTGAATTAAAACTATGTGCATGGTCCTAGAAATGATATGTACATAGGTTTTTCAGTTTAAATGGAAAAAGAGAATCATGCAGTTGATTTTTCTAGTTATACCTATGATGTTTATTTTGGAAAGAAATGGTGAATTACATAACGTAATGTGATTTTTGTATATTTATCCCTCTTTTTTTTTTCATATTTTGCATGCTTTTACTTTCCTATTATCAAAATACATGATCTTTTTGGAATACAAACGTGTGATTTTCAACGATAATCTGGTTTAGATCCATTGATCAGTGAGTAATAACATAGTCATAAAATGATAATTATATCTCAATGGGATAAAGTACAACTTCAAAAGATAGTAAAGTTGTGGTGAACCTGGAAATTTTAATATATTGTATGTATACTCTGTCCAGTAATATTACTCTCTAAAATTCTTCTATCATGTATTATTAAATCATTTTTATATTTATATTTGCAATTATTCTATTAGACGGATTCATCATCTAATTTGAGGTTCTTTATTGACGAATCCAACCTTTAGACCTTTAATATTTTAACTCTATGTCAAAGAAAGTATACGTACCTCATATAATGATTAAAATTGTATTATGAAAAGATTGGCTTAGTGCTGTATTGAATTTGAAAATGAGTAGTACAAAACTTTAGCCATGCAAAAGTCCTAAGTGCAAAGCCTAAGTCTAACGTATTTCCACAGTGGTCGGATTGGACACCTTCACCAGATAACATCTCCATCAGTTCGTCATCCCCTCCACGCAGATTTAGACAGTAGTGTCTAACTTGGACACTTCATCGCCCTTATCTCATCGAGCATGCCATTTCACTTTTAAAAGTTTTCACATCGTGTTTTGCATGTACCTTCTAAGGGGAGCATTTCGTTTTGGTTATAAATATTGAACTGAAAAAAAAAAAAAGTGAACATAATATGTATTAAAAAGACTTAATAGTATAAACTTATTATATCATATTTAATCTGTATAAATTAATTATTTATATTATAAAATAAATAGCTTTCTATAATATTTAATAAAAATAATATGAATTAACTCAATATTATAATACTTATAGGTATTTTTGAAAATATAAAATATATTCGTTTTTGTTTATTGATGGGATAAAATCTAGGTCTTTTTTTCAATTTATCAATCCAATTACCAAGTAAAATTACAAACCGAACATAAGATAAATTTTTTTATCTAATTTAGTACCATAAAAATTATGTAACCAAACGTTACATTTATAATAGGTGATAGCTCAACACATGATTCATGAGTATGATTAAGCTTTGATATGTAAAAAGTTATGAATAGGTTAGATAGGAAAAGAAAAGAAATAGGGCATTTGAAGGTAGAAACTCTAAGACATAGCCTTTTTGTGCCATTTGGCCCAATTTGAGTTGAAACCCATTGCTTAGGCTGCATATATTATAACTTGTACCTATTGACTTAAGACTAGGTTCATTCTTCAACCATAATTTACATTTACCATTTACCATTTTGTTTCATTTAAAATGGAAACACTATTGATTTGCAAGATAGAAATAGTACTCTAATCTCAAACACAAACTAATGGTATGTTTGGTTAACTTTATATAGGTGAAATGGAATAATTATTCCTCTCATGTAAATCTATTATTGTGTTTGGTTGGTAAAATAACAATTCCATAGGATTGCTATTGTTGAAAAATGATGAATTTCAATTCTTTCATAGGATTGGAATGGCTACTCTTTGGTCTCTTTTAATATATTTTCATATCTACTCATAAGATCTAAAAACAAAAAAAAAAACTATACATATTACTTTTTCACTCTACTTCTCAAGAATTGTAATTTAATTCTTATTTTATTTCGATTTGCAAACTAGACATGTAGTATGGTAATTGTTTACCAAATAGTATTTGGTCACTCAATAATATGGTGAATCAGAAATAATCCTTTAGAATAAATAAATAAGCAAGCATGATTCAATTTCCATGAAATCCATTATCTTTATTTTCATCTTACATCATGCAACTTATAAAGCATCCTCATTATATGTAATCCTTTATATCACTTTTGATACACAAGAATAATCTCAGAATGAAATGGAATATAATCGATTAAACTGGAATGACAAATTCTTTCATATGTTTGCAAATATCCATGGAATATAATGGAATAAAATGCATATATAGAAATAATTGCAAAAAATACTATTAAGTGTCATAATTAGTTTGAATGTTAAATAAATAATTATTAAGGGGAAATGAAATTACAATTCTACCTTCTCAAAGGTGAGATCAAATTCCTTTTTGAAATTGAAATCACTGATTCTATAGAATTAGGATTCCTTCTTCTAATGCATTTCTAAACATAAGAAAAGGGAATTAACTCAAAATCGTGATTCCATTCGATTTTTGCGTACCAAATATGGCATTACAACTAGTATTATTGAATGGAATAATGGAGGGAATGAAATTGGAATTTATAAAGAATGGAATACTAGAGTAATACCCATTACTCTTTTTAGTTAGATTAAAAAGCAACTTAACAATAGATATACAATAAAACTTTAATGACTAAATTATTTTTTATTTATCTTCTTCTTCTTCTTCTTCTTCTTCTTCTTCTTCAACCAACTTAAAGTAAAACAAAGTAACAATGGTGGCGACAATGGTAGTAATGGTGGTGGTATCCATGGTGACTATGATAGTGGCGACGAAAGTGGCGGTGATGGTGATAGTGATAGTGACGGTGACTGTAATAGTTGATGGTGACAATAGAAGTTACGATGGTGGCAACAATAGTTATGGTTGACGAAGAAAAGAAACAAGTGTGGTCCTTATTATTTGGAATTAGGATCCTTAACTTTCCTAAAGGAATCCCAATTCCTAATTTTTAAGAATTGGAATTACTTAAGAATTAAAATACGAAAAAGTAAACGTTGTAACAAAAATAAAGTAAGGAATAAGAAAATGGAATTAGGATTTCCCTAAGCGAATGCAGTCATAATCTCTACTTCTGCTTACTTACATGAATGGGATTAATAAGTAATAAAATGCTTGTGGTTTTAGTTTATTGATTGCCATTAGAATCATTCATAACTAATCTAACTCTTAAGAACAGGATCTATTAATAGGTGTTTTTAAAATATATATTAAGATTTTTAAAAAATATCCAATTTTAATTATGCATTTTATAAAAAAGGCGATTGTTTACATTTTATAAGATTTTCTGCAAAATGAAAATACTTTTGTATTCTACTCATCTTATTAAATGCCTCATGTAGTAAGAAGAACCAACTTTATTACAATCGTTTAATTTTGTCTGCATATTGTTTACAAATTGTTCCAAGTCAATACCTCAATCTTTTACCCTCTTTTTAGTCTTTATTCCATCCTTGAGGAATGAATTCATGTCATTTTACTAATTACATTATTTGAAGGCATCCTTTATTGAGTCTTCATAAGATAGTTACTGAACGAACAATTATGTCATATATATTTTTGGTGATGTAGATTGTAGATGTAAGGTTAGTTAAAAAGGAGAGTTAAATGCATTTAACATGTATATGTATTTCATGTAATAAACGATGAATAATGTGACTTGAAATGATACCTTAATATGATGAAATAAAAAGGAGTCTAGAGAAGGAATGAGACAGTCTTATTAGATCTACATATTGGTGTGATGACTAAAAGAGATCAAATGCTTCAACTTCATGACTCATGATCTCTAGAATAGTGAAAACTTGAATATAAGAAACTTTGATATTCTAATCTTAAGTCTAATGTTTGAAATATGAAATATCAATAGTTGAAAACTTAGGTTGTAAGGCCCCTCAAGAGAAGAGGTAGGCAGTATTTATAAGATTCAACAATTCATGAACACCACCAGATTGTCTCAATGATTGCCAAATGATTTCAACAAAGCATTCTAAAGTTACTAATATGCTCCAAAAAGAGGCATGTTTAAGCCTAGTAGCTTTTGAAGGGACCTAATGAGTATATAAGCCTATCGAAAGAAGTTAAAACCAGACATACTAGTCCTAACTTTATGAATAGTCCCCAAATTTAGGTTTAATTATTTAGATCTAACCTTAATCTAAACAATTGCTCTTAAATAAATAATCAATGTTATCTATACTATTATAGCGAAAATAGGAGGGTTTGGTGTCTTTTCTAAGTTGTCCAAATTGCCCTTTGATGATATTGATATTTCATACATTTTACAATCTTAATGATTCAATTCAAATCTTTCATATTATTTCACTAGGGTTGAATATGCCAATTACCTCAATTCACCCTTAGCAATGATGATGGCAACATCTATATATAGCATTTTACATTTGTCTCATCATTATTATATTTACTATACATTCAAATTATAATAATTATAAAAAATATTATTGAATGTCATAATTAATTTGAAGGCTAAATAAGTAATTTTATTAATGAGGGGGAATGAAATCACGATTCTGCATTTTCAAAAATGGAATCGAATTCCTCCTTGAGATTGGGATTGCTAATTCTATAGAATTGTAATTTCTTCTTCTATTGTTACGTTTGGTTTATAAGAATGATTTAGAATATAATAGAATAGAATGGAGTGAGCAACGAAATGTCAAATCTGTTGAACCAACGGTTCACTAATTGATTTTGATGAGAACAAAACAAAAGTGGATGATTAAAATTAAGTATTATTTGATTATATAGAGTTAATTGAATAAGATTGATTAATTTTCTTAATGATTAAATATATCAATTAGTTCTATAAGATATTTAATTTTTGAGTAGTGATCAAATGATCTCGAAGTTGGATTGCAAAGTGTATTTGTTTGTTGTGTATTAAAGTTGATTTTAGGAAAATTTGGCCTATCAGCATGATGGTATAAGGAAGAAATAGGCTAACGGTGTAAAGCCTTGGATAGCAAGAAAAAAAGCTTTCCAATCCCCAAGAGCTAGCATATTGGTACACTTGTCAGTGTTTGTGTCGATAGTTGTATTACTTATGGTCATGATGATAGGAGGACACTACCATCATGCCAATAAGCTTGTTTTAACTAGCTGTTAGAGCATTTAATGTACAATTACGAGAAGAATTGAATGTGATGATATAAATGCTCAACAACTCGACTAAAGACAAGAGAGAATTGATCTTTTGCTACAATATTCCAACATTCTTTTGTAATCCTATTGTTTATAATTCTTATTGTCTCTTGTACCCTAATTTGCTAATATTTAGAGAGATTTGAAGTGTAGTTCTTATGAGATATTAGTTGCAATATATTAAGAGTTAAAAGCACTACACCAATAATCCTTGAGATTGAGTTTTGTATTGTGAGTTGAAATTGTGATTTGTGTTGAGAGTTGTAATTGTGATTTGTGTTGAGAGTTGTGAGTGTAAAACTTATGTAATCAAGTTTGTGTTTGTGTAACTCTTTGAGCTTGGATTAAAAAATCAATAAAGTGATGTAAAGTTTTCAGTTGGAGGCATTGTGTGTCCGTGAAAAATAAGGGGTGATCTAAACTTTACATTAAATCTAGGCTTGATTTTCTCTATCCCTATCTTTTTTATTTTTACACTTATTATTATTTTATCATTATCTCGATTATACTCACTCTTGCTTTATTGTCTTGATATCGTATTCGCTTAGTTACTTAAAACAAGAAAATTGATATTAAAGTAAAATTTGGGCATTGAACCGCCCCCACCCCCCTTCTCTCTCGAGTTCTTAGTGTAGTATTTCAATTGGTATTAGAGCAAGGTCTTTAAATTTATTGCTTAATCACATTTAGAGTAAAGATCATAACATTAAACACACTAGGCTTTATGGAAAGGCAAGCTATGAATGGACACTCATAACTGAGAATAATTATTCTTATTGGAAATGTAAGATGGCCATATTCTTAAAAGCATAAAATAAATTATTGTGGCAAGTAGTTAATAAAGGATCATTTAAGATAAAAGGTAAGGAAGCAAAGATTATACAAAAATGGATTGGAAATTACTTGATTTAAATGAAATAGCTATGAATATCTTGCGTTGTGCGATCAATGAATATGACTTTAATAGAGTTTGTACATATAAGAGTGTAAAAGGAATTTGGGAAAAGTTAAAAAACACATATGAAGGAACCAGCCATGTTAAGAACACAAAGATAAGCTTGCTTTGTGGCCAATTTGAAAATTTTAATATGAATCCTAATTAAACAAATGACGAGATGCACAATAGGTTTATTAACATAATCAATTCTTTAAATGTTCTTAGTAAATCATTTACTAATCTTAAAATCAATTCCAAAATCCTTAAGTCTTTACTAAAGAATTGAGAAGCCAAGAGAACTGTAATTAAGGAAGCTTATGATCTTAACACAATATCAAAGGAGCAATTTTTTGGAACTTCTAAAACTCATGAAATGATTGAGAAGCAAGGAGAATAGTCTAAAAAGAAAACAATTGCTTTGAAAGCAACCAAGAAAAACTTAAGTAGTGATGAAAGTGAGGATGATGATAATGTAGCCACAATTACAAGAAATTTCAAAAAATTCATACAGTTCAATAGGAAATTAACAAATGATAAGGATGAAAACATATCTTGATCAAGAAAGGAGAAAAATGAAGTAATCAAGTGCCATAATTGCCAAAAACCAGGTCACATTCAACAATATTGCCTAGATCTTAAGAAAACTAAGCAAGGAGTAAGGAAAAAAGCTATGATGATAACTTGGAATAATAGTGATTCAAGTAACTCGAAGGGAGAAATGTGTTTTATGACAATGGACAATGAGGTATGCTCTACTTTAAATAACTCTTCATTTAATGAGCTTAAAAATATGTATGATGAGTTGTTTAAGGAATTTATTAAGGTTGAAAAGAAAAATAAAATGATGAAACAAATGATGATTAAAATAAGAAGTGAATTTGATGTGTTTAAGAATGAATATAATAAAGTGAATGATGCTAAAGAAAATTTAGAGGAGGACAATGGGTACATAAGATTAAATTTGATAAATTAAATAGAAATAATGAAGAATTGAATCTTAAAAATGAGGATTTAACTTAGAAAAATGATCAATTAAAATAGAAGTGTAATTCTCTTTAAACAAAAGTTGAAAAAATGAAAAGTGAAGATGCTATAGTTAATAAGCTATGAGAGCTTCATATTGAAAATGCTATCTTAAAATCTAGCCTAGATTATTCAAAACAAACTATAGCTAAGTTCGTAAATAAAGAAAAGAATTTGGATAAGCTCCTTGGCTCTCAAAGATAAAGATTGAACAAAATTGGAATTGATTATTGTAAGGAATATATTTACAAGCACTTTGTAAAAGCAATAACTAAGACTTGTAACTACTGTAATAGATATGACCACATTGCACTTATACGTGTAATACGTCGTAATACTAATTTAAATCATAAAGACAAGATGGTTTAGGTTCCTAAAGGATAAATATATTATTGCAACTAACCACAAAAGGACCCAAACTTACTTAGGTACCAAAGAAGTAATTACATATTTTTATAAGAACTTCAAGTGGGAGTAACTCAAGGCACTCAAATTCAGAATGCCTCCAGTATAGCATTTGATTTAAGAAACTCATTCAAGTAGTCTCTATAAAATAATTAACATATTTTGTGTGTACTTAAAATTCTCTATGCTTATTAGGCTTTCATGTGCACATTTTTGTTGGATCTTGGTCTTCATGTCAAACATGTGTTCACGTGTATTTAAGTGTGCTAATATCTTATGCTTAAATAGTTGATTTGATATATTTATAAAATTATATAAATTTAACCTCTCCTCAACCACATTTGAGCTTTTATAAGCATTTGGAAACTCACCTAGCATATTTGTAATTAATTTCTTTCCAAGCTATGCTTATACCCTTACCATGTTATAATATGCATTTAAATCTTGCTTGAAATGGATAATTGCAAATATCATACATTTTATGCACATTTGAAGTTACTCATGTATATTTAGGATCATATGTGCACAATTTTACCATGCCTCAATGTCCATGCTTAAATCTAATTCCTACATATTTAATTTTGTCTATAAATTGTGGTTGAATGATCAAATTGGCTTATTTTTGTTTTTGTGCAAATTTGACATCTCTAGACCCTTATGAGGAATTAAGTGATATTTGAAACATCTTATGCCTATTTGTGCTCATATGGATGTTGCTTGGTTTGATTATGCAACTTTTATGCTTTTTGGTATTATTCAAACATATTTGAAGTATAAACTTGTCTTGAATTTGAGGAAGAATCCATACTTGCTCTCTAGCTACATACTTGCTCTCTAGCTACATTCATGCTTAACTTTGGATCTAAAGGAACTCAAGTAGTGATTTTATAATTTATAGAGTCTTAAAGTTATAATTTGTTCCTATCATGCTTAAGCACGTATTTGAAATGTTGGTGTGCAAAAACTTAATGCTAATACACATAATTTGCTCATAAATGCATACTTTCACTTTTTCATCAACTATATAACTCTAATGATTTGATTTGGCTAAATCTTATCTATTTAGTTAAAAATTAAGTTTTTTAAGTTTTAACGGACTCAAATAAACTTGCTTAAAGTGTTGAAACACTCATTAAATCACTAAAAATAAACTTGGGTTAACAACTTGGACAAATGGAGTGGATGTCATCAAGTTTCTATAAAATTGCAAAATACCGTCATGACGGTATTCTTCATTGCAGGCATAATGGTATACTCTTCAAAATAAGCATCTAGATTTGATTATGTTTTCTGAACCGTCATGCTGGTAACCCCACTTACTGTCATGTTAATACATTAGATTCTAAGTGTTATTTTTCAAAACCTTTGAATTTTCTCTTTCCTTACTTCCATTCCCAAATCATAGTTTTTTCCCAAACCAAAATCATTCTCTCTCTTTAATCCACCATCTCTAAACTCTCAAAATCATAATTTTCCCTCATCAATCATCTCCAAACCCATACAATCTCTCATCAATCCCCTTACTTCTTCAAATCACACTCTCTTCTTCCCCCTCACGCAATTTTCTCTCTCTACCAAACCCCCATCCACCATCACGACACCGCCTTGATGAGCAATAGTCGCTTCTAGATGAACTATCACTACCTATCTTGCCCCTTTCCTCCTCCAACTCAAGATGATGATCCACTAGCCACATGAATTGCCAACTTTCAATCTATTTTGTATATGCTCTTTATTATGTTTATCTTATGTTATGAACTTAGCCATTGGCCACTATTACTGTTACTTTCTATTGTCTTACCTTAGCCATTATCTTAGCTTTTATTGTTTATCTTGTTTGTCTATATTGTTTACTACTTGTGGTTTATGTATCTCATGGAGTTATTACACTCTTCATGGTTAGCTCATGTCTTCAAACATTTAGTGTGGTATGGGCTAATCTTGATGAATTCATTATAGAGATCTTATTTGGCATGGTTTTTAGCTTCTTTGATTTTACTTTTGTAAGGAGCATGTCCTAAGGTTTAAGCCAGGATTATGCCAGAATTTTGACTTAAATCCTCTTTTATCCTCACCGTTTGAATCCTCCTCTTTTTTATGAAGCTAAAGAGGGAGAAATATTCAAGTTGTTAGAGTGTAAAAAGTGTATTAAGTTAAATTGATAATAGTTACTCAAAAGATTATATTGATCTTATAACTTTGGCATATGTTGATTCTTTGAAAGATTGATATATTCTTTATGTGAAACTATTAAGAAGTGAGACTTAGTTCCTTAACACACCAATACTCCCCTTTTGCAAGCATTTGTTTAAACTTACTCAAATGAGAAAAATCTTGAAATCAAGTACTAAATTAAGGGGGAGTTCTTCAGTATGTAAAAGTTTTGTTCTCATAAAAAAGGAGGAGATTGTTAAACCAAAGATTTACTAATTGATTTTGATGAGAAAAAAAAAAGTAGATGATTAAAACTAAGTACTATTTGATTATATTGAGTTAATTGAATAAGATCAATTAATTTGCTTAATGATTAAATATATCGATTAACTATATAAGATATTTAATTTTTGAGTGGTGATCAAATGATCTTGAAGTTGGATTGTAAAGTGTATTTGTTTGTTGTGTGTTAAAGTTGATTTTAGGAAAATTTAGCCTACCAAGGCATAAGAAAGAATCAGGTTGACGATATAAAACCCTAGACAGTGAGAAGAAAAGATTTTGATCTCTAAGAGCCAACATGCCAATATACTTTTCAATGTTCGTGCCACTAGTAGTATTACTTACCGTCATGATGGTAAGAGGACATTGCTATCACGCCGGTAAGCTTGTTTCAACTAGCCATTGGAATATTTAATGCACAATAATGGGAAGAATTAAATGAGATAATATAAATGCTTAACAACCCGACTAAGGATAAGAGAGAATTGATCTTTTGCTATAATATTTTAACATTCTTTTGTACTCTTATTGTCTATTATTCCCATTGTTTCTTGTACCCTAATTTGATAATATTTAGAGAGATTCGAAGTGTAGTGCTTGTGAGCTATTAATTGTAAAGTATTAAGAGTTAAAAGAACTATATCAATAATCCTTAAAATTGAGTTTTATATTATGATTTGAGATTATTATTTGTGTTGAGAGTTGTAAGTATGAAACCTATATGATTAAGTTTGTATTTGTGTAGCTTTTGGAGCTTGGATTGAGAAATCAATAAAGTGGTATGAAATCTTCAGTTGGAGATGTTCGTAGAGAGTAAGGGGCAGTTTAAACTCTATGTTAAATCTAAGCTTGATTTTCTCTACTCTTATCTCTTTTATTTTTTTGCACTTATTGTTTTATCATTATCTTGATTATACTCATTCTTGCTTTATTGTTTTGATATTATATTTATTTAGTTATTTAAATCAAGAAAATTGGTATTAAAGTAAAATTTAAGCATTTAAATCAATTCAACCACACCTCCCCCTCTTGAATTCCTAGTGTAGTATTTCAATAACTCCTTTTCCATGTTTGAAGTGTTCAAGGGATAGAGTGAAATTAAATGCATATATGGTAATTATTACAAAAAATACCCTTTGTTATTTAATGTCATAATAAAATTGAAGGTTAAATAGGTAATTTTATTAATAATAATGTGAGAGGAATAAAATCGTTGATATTGTCTTTGAGAAGGTAAAATCAAATTTTTCTTGAAAGCAGAATCATTGGTTCCATAGAATTGTTGATTCTGGCTTCTAAATACACTTCCATACATGGAAAAAAGGGAAGAAAACTAAGAATCATGATTCCATTCCAGTTCATTCTTATGCATCAAACATGGTATAAATGTATTTCTAAAAATAAGAAAAGGGAATGAAATCCGAAATTATGATTCCATTTCGATAACATAGCATTAGCTTGATTACTCAGTGTAATCTTAGGTTTAAATATTCGTTAGTGATAATGGTGCATCAAACATGTAATCTCCCCTTTCTAGCAAATCTAGCTCGATGCGTATTGTATTTGGACACATATCCTTACATAAGTTAATCATCATAAGTTCCTAAGTGCATTGAGAATGATTAGGATCTACATAAAGTTCAGTCTTTGTATTCCCTCCATATGCTTATCTAACCAAGGACTATTTAAATTGATTTAATATTTTTGGATACTCACTAATGGCTTTCTTAACATCATTATCTAGGGGTGACGTTGAAAATCCAACTTGAATTTTAGGTAAAGATTCGATTTATAAGCTAAATTTGAGATTATCAAAATGTGGCACTTAAATATAAAATTATTTCTCTACATTACCATTAGACTAGACATATAGCTCACTCATCACTCTAAACTAGTTGGAGGTCAACCCGTATCCTTCCATTTATTAATATATATTAAACATTTATTAAATTTTATTAAATGCTTGATTATATGTTAACACCATGTGAAAGGATAGATGTTACTTCTAACAATTTATACATTTTCCTCTTCTTTCTTTTTTTCTTATTCCTCAACCTAATATTGATTCTATTTCTAACAAATATGTTAAAAAAATAAAACCTTTCTTTTGTATCAATGATTAGATCATCAAATCTCAAATAATTAGTAAAGCTTGTCTCCTTTTTTTTTTTTGGAGTTAAATGGATATTTGCAAATTCAAGTAACATGCCTAAAAGGATTGATTAGCCAAGTGAAGATAGACGTACTAAATTTCTAAAGTGTAACTTCATTTTTGATGATTGTAAAAATATATAAATTGTCCCTAAATGTCCTTACAACCCTAATACCTCTACTAAAAGGAACATAGATAGTAATGAATTTAGGATCGTGATGGTTTGGGGTGTATTTGCACATTTAGAAAGGTTATGGGGAGTTAATCTCATATTGTATGAGTCTTAAGTGTTTAAAAGTATGCTTAATCAATAACGGGATGATTAGAGAGAATAAGGTAGGGGAAAGGATAGACAATCTTACTGTGTTAAATGCACAAGTAACAAATAAGTAAACCTTAAGAAACCTTAGGTGTCCACTTCGTAACATTTTTTTTATTGAAATTGCTTGTTTTCATCTTAGAATGTAGAGTTCTCATAGTTGAATATTTCGTTTCTCTAATATCTTTTAAATGTTGCAAATTAGCAGGAAAGACTAGATATTTATAAGCTCTTGGGGCATAATGACATCTGTCAAATCATTTAGGTAATTAATAATTGAGATGGAGCTTACTTCTTTCATGGTTATTTAGAATAAGTTGACTGATGGGCCTAAGGTCAATAGCCTTATTCATTAGTACATGAGTTTACCTAAGAAAGGTTAAAGGTGGATGAAACCATCTAACGAATTTTATCCTGAGCCTATCAAGCCAATTCTCTTTAGTCATCCTAAATATGAACAAAATTTAGCTTAAGGAGTTAAGTTCAAATAAATAATGGGTTTAACTCAATAATCAATATGGTAATTTTCAAACCTCTATGAAGAGTATATTTGAAATTTGCCCTATCAAATTATATAATTTGAGAATATAATTTGTATTATATCAGTAATGAACAATGCAAGATATGTTATATTTTATTAAATTACTTATGTAATGTAATATATGTTAAATATTAATAAAATTGTATAATAATCCTTTACAATTATATGAACATAATATTGACTATATATTACATAGCATATTATTAATGCAATATAATTATATGCAAGAATACATAAACATGTTTTATGTTATACTATACTATGTCATATATATTATATTATACTAGCAGACGTCACACCCGCATTGTGTGTATATAAAATAAATAAAGTTGTGCAATATAATCAAATATATCATAATATTAATAGAATATATTCATATATGAGGAAGGAAGAGAGAGATGGGAGTCGTAGGGAGAGGAATAGGGGATAGTGAGAATGTTGTGGGGAGAAGGGTAAAGAGAGAAAGAGAGAGAGAGAGAGGAAGTAGTGGGAATGTGGCAATAGTGAAGAGAGAGAGATAATAATACTGTCAATATAGAATGTGGCAATAGTGAGGAGAGAGAGAATAAATAGGAAAAGAGAGAGGAATTGTGAGAAAAAAAAAATTTAGAATGATGATAAATTTATTCATAGTATAATACATTTATAGTTAATTTAGTATTAAGTTTTTTTGTTATATATTATAAGTTTAGAAGGTTAAATAGTAATTTTAAAGGGAAGATACCAATGGTGGTTGCTTAAGCCATAATTGGCTTTAATTATATAGACTATATATAGTAATTAATATACATGTTATATATGTTATATTAACTATATTATCGTTAATTCTATAATTGAAGTTTCTAAAAAGATACTCTTGGAAACAAAAATGGGAAATCATTTTATGGAGATAGCACTTTACTTTCCCTTTGTACATGTTAACATTTTCAATTGATTAAGATACTTTTTCATGAACAAGCATTTATAAATATGGAAAAAAAAAATTTCATAGAAAATTTTCTATCAAAAGCAAACAAAATATCAATGGTTTAATGGAAAATCAAAGGTCATACACATGTTTAATAGATTGATGTATTATGTCTTGAAATATAAACTGCTCACTTCTTGAGAAAAAGGAAACTATATAATATATGCAGAAAATCTTACTTTCATTCGCCACGTGGATTGTCAAATGATAAATACACTTAATCTGTACTTTCCACTTGCTTACATGAATGGGATCAATCGATGATAAAAGGCTTGTGGTTTAGGTTTATTGGCCTCCACTGCAATCATTTGTGGTTAATCTAACTTTAATACATATTAAGAGTTAAAAAAAGGTCTAATATTAATTATGCATTTTATAAAAAAAAAAAGATATTTTTAACATTTTATCTGAAATAAAAATATTTAATAGTATAAAAAAAAGGTGTTTGTGTATTCCACCTTTTGAATACCTCATATAGTAGGAAGGACCAACTTTATAACTGCAATCATTTAATTTCACCTGCACATTATCTATAAAGTATTCCAAGTCCATACCTTAATCTTCTACTCTCTTTTAGCCTTCACTCCATCCTTGTGAAATGAATTCATGTCACTTTGCTAATTACATTATTTGAGGGCATCCTTTGTTGAGTCTTCACAAGATAATTACCCAACGGACAGTTATGTCACATATATTTTTAGTGGTGTAAATTGTAGATGCAAGGTTAGTTAACAAAGTGTTACATGTATGTAACATGTGTATGTATTTCATGTGATTAAAGATGAATAATGTGATTTGAAATGATATCTCAATATGATGAAGTAGAGAGAAGTCAAGGACAAGGTACCACACAACCTTATTAGATCCACATAATACAGTGATGACTGTAAAAGTTGAAGCAAGTTGAATGCTTCAACTTCACGACTCTTAATCTTTAGAATAGTGGCAATTTGAATCCAAGAAGCTTTGATCTTCTATTCTAATCTTAGATCTAATCTTTGAAATTTGAAATATATAACACTAAAAACTTAGGTTATAAGGCCCCTCAAGAGAAGAGGCAAGTAGCATTTATAAAAACAATAGAGCCAATATTTTGTACGTAAAAGAGATTCTACACTATAAACTGAAAATTCCCCAGTCTAATAGTAAGTTCAATCTTTTTCATTATAGTTATTGTAACTTCCTTAGCCACATCAATAAAGTTTTAAACCATTCTATATTATTATTGTATTAATTATATTTCAATATCAAAGTAAACCATAAAAGAGGTAGTAATTCTGAACATGTTACAAAACACAAGTAAGTTTTGAAAATTTTGGCACATATCTTTGGTTCCTTGAATTCTTTCATACTTTATATAACCTCTTCTTGTTTTTGCAAATATTCAACACTATGAATCTAAATTTTATGCTAATGTTATAGTAACTACACATGCTCAATTCCTACCACCTAAGGCATAATACATGATAAAAGCTACCTTGAAAAATACTTAGGGAGTTTGTTTAAAAGGTCATCTAACAAAAGTGACCGTAGTTAAGAAGTAGCATTAGACCTTCAAAAGCAAACATTCAAGCTAAGTTTTTCTTGGGACGCAACCCAATCAACACAACGATTTGCCAATCTATTGATAAGGGAAAAAGAGAAAAAATTAAAAAAAGAAAAGAAAAAAAAAAGAAAGAACATAGAGCACGAGCTTCTTCAATAATTTGCTTTGTGTGCTAACTAGGAGAATTAGACTTGAAAGCCCGAAAAATTAAAGAGGAGTCCTTTTCTAGGATTACATTTTTAATCTACAAACTTCTAGCCAATTTCAAACCTTCTAAGTGTGTAAATTCTTGAAAATGTCATTCGTATAACTTGTGAAATCTGCATTCAACAATGTTACGGTAATATGTGGTTGTTCCTGTCTTGTGAAGAATATTCGTAAGCAGAAAATAGGAAAGATTGGTTGAAAGGAATAAAATGACTTCTTATCTCCTTTTAAGTAGTTACAGCAATATTTATATCGACTACAATCTAACTACTACAAAACGAATTAACAAACTAATAGCTAAGTAATGGAAAATACAACTGGAAAACTAAAACAAAACAAAAATAAGATAAAGAATCAAAAGAAACTAAACAAATAAAAGTAGATCCCCCCACCCCCTCCCTCATAAGTTGGGGATTCTTGAAGACCCAACTTAGATCTGAGGAGCATCAACTAAACTTCTAGTAATGACTTGGTGTAGAGATTAGCTAACTAGAATTTGGAAGGTGCCTAAACTGCAACTAACAAACCTGATGCAATATGATCTCGTACAAAATACACATCAATATCGATGTATTTTATATGAGCATAGTGATAGGGGTTATTAGCAATCAAAATTGTTGACCGGTTGTCACATTTTACAAAAATTGGACTTGAGAGATCACGTAGTATGTAAGACGTCCATAAAAATTCCTTGGTTGTATAAGCAAAACTACGGCTAATTGGAATTTGGAAGGTGCATAAATTGCAACTAACAAACCTGATGCAATATGATCTCATACAAAATGCACATCAATATTGATGTGTTTTATACGAGCATGGTGATAGGGGTTATTAGCAATCAAAATTATTTACCGGTTGTCACATTTTACAAAAATTGGAATTGAGAGATCACATAATATGTAAGACGTCCACAAAATTTGCTTAATTGTATAAGCAAAACTATGGTATTCAACTTTCGTTGATGAAGTTGAAACTGTACTTTGTTTTTTCATTTTCCATGAGACTAATGAAGAATCCAAAAAAAGGCAATAGCGACTAAATGATTTGCCGTCCATCAAATCCCCTACCCAATTCGAAAGTATGCATGAAGTGTTAAATCATTTGTAGCTAAGTAATACAAACCGAGAGACAAAGTTCCTTTAAGGTACTTTAGAGCATGCAAGGCAATGTGCAAATAAGGTGCTCTAGGCTTAGACAAAAACTAGCTAAGGGTATATACAGCAAAGCTAATATCTAGCCTAGTCAAATCAATATAGGACAATGACCCAATCAGCCTTCTATAGGAAATAGGATCAGCTAAGAGTGCTCCTTGAGAATGATCAAGTTTAAGACCACTCGGAAATGGAGTCTTGGTTGGTTTTGAAGTAGCAAGGCTTGTTTCCTATAAGACATCCAAGAGAAACTTTCTTTGATTGATCAGGTAACCTTCCTTAGTGCAACACATTTCTAACACAAGAAAATATCTAGCAAGTCCTAGATCTTTGATGGTGAAAGCCATATGTAACTAAGCTTTTAAATTAGAAATCATCTTTTCATTTGAACTTGTGACTAAAATATCATCCACATAGAGTAACAAAGCCACAAACCTTATCACATCTCGCAAGACAAACAAAGATGATCACGCTTAGACTGTATATAAATAAGAGAAATCAAGAATCTGGAAATCTCAAGATTCCATTGGTGTGATGCTTGTTTCAACCTATATAATGATCTCTTTAACTTGCAAGCTTGACTAAATTAAGCTTTGCCATAGCCTTGAGGTGGTGTCATGTAAATTTCTTCATCTAAACTCCCATGAAGAAATGCATTGTTTACATTTATTTGATGTAACAGCCATGAACGAGCTATAACTATGGTAATAAGAATGTGCACCGTATTAAGTTTGACTACTAGGGGAAAAAGTATCATGAAAGTCTTGTCCCTTAACTTAACTATAGCCTTTAGTAACCAATTGAGCTTTATATCTCTCAACACTCCCATCTAACCTATACTTTACTTTAAATATCCACTTACAACCAACCAGTTTTTTCCCATAAGGACGAGAAGTTAACTCCCAAGTGTCATTAGACTCTAAGGCATTTAATTCTTTCTCCATTTCTTTTATCCATTCTTGATGCCTAATAGCTTAAGAATAACTAGAAAGTTCTTTAACAGAGAGCGCATTCGCTAAGGACATGACAAACTCTTAAGGATAACGTTAAAAAGTATCTGGATTAAGCAAAGGATATTTAGTTGTGATGTTTGTTTTCTGTGAGGAGCATGCAACACTACTGAAGTTTGAATGAACTATATAGACAAAGTCCTTAAGCTAGGTTGGAGGATGAGAAACTCTACTAGACCTTCTCAGAAGAACCATATTGTTAGACAAATGAGAAGAAGAAGAAGAAGAACTTGTTAATTCCCATCTTAGTTGTCAATAAGGTGATGAAACGAACTTAGCAGAAGAAGAATCATTTCTAAGACTAGAATCTAACTGTATAGAATTAAATTTAAGTTGTTCACAACCTGACGAATTCAAATCTATTTTAAGTTTATGGACAGAATCATTAAGATCTCCATCTTTGAATGGGAAGATGTTTTCAAAGAAAATAACATCTCTACTAACAACAACTTGATTAGTAGATAAGTTGTAGACCTTAAAACCTTTCCTACCACTAACATGACCAAGAAAGACATACTTCGAAGTCTTAGGATCAAACTTATCTAATTTATGTCCTAAATTGGCAACAAAACATAAGTAGCTCATGACTCAAAGATTGTCATATGTAGGTTGCTTTTGATATAGTAACTCAAAAGGTGACTTCCATTGAAGAACTTGTGATGGCATAAGATTAATTAGATGAGTAGCTATGAGAATGCATTCCCCCCAAAATGACTTAGGCAAATTAGCATGTAATCTAAGTGTTCTAGATGTTTCTAATAAATGTTGATATTTTCTATAAACCCCGTAAATTTAGCATTTTAGATATTGAATTGATTTAAATATTATAGGTAATTACCTTAAGTGAACGAAGTCAATAAATTTAAAACTAATTAAAATTTTAAACTCGAACATAATACGAAGAAAAAAAACCTTAAAATTTTTTTTTATCAAAACCTTAATCACATATAAGATCCCTAAATCCTATGTACGCGTAAATACTCGAACTTGACAAAAACCCTAAACTATAATTTTAAGTTTATAAAATAAATAAATTTATCCCAATAGTAATGAAATCCTAATTAGATATAATTAGCGATTAATACACATAATCACATGAAATTATTAACGAACGCGTTCAAATAACTCTTAAATATTATAAATGTAACCGGTAACAATTAAATTAATAAATTTTATAAAATTTCAAAATTATTAAATTTATAATTTTTGTATTTAGAAAAATCTAATTCTCTTATAGTTTTCTTCTTTTTTTTATTCTTTTCCCTTTTCTTCTCCAAATTTTTTTTAGTTGCTACGTTATCTTCCAAAATATGGTTCGACTACCCATGTGTGAGCTTATTTTCTTCATGTGTTTAATTAAGAGGATGAGGACAAGTTAAATGATAAGCCACCATCACATCAATTAAATGTCTTCTTATCATCTTTTCTTTTCTTTTGTTTTACTGTATTCTTCTTGGCCGGTTCAATTTGCCACCAAATTGCTTCCTTTTGCTTTCATGACAAACTCAATCGAACACTCATAAAAAAAAAAAAAAAAAAACTCCACCGAAATTTCCTTTCATTTCCCTCTTCTATTAACTCTTTTTCTCAATTTTCTTCTTAATTTTCAACAAATATAAGAGGAAGAAGAAAAGGCATTTGAAACAACCATATATTAAGACATCAAAAAGAGTAATTGAGTAGCCTTTTAGTGTATTTATTTTGTTAAATTTCATGTACTTTATGTATATATGTATTTTGTAGAAATATATGTATTTAGGGATTTTGTAACTATAATTGATGCTTGCAATTCTTTCTTGTATTAAGAGTAAGTGTACATGAAATGGAGTTATGTGTAAGATTAGTATTTCTCTATATACATATATGTATAAATATTTAAGTATAATTATGTGTACATATATGTGTATATGATAGTGTATATATATAGTATGTATTTTCATTACATATGTATATGTATAAATATGTGGTCGAAAATATATATATGTATGTATAAAGTACAAAAATACAAGTATAGTATATGTATAGAATCGTATATGTATGTATGTATAGCACTTGTAGTATATCTAGGTTTATATTATTAAATTTCATAAGTATATATGTATAAATAAGTTGAGGAAAATTAATTATATAAGTATATTTACACATATAAAATATGCATATTAATAGTATATGACGTATAAGTACATGGGTATACTTAAATAATATATGTATAAAATACTATAACATTAAATTAATAGATAAAATAAGATAATATATATATATATATATATATATATATAGTTATGTATGTCATGCGTTGAAAAGAAAATGGAAAAATGATTAATTTACAAAATTTGATAAAATATAATAATAAATATAATTATATTGAGTAAAATAAAAAATAGGAAAACTTTGAAAAATATACAAATTCGTGAAAATGACAAATAACACCCTCTCATGCTGCCACATCAACATGTAATAAAATTTAATTAAAGTCGTAATAATAAGAATAATAAAATAATTAATTAACTAGAAAATTATTAAAATAGTAAAAATAAATTAAATAAGTATTAAACCTTAGCAATTGCAAAATATATAAATTTTAATAAAATAAACTTAAAAATAAGAAAATTACAAAATATAAACATTAGATATTTCTTAAATCATAAATATATGACGAAAAGCTTAAAATAATAATTGATAATTAATTAAGTCAAAATAATAAAATTTGTAATATTTTTACATCCGAGTAGGAAATTACAGATTGTAACGTTCAAAACGGATTTTGCTACAAGAAATTATATTTGAAAATGATGAAGATGCATTATAAGTTCATAAAAATCGGAATTAAAACAAAAAAATTATATGCAACTAAAAGTTTAAGATAAACCGATAAAAATAAGTAAAAGATTTAAGTTAAACTATGTTTATGTCATACATTGGTGATAATAGGAAACTAGGCAAATAACGATAAATATTAATTAATTAGGAAACCTAAGCTTTTTTATCTTTTAGATACCTGATTATCGAAATTTGGAAATCCCAAAAGCTTGAAGAGTGAGAATTATCTCAAGTGAGAGAGTTCTAATAATCTACTTTTTACTTATTGCTTTATGCTATATGTTGAATGCTGGTTGATATTGATTATTTGTTGAATGATTGATAGTTTGTTTTCTTTGTATACTATCATTTGTATGATTACTTCCTTAAACTGGTAAATATAAATATTTGACAAAAATAACTAGTTGTATTTATCGCATGTTTATGTCTCAATTAGTATACTGATGGAGAGTGTTAACTTTACAGATTTTTTAGAAAAGTATTTTTGAATAGTGTTTTTCCAATCTTAAATATATTTTGTATGATTTTTATGAGGGCTTATAATGCTCATAAATGATATTTTATTGTTAAGGCAAAGCTAATATAGTATCTCTAATTAATTGTGAGAGGACTTGCATATTTGTGCTCGTGGGGCCTTAGATATATTTTGATCGCAAGAGAATTTGCTTTATGTGCCCGAAGGCCCTAGATATGTTCGGTGGATGACCCTAGTTGGGGTCAACTTATATTGATTACTGTTTCTCGACTAGGATAATAGTTGAGTGTCGTTTGGAAGGATGATGCCCCTAGGTAGCCTCATGCGATTAAGGTGAGGTGCTTTGTGCAAGTAAGTACAGAGAATAATCGACATGTAAACGACGTAAATCTATACCTTTCATAATTCTAGACTCTTATGGATGTATTGTTTGTATTCACTGCGTATGCATTCATTTCTCTTGTAGATATATTGTATGTATACTAATAATGTTTGATAACTTACTTAAAAGGTAATAGTAAGGAAGGAACTTACTGAGCCGTGGTTTACTCATTCCCCTATAGTTTATTTTATAGGTTCTTTTAAGTAGGGATTGGGATAATCTTGAGAATAGAGTACAAACCGGAGATAGATTCGATAATATTGAAGTTGATTGAAATGTATATAGTTGGTATAAAAGCAATTTACGTAGAAAATATTTATATAATAGGATTATGTACAATATAGTTTTTCTTGTAAATTATCAACTTGTTTTACCTTATCTTAGTATTTGGTAGGGATAATGATTCTTTATCGTTCTGATGGATTGTGGAATATCAAATATTTATAGTTACTTATATTTTATAGTAAGTTAATTAATTAAAAATTGAAAACCTTAGTAACTAATCGTTTAGAGTCTTGCAATTTCTAACTTGTAAGGTAGTTTTCGTATCATGGGTTGATACATGATATGAAACCATGATATGAAAATTTTAAACAATTCTACTAGGCCCTCCTTAAGGTCATGATATTTTCTCTCTACTCTTACCATTTTGTTGTGGGGAGTATGGCATGGAAAATTGATGCAAAATCCTATGACCAACCAGAATTTCTTGATAACTCTTAGAAACAAACTCCCCACCATTCTTAGATTTTATTATTTTAGGTGTAATATGAAAATGATTAATGACATACTTGATTAATTTTTCAAAAACAAAACATACTTAAGACTTATGGTGTAACAAATAAGTCCATGTAGCCCTATAAAAATCAACTATGGTTAGGAAAAAATTGACACTACATAAGGCGAGAACACGATAAGGCCCTCAAACATCAAGATGAAGTAACTTAAAAGCAAATGTACCCTTACTCATACTAGATGAAAAAGGAACTATATGAAACTTGGCTTGTTGACAAGTGAAAAATGTTGTAAATTGTAACCAAGAACAGACAAGGCTGGTCGCTGAATAGGTCCAAGCTTGCAGAAAGCTCGAAAGAACTAATGGAAGAAAGTGTGAAAGGAATGAATGACAAATGAAAGGTAAGCAAAACCCACAAACAGCTCCAGAGGATATGATGCACCAATGGAACTTCCAAGAACTCATGGTACAATTCGATATGACGCATGAATCGGTCCTGTAAGGTTACTTGCCACCTAGCCTTACTCAAGGGTTAAGATAAGAGTGATGCCGAGAGTAAATAAGGTGTTTACGTAAGGAAGAAAATACTTAAGTGTATTAAGGACAATCTCTCCTTACAGCTACAAGTACAAGGGTATTTATACCTATAAGTTAGGGCAACTTGCCTAAAAAGAAAAAGACAAAAGGGCATTTTCTAAAGAATTAATTTACAAAATACAAAAGGAGTAAAAATAGACATATAAGAAAAACAATCATTGGTGTAATAGATTCTATACATGATACTGTATATGTGGAGATGCAACATTAGCGAGGTTGTTAAAAGATGCGGACAAAAAGTACGGATAGCTAGCTTGTCCAAGAAGGGATGGCTTAGTCAATCCAGACTCTTTCTTTCTCAGTATCTTGGCAAGGAAGATGTTGAGTGATTGGTTGGCTTGGGCGCGAGTAAGTACTCTTCAATTTGGCATACTATAGAAAGATAAGCAATCATACAGCTCAGCATGAAGGGTAACTCGATAAGGAAGTACTTGGCCTTGATAGGGGTCGGCTGGAGCAAAAGGATTTGTTATGCCAATCTCTCTAGTCCTTGGGCTTGGCTATAGGTCAGAGGTCCGATAGTTTAATTCCTATCATTCCTTTTGGGTTGTTTTGGAGTTGAAATCAAATCTGAATGGTCTTCGTTCAATTCTTTATTAAGGTGATACGGACTGAGGTCGGCAATGTTGAAGGCATAAAAAAACACATAGCCCTCGAGCAATTCCAATCTATAGGCATTATCATTAATCTTCTGGAGGATTTTGAAAGGTCCTTCTACTTTTGCAGATAATTTGTTCCTCCTCTTATTCGGGAACTGTTCTTTGTTAAGGTGTAGCTACACCAAGTCTCCCAGCTGAAATTGTTTAGCCATCTTACCCTTAGTCTTTTCTCGCATTCTTCTCTTATTTAGGAACCGTTTCTTGCCTATTGCAGCTTAGAGCAGTGATCCCAAAGTGCGATTAACAACCTCTATTTGGCCATCAATTTGGGGGTGACATGAGGTACTAAAAAGTAATTTGGTCCCTAACTGACGCCACAAGGTTCTTTATAAATGGCTTAAGAACTTTAGGTCTCTATTAGAGACAACACTTCTTGACACATTGTGTATCCGCACAATCTCCTACAAGAAAAGAGAAGCAATAATCGAAGCGTTATTAGTCTTGGTGCAGGGCACGAAGTGTACCGTCTTGTTGAACCTATCTACAATAACAACTACAGAATTTCTACCTTAGGTAATTTGCGGTAGTTTGAGGACAAAGTCCATGCTCAATTCAGTCTATAGCCTCGTTGGAATAAGTAGGGGCATTGCTCTCCCTTGCTCTACTCGACACTTAGCCTTCTAGCATACAGCATAACTTTTGATAACTCGATATACATCTCTCCTCATTATTGGCCAAAAGAATCAACCATTCAACAATTCATAGGTCTTCCTTTTCTCCAAAATCTCTGGAGAGTGCACCACTGTGGGCTTCCTTCATTAGTAGCTCCTTCACTGAATAAATGGACATGCATAATTTTCCGCCTCGAAACAAGTAACCATCCTCTACATGATACTTGTTCACTATCCTCCCATTGACACATTGCGGAATTATGGGTATGAAATGTGGATCCTCAAAGTACTATTCTTTGATACTTGCGAACCCAAATAGCCTGGTTTGCAGTTCAAATAAAAGAGCATGCCTTCTCGAAAGAGCATATGCAACTACGTTACTCTTTTCTTGCTTGTATTTTATTACAAAATTGAATCTTTCAAGGAATTCAACCCATCTCACCTGCTGCTTTGACAACTTAGTCTAACTTCGGAGGTATCTTACGATTCATGGTCAGTATATATAACAAATTCTCTCGGTGGTAAATAGTGCTGCTATACTTGCAGTGTTTGGATTAGTGCCAAAAGTTCTTTGTCATATACGGAGTAATTCAACTAGGGTCCTCGGAGCTTCTCACCGTAGAAGGCAATTGGTTGGCCTTCCTACATTAGGACAGCGCCTATTCTAATGCTTGATGTGTTGCATTCTAGCTCAAAAATTTTGTCAAAGTCAGGTAGTACTAACACCAGGGTGGAGGTCACTTTTTCTTTTACCTCGGCAAAGCTCTTCTCCTCCTTTTCTTCCCATCAGAAGTCGGTGTTTTTCATTTTTAGTTTAGTAAGTGGTGTGACGAGGGTGCTAAAATTCCTGATGGATCTTTTGTAAAACGAAGCCAGTTTGTGGAAACTTCTCACGTCAGCACAAGAAGTAAGAGTCGGCCACTCGATAATTGTTTTGATCTTCTCATCATCAACTCGTTAGCATCTTCTATTGATTACATAGCCCAAGAATAACACTTCTTCTTGGCAAAAGCAACACTTCTTTAGATTGTTGAATAGTCTCTCGGCATGAAGGATATCCAGGACTGCTTTGAGATGTTTACAGTGACTCGACATGTTAACACTGTAAACCAGGATGTCGTCAAAGTACACTATGACACACTTTCCTATGAAATGTCTCAGCACATTGTTCATTAGTCTCATGAAAGTGCTCGAGGCATTTGATAAGCTAAAGGGCATAACCATCCATTTGTAAAGTCTATGACAAGTCTTGAACGCAGTCTTTCACTCGTTCCTTGGTTTTATGCGAATTTGATGGTAGCTACATTTAAGATCAATTTTGTTGAAAATCTTAGCTTCACTAAGTTCATCCAACATGTCTTCTAGCCTTGGGACCGGATACTTATATTTGATCGTAATCTTGTTTACAGCTTGGCTATCTATACACATTTACTAAGTTCCATCCTTCTTCAACACTAAAAGCATAAGCATAATACAAGGGTTGAGACTCTTTCTTACATAGCCTTTCTCTAGCAATTTATTGAATTGACATTGGAGCTTAGAAGCCTACTTAGGATTCATCTGATAAGTTGGCTTCTTCGGCAGTGTAGTGCTAGGTACTAAGTCAATGCAGTGCTCCATGCTTCGAGTTGGGGGCAACCCCTTAAGTAACCGTTCTAGGAATAGGTCGGCATATTCATCTAGCAACTCTTTGATTTCCTAGGGTAGCCCACCTTACTCCTTCATTTCCAATAATTGCTTGACCAACAAGAGGGTTGGTTCATCAGCATAGATAGCCTCTCAGAGCTTGACTCTACTCATCACCAGAGCCTTCTTTGATCTACGAGCAAGTTTTATTTATAACTTATTAACTTCTCTCGACAGCATCAGATTTAGTGCGATCTTCTGGTCATTCTTCTCAAACATATACATATTTCCTTCTCAAACATATACATATTCCCATAGCTGTCATGTATAACTCTCCTATCAAACAACCACGGCCTACCCAGCAATATGTAGGAAGCACACATATGCAGTATGTCGCAGAGAATCTGGTCAGAGTAATTCCCAGTAGTATTTATTGAGTGACATGTAATGCTCATTTCTCATTCAGCCATTGCAACTTGTACGACCTTAGATGTGCAACAGTTGGTAACTTTAGTTTTGAAACAAGTTTGGCTAATGCCACATTGGTGCAGCTTCTATTATCTATGATGAGGGTGCATAACTGATCATTTACCTTATAAGTGGTATGGAACAAATTCTCTCTCTGCTCCTCCTTTCGCTAGGGTTCTATGTTCATAGTGCATCAGACAACCATAAGTAACTTATCTAAGTCCTTATCAAACACATCCTCCTCAATCAACTCTTTTTCAGCACTTTCTTTTTCAACAAGGACCTCCTCCTCTTAGGGTCCTTTATCTGTACTATCTACTTCTAGCTTCGAGAGGTCTCCTTTGATGACCATTGTCCTACGGTTCGAGCACTGAGTAACCATATGTCTAAACCCTTAACACTTGAAATACTTGATCTAGCCCATCTTCCTACCAGACTCTTGCCCCTTCTCATAAGTTCGGGTCGGTACTTCACCATCAGGTCAGCCCTTCTACTCAACTCCAACATCAATCTTTTTGTTCGGCTCTATACTTAACTGAGCTCGGTGACTTGTCTGTTCGGGTCAGCTAGTTAGTACCTTGGCCATTAGTTGACTCCCCCTTTGCCTTTCTACTCGATGGGCAATCTAATAGCTTCATCCATTGTGTTAAATTGTTGAAGCTCCATAATGTCTTGAATATCTCCTCTCAACCTAGTAATGAATCTTGAGACTATTTGAGCTGATGGTTCTTTCAGTTTGCAACGTATCATAAGCATTTGAAAGTCTTAAACATACTCATCAATTGTTTGGCCTCCTTATCTCAGCTCTTGAAGCCAAGTGAAAGTATCTTAAAGATAGGTTTCTGAACACAAATCTATTTCTAAGTATTCTCATCATCTCTAGCCAAGTATTAATCTCTTGATATCCTTCTCATCTCCTCATGATTTAAAAATTCTTCCACTACATGGCAGTATATCTAGAGAACTCAACAACAACAATTCCCACATTCTCATAATCCTCATACTGATAGGAATCAAACATACACTCTACCTTTTCTTCCCATTCTAGATATTCATCAGTATTCCTAGATCCATTGAAACTCGGAATCCAAAGCTTTACATGGTTAGATGCTTTGGGGATGCATATGCGCTCTTCTTCGAAATACTCTTTCTCGTCCTCTTCATCAAGCTCTCTTAGGTTTATTCTTTGCCTTATTCGTTTACCTACTCCTCCACCTCAAATAGGTCAAGCTAGGCTTTGACCTCTAACAGGTTGAGCAACATGTGAGGTGTTTTACGTGGTCTTAATGGGTTTGTAAGACAGTACATGAATAGCTTGGGTCAAATCCACCAAGAGGTTAGCTACCTCATCAAGTTTCTTATCAATGCTTTTAGGAATTCCTTGAGACTGTCGTTCATGGTGGACAACTCATCATCATCGCCAGTACCAACATTCATATTTGGGTTAGTCATTTTTCCTCATAGATTCAAAGCTCAAACAAACATTTCAAGAAATTAACGGTTAACAACACAACACTCAAATGAACATAGTAACTTGCTTTGTTTTACACATGCAAAACAGAGTATAACAGGCCTTCGAAAAGACACGTCAATTAGAACAAAAACCACTGCTCTGATACCAAGATGTTGTGAACCGTGACCAAAAACAGATAAGATCGGTTGCTGGATAGGTCTAAGCTTACAGAAAGCTTGAAAGAACTAATGGAAGAAAGTGCGAAAGGAATGAATGACAAACAAAAGGTAAGCAAAACCCACGAACAACTCTAGAGAATATAATACACCAATGGAACTTTTGAGGACTTATGGTACAATTCGATATGACGCATGAATCGGTTTAGTGAGGTTACTCACCACTTAGCCTTGCTTAAAGGTTAAGATAAGAGTGAAGCTGAGAGTAAACAGGGTGTTTACATAAGGAAGAAAATACTCAAGTGTATTAAGGATAATCTCTCCTTACAACTACAAGTACAAGGGTATTTATACCCATAAGTTAGGACAACTTACTTAAAAAGAAAAAGACAAAAGGGCATTTTCTAAGGAAGTAATTTATAAGATACAAAAGGAGTAAAAATGGACATACAAGAAAAACAATCATTAGTACAATGGATTCTACACATGATACTGTATACGTAGAGATGCTACATTGGTGAGGTTGTTAGAAGATGCAGAAAAAAAAGTACGGACAGCTAGCTTGTCCAAAGCTATTCGTATAGGGATAGCTTAGTCAGTCTAGACTTTCTCTTTCTCGGCATCTCGGCAAGGAAGATGGCAAGTGATTGGTCAACTCAAACGCGAGTGAGTACTCTTCAATTCGGCATACTACAGAAAGATGGGCAGTTATACGACTCAACATAAAGGATGACTTGGTAAGGAAGTACTCAGCCGTGGCAAGAGTTGGTTGGAATAGAAGGATTCAATATGCTAGTCCCTCTAGTTTTCAAGCTCAACTGTAAAGTCAGAGATCCGGTAGCTTGGTTTCTATCAAAAAAACCTAAAATTATTAAAGTTGAAACGTTTACAACTCTCCAAATGTTGCAATTTTGAAATAGAAGTATGTCCCAACCTATCGTGATGTATCTGAACTTCTTTATTACTCGACATTTGTTTAGTAGACAACACAAATTCATTATCAACAGAAGTAGAGACAGAAATAGTATCACAATTTTTTATTTTAGAACTAAGGATATACAGTCCATTTAATGCTTGAGCAGATGCCATAACTATATTAGAACTCAGGTCCTAAAACCAATAAGAATGTGAATTAAAGACAACTTGCAAAGGGTTACAACTTAGAAGTTTTTATACTCTAAGTGGGTTACAAGTAAATTTAGGAACATATAATACTCAATTAAGAATAAGTTACTGTGAAAGTCTAACTTTACCTACAACCATAGACAAAAGAGTATAACCATTAGGTAATCTAATAAGTACAAGACACATGAGTTTAGAAGACTCGAACAAAAGGTCATGAAATGGAGTAATGTGCTCCAAAGCACCAGTGTCAACTATTCAAGAATCCTTCTTATTATTTTTGCTATTAGAATAATAAGTATTAGAATAAAGATTTTGTGCCATACCTGCTATGGAAACCTCATTTACAACAGCTTGCTCCTCCTTTTCTTTCATTAGCCGAAATACTTCTTAATAGACTTCTTGCATAAATTGCTTATCATAACTTTTGCTAAATGAAGAATTGCTTATGTTAGAACTTGGAAACTCATCAAATGGCATGTCTGGAGAAATAAGACTATGATTTGTTGCATCACAAAGACAGTCCAATGCATTCACTTGTTTATTTCCACCATTAGGCTTCCTTCCTTTAAACTAATTTAGGTATCCAATAAGCTTAAAGCATGATTCCATAGAATATCCCTCAGACTTGTAGTGCTTGCATATTGGCCTTTTTTTAAACTTTTGTCTATCAACAACAGATCTGTTAAATTGTTGTAAGGCAAGGGAAGCATTAGATTTGTTTGCATTAAAGGCTGAAGCATCTTGATCTGGATTCATAAGTTTAGAAACCTATCTTTGTTTCTTCAGTTGTTGAACAATATAATAAGCTTGATTAACCGACGAAAGAGGCTCCAGTGACAAATTTTGGTTTCAAATCCCTTCATAAGCTTCATTGAGTCCCATCATAAACTATAATAATTTGTTTTGGAACTCAAACTCTACTATCTTCTCCTCAAGAGCACAAGTACAATACTCCATCGTTCTACATTCACAAACCAGATAAGAGTGCAACTCTTAAAGCTCATGTTGTATTTGAAAGATAAGAGGACCATTAGCAGTTCCATATTGCTCCTTTACTTCCTACCATAGCTCGTACATAGATTTTGTGGACAAGAAGTTTTAAGCTATCTCAGAAACCATTGAATTAAGAATCCACAACCATGCCATATAGTCACATAGATTCCATTTGACAAAATCCACTGACTTTTCTTCTGGCTTGCCAGTTGAGACATCAATGAATCTAATTTTAACTTTAGTACCTACTCCTAATTTTACTAATTTGCTCTAAGAAATATAGTTGGTTCTGTTAAACAAAATATTTTCAATGTACATCTTAAGGTTATCGGAACTAAAATATAATATGGATCATTGATTGATATCTCCAATTATTGATTCGTTTTCAAGCAAATGAATTAGAATACAAAAGACATGTAGATTGATTCAGAAAATTAGGTCCTGATTTGGTATTAAGTGTTCTAATACCATGTGTGAATTCTTAAAAATGTCGTTGGCATAGCGTGTGTAATTTATGTTCACCAGAGTTACGGCAATATGCGGTTGTTCCTCTCTTGTGAAGAATATTCATAAGTAGAGAATAGGAAAGATATAAAATGACTTTTTATCTCCTTCAAGTAGTTACAGTAGTATTAATACTGACTATAATCTAACTACTAAAAAACTAACTAACAAACTAATAGCTAAGTAACAAAAAATACAACTGGAAAACTAAAACAAAACTGACGTAGAAAATAAAATAAAGAATAAAAAGAAACAAAATAAATAAAAGTAGAATAATCTAACACTAATGCTACCATGGCTTCCATGATTTTAACATCAAAATTACCCTAATGCCTTCTAATATGGCTTATGAGTGTACGTAGTAAGACATGAGCCATGAATAGGTATTTAGGGTTTTGGAGAAAACAAGGAAAGGGGGGGTGAAGGGGGTTTTGATATTGAATGTGTATAGATATCACGTACCTAAAAACAAACACAATTAAGAGTTAAGCTCGAAATAGGGTTCAATACAATGCACGAACACTAAATGTCACTCGGGATTCAAATGAGGGTTAAATGCAACTTACTAACTTGCTTAAATGAGGGGTTCACCATAATATTAAGGTTAAGATTGATGAGACACAAGAAAGATTAAAGAGTTTATTAACACTCAATAATCCAAAAGAGGGAAGCTCTAAGAGCTTAGGAATATCCTTACTCGAAAAGGAATGTTTAAGTGTAATCATTATCTGAATATCCTTTGCTATCTCTAAAAATCTCCCTAAGCTAATTACAAATGTTGCTGTCTATAGTAAATCTTAAAAACTTTAGTGGCAAAATTGTAAATAATGTATAAGGTCTTAGACCCTAACGAATGGGCCTATAATTAAAATAAAGAAAATATTCACAAGAATACAAAGCTGTGCGTTTAACAAAAGAGATCGACATGCAATCACTTAGGTTATCCTGGAAAGAGCAGGATTCGAACTAGGTAAGGTTGGCAATTAGATGTTCGAGTTCGAGTAGGAGCTCATAAAGTCTTGCAGTGCTTAGGTGAGATGCTTGAAAGGTTAGCCCAAAGTTGTCGAGTTCTATGATTAGTCGGGACTAGTCTTTCCATGATGTACTAAATAAATCTTTAGCCTTGAGGCCTCAGCTGTATGGTCTCTTGGCTTCTTGGCAAGTGATAAACTTGATGCTGAGTGGCTCCTTTTCTTCCTCTTAGCTTTTTAGTATCAGCTCAACCTCGACAAAAGTAGATCGGCCTTAGCTTCGAATAATTTGACCTCAAGTTAAAACAGGTTGGCTTCAACTTCCAATTGGTCGATGTTGACTTGGGATAAGTCGGCCTTAACTTAGATATAGTTACAAGTTGATTCCTATTATTACCATCGGGCCGAAAAGAAGTCATCTTCGATGTTAAGCAATGAGCATAGGTTTGGATGCTAAACAAACTTCTCTTCCCCTTTCTCTTCACCATAGGTGCTGAGTTGCTTTAGATTTCTTTAATGCTCATAAGGGTTAAGCAAGAGCTCTTCTTATCCTTTTGAACTATGTAAGTGTTAAGGAAACCATCATGGATCACTTTCTAGTTGTACTCCCAAGGTCAGCCAAGAAGTAAATTTGCTGCCGAAGTCAATCTCATCCTCGTATTGTTTGGCCTTGAATCCTATCAAGGCCTTCTTATGTACATGGACCATACCCTTGTCCTTGAACTACTTCAATCCGTAAGGTTGGAGATATGGATAGGTTGGCAATCTCATCTTCTCTGCTAGCTCGGCAAAAACGATGTTGGTGCAACTTCCTCCATCAACAACTAAGGAACAAGTCTTCTCATTCACCAAGCATTGAATATGGAATAAGTTCTCCCTCTGACCTGGGTCTCCCTTCAGGTCGGCTCATTGGCTTGTCATGAATAAGAGTCCATCCAAATCAGCATAGACATTTTCTTCTATCAACTCGCCTTCTGAACTCTTGTCACTCTGACTCTCTACTTGAGCTTCAGGTCCTTTACCCTTTAAGATGATGACCCTTTTATTTGAGCATTGGGAAGCAATATGTTCGTAGCCTAAATATTTGAAGCACTTCACTTCTCGAGCCTTGTTACCGGGTACTTTTTCCTTCTCTACCTTCTTTGTCTCAGCCTAGTTAGGTCAATTAGACTCACCTTTCTCCATCTTCTTCTCTAGTCATCTCTCGACGTACCTTTTAGCCTTAAGGCTAACTTGTTGAGGTCGATTATTCGACCTCTAGTGCCTTCTTCTCCTTTGTCTTTCCACCCTTAAAGCTAAATTAATCAACTTGTCCAATGAGTTGAACGGTTGTAGTTTGACTATGTTGGCAATGTTGTTTCGGAGTCCACTTAAGAACCTAGCAATAGTACAGTCTTAGGGCTCGGCTACCTCACGTCTGGTCATTATAGTTTCAAACTCTTGCAAGTACTCCTTAACAATATTTTAGCCTTACCTCAAGTGCTGGAAAGCATGGGGCATCTTCTGCTTGAAGTAAGTCGGCATAAAGCGTTAGTTCATTGACCTCTTCATAAGCCTCCAAGTTCTAATTGGCTCTTCTCCTTTAGCATCTCGCTTAGCGACTAACTTATCCCATCAAAAGCTTGCATATTCAACAAGGGGTAATGAAGCCAACTTAACCTTTGTTCGCTTGTCACATTTAGAGCATTCAAACAACTTCTCAACTTAGGGAACCTAGTCTAAGAACTCTTCAGGTTGGCAACTTCTACTGAAAGTTAGTAGCTTAAGCTTAATATTATCAAGTCCTCGGCCAAGTATTCGGGTTTCATCCCTAGCATTCTGAGTTGGTCAGTTCACCTTAGATTGGCCACTTTTATTGGAGCTCTGCTTAGCTATATTTCTTCTTGGCCTTAGCCCTCTTCCTCAGGGTTCTACTTTCTCAACGTCAATACTTCTGTCATTGCTTTTTCTTAGCTTAGGTTGTTTTTTTCTTCTTCTCAATTCGGTAGCTCTTCTTAGTTGTCGTTCATCATTATTAAGCTTGTTACAGCTACTTCTATTGGTGGGTATTCATTCCCTTCTTTCACCTCGACCAACACGTCTACAGTCTCTCACTAAACTAGTAAGTTCCTCAATAGAATAAGTGAGATTTTGAATCTGATATTCCAAGTTATCAACACGTCTTCTCAAGCTTCTACAAAGGCTATCACTACTATTATTGACACTATCTTTAGATACTCTTGTTTGTATAATAATTTCCAAAGAAAATTGAACAAACACGTGATATACTCAACTTGACTTAGAACCACTACTAAACAACTCCACAGATACTACTACAATAAAATACAACTACAATAACCTAGAAATGACTACTAATCAGCTTTTGTAGCTACCTACGACTGTTAAACACTTCTACAACAACTAGAATCAACTATTGAAATTATTGTTACTCGACTCAACAACAATACAATACTATGGCTACTAAGACTATACTACAGAATGAGAACTAACATATGTTCAAACGACGAAGCAAACTTTGAAGAACACTGTACGCGTGTCTCCCTAAAGCTTTGATACCATGATGATATAGCTCACTAGTGTACATAGCAGGACTTGAGCTATGAATAGGTATTCGAGGTTCTGGAGGAAATGAGGAAAGGGGCATGTAAGGAGTTTTGACAGTGAATGTGTATAGATATCACACACTGAGACATAAACACAATTAGGGGTTGAGCTCAAAATAGGGCTCGATACAATACACGAATATTAAATGTTACTCGAGATTTAGATGAGGGTTCAATGTAACTCACTAACTTACTCAAATAAGGGGTTCATCACAATCTTAAAGCCAAGATTGATAAGATACAAGAAAGATTAAATAGTTAATCAACACTTAATAATTCGGAAGAAGAAAGCTGTAAGAGCTCAAGAATATCCTTACTTGAAAAGGAATGTTCAAGTGTACTATTTGAATATTCTTCGCTATCTCTAAAAATCCCCCAAAACTAATTACAAATGTTACTATTTGTATCAAATCCTAAAAACCCTAGTGGTAAAATTATAAATAATGTATAAGACCTTAGACCTTAAAGAATGGGACCATAATTAAAATAAAAAAATATTCACAAGAATACAAAATTGTATATTTAACAAAAGAGGTGATCATGTAGTCATTTAGGTTGTCTTAGAAGGAGCAGGATCCAAACTAAAGCGGGGTCAGCAATTGGATGTCCGGGTTCAGGTTGGAGCTTCTGAAGTCTTGCAGTGCTTAGCTAAGATGTCTAAAAGGTTGGCCCATAGTTGCCGAGTTCTATGATTAGTTGGCATTGGTATTTTTATGCCATGTCGAATGGATCTTTGGCCTTGAGACCTTGGTTATGTGGTCTCTTGACTTCTCAGTGGACAACAGACTTGATGATGGGTGTACAGTTGTCAAAATTGCGATTTCACTCATGCAATTCTACGAGTTTACGATTTTAAATGGCTCTTTCAAATTAACTCGAGTGTAGAAACTTTCTTTATAGAAACTTATGTTTTTAATTGAGTTTATATATAAACTCTGTAAAAACTTATATTTTTGACCAAATTTATCGATTCTACATATCTAAGTTGAATGGACTAAAAAATTAAACAAAAAAAAAAAAAATACAATTAACCTTTTACAAGTCATCAACTATTAAGACATTACAATATATGTCCTATCCTATTCAAATTTTTTATCTCTTTCTTTCTCTCTTAATCTCTTATTTTATATTCATAACTTTTATCTAAATTTCAACTCTAATAACAAAGTTTATAAATAAAACTATATACTTCATTTTATATTGTCAATAACTTAAAATGAGTTGAAATATTTAGTTTTTTTTTTTAATTTACAGCTTTTTTAAAAAAAATGGGAAAAAGTTTAGTTTCAACCTTATTTTTTCCTTCTTCTATACATTTTAAATTATATATTAAGAATTTGTATAGAAAAAAAAATACTTAATTTCTTCATTTTTTTTTATTTTCATTATCTGTTTTAAGTTTTAAATAACTACTATAATAAATATATATATAATTTCTTAAAGCCATTTTATGTAAATTATAGAAACTTACGTTTCAATTTTATAAACCTTTTAACGATTCTAAGTAGAATTATGAGTTTGACAACCTTGATTGAGTGGTTCCTTTTCTTCCTCTCGGCCTTTTGGTATTAGCTCGGTTTCAGCAAAAGTAGATCGGCTTCGGCTTTGAACAGTTTTGCCTTAGGTTAGAACAAGTTAACTTTAACTTTTGGTAGGTCAACGTTGGCTTGGGATAGGTCGGCCTTGGCATGGAGATAGTCAAAAGATGATTCCTATCATCTTCTTTCCTACTGTAACTATTTTTAATCTTCCTCTTGAAAAGATTACTATTCACACTCAAAAAGTTAGTACAACTTCTCCTAAGCAAATGTTTAAACTTTGGAACAAAGTCAATAAACCAAATAATCTTTTACATCTTATCATTACTTAAGCCATTAGGTTAATGGTCTACCTCACAATGAACTTCCTTACACAACTTCCTGTACCATTCTTAACTGAGCATTCACTATTCCTATAGAGAGGCTAACCAACCTATCATGTAAACCAACTTCATTAGGAGGAACTTTGAAGATGTTATCCATTGTTAATCTATCAAACACTACTTCTACTTTTTCCTCATTCCATCTAATCAGATTATCAGTATTACACTTTGTAGAAAGCTTTAACAATATTGTTGTATATCATAACTACTTGTCATAGCTTAAGGCCTATCACCATCATAGTTAGTTAGGATATACAAGGCTTTTATACAACCAATACTTAAAGAACAAAATTTCATTAATTTACTTTGAAGCTCTATTATAAAGTAGGCTGGAGCTCAAGTTAAAGCCTAATATTGTTACAAAGAAAATTTTAATTTTTTTTATTCCTTCATGTGGCTTCTTGTCTTAAAAAACTTATTAGTAGAACCCTAAGCATTGTAATGAGTATGTCTTGGAAACTTGTAGCAAGCCTATGAGGTTGTGAGCAAAACCATAGCTCAGTAAGTGACAAAGAATCTGCATTATACTTAAGCAAAAATAAAAAAATAAAAAAGAACCCTTTAAAGTGCAATGCAACAAAACAAGTGCCATCCGCATGACATTCTCCGAATTGTCAGGAGATTAGACAAATTACGGCCACTCTTATAGATTTTGAGGAGTTTCCATAATAAAACATTCTTACGCCAAATCCAAACTTGTGCAATAGATTTTCGATCCTCCCTAAACTATTTCGGACTATCCTTGAATAGTTTTTACTTGTATTGTGACCTTCTCTTTAGTCAAAATAGTTCAATATAGTTAAAAGAAGATATAATCTCATCGAGTGGTTGATATTTGATGGAGACAAAATGCAAATATGAGAGGAATGCTACGCATTTCCAATTTCTTAAGTCAAGTAGATTCTTAAGATCTAGTTTAGATTAGTGATTAAGCAAATAGCACAAACCACAACATTATAATTTAAATACACCATATGTACACCAAGTAGGTAAATTTAGTTACCGAAATCATTTTCAATTACACATATAGCATGCACACAAATAATTCATAGTTATAACCACAAATAATATAACAACTAATAGTTCCTTATTATAAATAATATAATTGTGGTGAAGTAGGTCAACTTACCTGATATGTGGTTGTCTCTTATATCTGAAAGTAAAAAAGGAATTTGCTCCCCCCTTAATCGTATTACTAAAAATTGAATATTTTGGTTTCTTTGATTTGAAACCCACTTAATATAGCAATATTTTAAGTTGAAAAGTCAAAGCTAGCTTATTGAAATATAATGAGAATGTGGAATTATAAAAGTTAAGTTGATAGTATTTAAGGCTTGATCTTAGTTTATAAAAAATGTGATATAATTAAGGATATGGATAAAGATGGTAATATATTAATTGAATAAAGTTAAAAGTATTCATTACACATTCATACCAAGTGTTTTAAGTTATATATATAATTTTTTTTATTATTTTGGAAATTCTATAAATAACCTATTTTTGGGTTATGCCTTGAAAAATGAGTTGTAAAGTAGTAATAAATAGAGAGTAGTTGGAAAAATAGTACTTTTGGTATAAAATATTTATAAATGATATATTTTAATATATAAAAATTCATGGTAGTATTATAAGGTTAGTAGTTATTTATTTGAGAATTTTCTTAAAAAATAAGTTTTTAGGCATTATAGGGCAAAAACTTACAAAAATTATTAAATATATCATACATGCAAAATAATTTTTGGAAAAATACCCATATATTACTATAACTATAGAATACTTACTATCAAAATTTCAAGGAAAAAGGAGCCTTATTGCCTTCATAATAATTCGTGTATTGAAATGCTCTCTCATAACCAAAACCACAATACAACAGCCACCACCACTAGCCCAAGCTTATTGGAGACCTAGAGGGGAATGTGAGAATGCTCCAGTTCAAGTTTGGTAATTTTTGGAGCTCTGAGTGAGTGGGTGTGAATTTTACAAGCTAGGGGCAGTATTTATAAGCAATTCTCCTACTGTAGAAATTAATTTTTTGTTAATACCTTAAGAGTTAAGGTTTATTATTTTTATTGTAGCTTCCTAAATTCTTTATATGTATCTAATAAATTTTTCAAAATCTTAGGACTTTTGTCCAATTTTTGACATTTAAAAAGCTTAATAATTAATTTTCTAACAAAAAATCCGACTTTAAAAAATTATTCCTCTTGTCTCCTAAATTTTTCAGACTTACTAAATAATTTTTTAGGCTTGATGTGATATTTCTTTGCATGTTGATTAATTTTGTGTAACTTTTCCTATTATTTGAGGTTATTTTGGTAATTTTACTACTTAATTTATAAATACTTAGATTATTTCTGCTATATTATAGTCAAATCATCTGATATTATTAATTTTATATTTAATATGTGAAATGATTATACCCTACATGCAAAAAAAATGAGTTATGATTTTATAAATACAATTTACCTTCATTTATTATTTTACTCCTACTTTTACATTTTACTTATTTACTTTTTACTTTTATTATTATTATATTATATTATAGGGCATTTTTTCTCTTTTCCACTTATTTTATTTCCTTTATCCTATAGTAAAAGGTTAAATAAGATTTATTTCTATAATAATTTTGATTTTTTACTTCCCTCTTTTACATCTTATTGTCATTTTTTATTCTTATAACTCATTACATATGTATATTTTATCATTTCTTTGATTAAAGTTTTTAAAGAAAAACTATTTTTAGTGTATTTAGATACATGCATAATTTTCCTAAGGTTTTGATCGATCAAGCTCTATATCTTATTTAACTGCTTAACGAATCTTATAGTTAATAAAACTAAACCTTATTTATTGTCTTAAATAAACACAAACCCTAACAATGAGATATGAATTCTTCCGCTTTACAATTAACATCAACAACAACATTTGAGTTATAGGATGGAATTTTGCTACTTCCCCAAGAAATCAAAGGGTTAGAAAAGCATCTAATCGTCTTGCCATTGCCTACCTATCATACCAAATCATTCTTAATCATATCCCTTTCTACTAAAATATTCTACTACATCCAAGATGGACTATTCCCCAATTTTGTTGCAAGGCAGTGGTCTTTGGGAAAATAGAGACTTTTACTTGCTTTAGCCTACAAAGAGTTCGATTTAAGATGCATACGCCAAATAAGCTTACCTAGTAACGCATCATTGAAGTTCTCAACATCATGAAATTCGTTATCTCCTAACATTTTTAGCATCTACTAGTCACTCCACTTCTTCCAATGTATCTTTATTTTCTTCTCATCCTAACCCATCAGAATTCGCTAATCATTGATGAAACCTCTCTACACCATTTCCTTGGAAATTTGAATGTTTTGATTGTAGTTAAAGCTGTTGTAACTTAGTGCTATCATCACTAGTCTCCTATTAGGATTAATTAATGTTCGAATCTCTCTTCCTTTATAGTTGGTTAATAAAAAAAAAGGTCTGATCATATCATGTTGATTTTTTGTATATAAACTCATTTATAATTGTATTGTGCCTTATTTGGATTTACGAGTTGTATATTGAATTACAAGCCCTAATTGACATCATTTTGGGAAAAAAGAAAGTTTTTTAAAGTTTGTTAGTTAGTTTAAAAATAATTTTGTTTAGTACAAAGAATTGTATCTCATCTCTAAATTAAATGATTAAGTTTGAATTATTATAGGTTAACTTAAAAACCATTAACACCAAAACTACCAACTAGTCATCCTCGAGACTACTTGCTATTGATTCCTCTATGTAAATACACAAGTGCTAAAAGCTTATTAAAATTCGACTGTAAAGGTAAAGGTATAATAATAATAATAATTAGTTAGTTAGTTAAAGTATAAATGAATCAAACTAACTAAGCAAACTAATTGCATTTGGCTTAATATTTGCTCAAGTTCAATTGAATTGGAGTTAAACTTAAACTTTTACTTGAATTATTCCAATAGTTTTTACGGCTAAGCTTGAACTTAATCATATTTTATTTGATAAGCTTATAGGTCTAATTTATCTCAAATAAAACTTCAAGATATATAAATTTTTTTTTTAACTAGCATTATATATGGAGTTTGATTGAATTTATTTGAGTTCGAGCTTTTGAATTTATATAATATATAAAAATTACATATATAGAGAGAGGGGGCAAAATGTTAACAAAGTATAGAGCAATGGTAAGGATATCTAAGAACCAAAATTTTCACAAGTTTATATGCTTGATTTTTTTTTTCTAAATTGTGTAATCAATGTTGAAATGCATGTAATTTCTTTTAAGTCAGCTTAGCAAGAGCCTTGTTGTTTAATTAAAAGGAATATAAGTCTTTTTAATGATTGAGTCTAACTAAATTTACTTGGATTTAGCTCAAACTGAAAAATTTAAGCTTAAGGATTGAATTTTTAAATTTATCTCGATCTTAACTTGATGCAGTTTCACTTAGTTTAATTCCTTTACATCCGTAATAAATCAAGATGGAGAATGCATAATTAGTTTATGCATTTCCTCCAATTAACGGTAGATTAGCAAACAACAACGTATTTATCTTAATGTGGAGACCCAGGGCTTATGATCCTATAGACTCAGTGGGGTCCAGTGAAAATCTAGGAGGAGGTGAACCTGCCAGCTATGATTGGGCTGGATGTGGTCCACTTGGATCCATGATGAGGTTCCCAATCTTAGATATCAACCCTGGTGAATTCTTAAAGCTATCTGGAAAAATATTTGGAAAATGTACAATTTAAAATTGGATATAGAATCTTAATTTAGATAACAAAATAGTTGTTTCAATTAAATGTTATATCATTTTTTAGCCCTTAAAATAGTATAAATACATTTTTATCAAGTCTCGACCTATCATATCATAATTATTTAAGATGCAATTAAATAAAATGATAGACCGAATGAAAGTTCCATTAGGTTATATTTTGAGGATATTATATAACAAAATAACATTGATAATTCATGAATTACATGCATTTATTAGAGTTTAAGAAAATAAAATAAAATGAGAATTTTCAATTAGTATAAATATATATATAAAGGAAAAGATCATAAAGATAATTATTATCATTGCAATATCTTAAGGAGATTCGTGCTGATCTCTCAAGTGGATAAATCCAGTTTGAATGTCTCTCTCTCTTTTTTTTTTTTTTGTTATAATTATGGAGAAAAAAAAAAATCATAAGGAGATCGGTGGTTTGTGCCCGTGATCCCAAATTCCACCGTGGGATAGAGAAATCATGACTAACTTTTCAGAGGGAAAATTAGTTATTTGTACTATTCGTAGATCATCTCCCATCATAGATTACCAATTAGGAGCCCACCTTGCGGACAAATAAAGCAGATAATTCTACTAATTAGCAACACTCTTCAAATTATAAAAATTATACTGAAATCTTAAATTCTTGATAGTGACACATATATCTTTAAAAAACTATTTGCACCACAAATTTCATTTTTTAATGCACTATCAAATCAATCGTTTATATTACTGTGCAATTCTATATAGTTATTACTTAAGGCCAGCCTATTATTATAATTTGATCCTACCAACCAGTAAAATAATAAATCGGTCTTGAAAATTCAAATCAAATAATGAATTTGCTTAAAAAATAATTAAAAATGTTATTTTTATAGAAAAAAGTAATTTAATTAATTCAATACAGAAGAAATTTTATGATACCAACTAAGGATGCAAAGGTTTTACTCTCTATTTTCAAAACTTGATTTTATAAGGTTCTTGACCCTATATGGGAGGATTTTTATAAGATTCAAAAGATCTTATAGCGACGAGTTGTTATAAAATTTATATGAGATTAAGTAGAAAATAGAATAGAAAAAAGTTGAGTAAGATTAAGATTACTTTTACTAACTTACACAATAATAAAAATTGAGAATTAAATATGTTGTACAATATAAAATTTATATAAAATATATATATTATATAAGATAAGAGTAAATATTTTTATTAATATATACTTTTTTATCGGTTTTTTTATAATATTAAAACCCGACCCTAAACTCTATAAGGTTTTAAATCATATGTTAGATTTTGAGATATAATTTAAAACCCAACCTTAAATCTTATAAGGTATCGAGTTTAGCAAGTTGAATACTCTTTAATGATCTATTTGGTAAAAATAGATAAAATAAACATATTGTTTTTTTCTTTCAAAGGATATAACTGTGATTTATAATAGATGATGAATTTAAAAAGAAAAAAATGATGTGTTTATTTTATTTATTTTTATGATTTTATCGGACTATTTCATGCATTTCAGTCCAGCAGTAAAAAAAGAAATAATCTGATGTTTTTCTTGCATGTTTAAGGGTAAAATAAAAAGAAAATGGTTGTGTGTACCGAACAAAATCAGAACAAATCTAGAATTTTTCTAACATTCAAAATTAGTTGCTAACAAAGTTTCGAAATCACCCTGATGTCATCAATGAAAAAAAAAAAAAAAAAAGGATTATTTTAACTAGTTGAAAAAAAAAAAAAAAGTGACAAATAAGAGGCTTAAGATAGTATCAACTTTTGCTCGAAGGTGAAGCAAAACTGAAAGTTTTCAAATCCCAATCTCAAGCAGTTGCTTCTGTCAACACTTTACCTGTCACTGAGCCGTTTATTTCTCCAACTTAACTTAGCGTCCCATTTTCCTCCTCACACCTAGCCTAGCCTCCCCTAGTTTCAGCTATAATATAACCTTAAATAATAAAAATAACTTATTATAAGAAAAAAATATTAGTCGGTATTTTAAAGTCATTTGTTTAGAAAAAAATTAAAACTTTAAATTCTTTAATGAATTCATCATTATAAAGAGGTATACAATCGATAGAAAGTTTTTCTTTTAAACCGTTAAATTATATTTAAAAACACTAGTTAAAAGAGATTCAATTTATAATTATATTCCTTTCACTGTAATCCCTCAGTTCTCTGATATTAATTTTATAGAAATAGTATATATCTACCTAAAATAGCAATGGACAGGTATGTTTCATCTTTACATTACAACTTCATGTACAAACTTCGCATTGTAATTGTAGAAAACATGCACGAGAGAGAGAGAGATAAAGTTGGGGGAGAAGTCACCTTCCTTATTGCTTCACCATTCCATCTATCTTCTGTCTATGCAACCCCACAAGATTGCATATATTACCTGTAACCGAACATCATCCTCTTCACATATTGAACATACCCTTTTAATGCACACTTTCTTTCTGCCTTCTAGTACTTTAGTACTATTGTCTCCTTGCTCCTTCATTCTTCTCTAACAAGCACACTTTCTGTAATATAAGATGACATGATAGCAAACATACACCAGTCAACCCCACCTAACCAGTATTCCTAAGTCTTGGTACTGTTTGGACTAAGGTATGGCCGTTTTGTCAAAATTTTCATTTTACTTTTATGTCTTCCCTGTTTACCTCATTACTAAGGTGAATCTCATTAGTCATTGAATCATGTTAGACGCAAATTCTTTATAGTTGCATGTTTTTCGATTCTGTTATTTCCATTTTGAAGAGAATTTCAATCTTTTTTGGTCTCTGTTCAAATCTTTGTGTTGCCATTTCCCTATTGAATAGTTCCTTTTTGATGATATCAATGTTTAACAATCAATGAAGGTAGTTTTAGAGTGTAAGCATCAAACTAGCTCTTACATGAATTGGTTGCGGTTTAGTAGATAGGAACTAATAAGTTCAACTTATTATTATTACATGCAAATTCTGTAGGAACTAATAAGTTCAACTTATTCTTGTTCCATGCAAACTCTATATAGATATCTCCGCTTTCGGTATTTATTTCTCTATCTTTCATAAACACTTTCTATAATGGTTAACCATTAATGCGGCTATCATGAACTATAACCTTTACCTTCTATCATCACTTTGTCACTGAAAGAAACATGCTCTGAGATTACTATGATGATATTTGATAATTTTGAAGTTTTAATTGTAACAAATACTGAAACAGCATCTAGAACTTTTTCATGAAACAAACGTAGTAGTTTATCGGGAGATTTGCTCATAGTTTTCATTTCAAAGGGAGTTTTCTTCATTGTAGAAATTGATACTGGTTAGCTATTCAATCTGAAGGTATTGCTTTCAGTTGTTATTGGATGAACAGACAGCTGTTTTTCTATTTGGTTTTTTAGAGGCGTGTTGGTCCTGATATCATTTGCTTAATTTCAGCACAATGCCTGGACTAGCTATGGATTTTTCTAATGGGAATAGGACAACAAATGAATCTAGTGGTGATAATTCCTCTTATAAGGAAAGCTGTCCCCAGCAATTGTCTCCAAGAAGTCCATTAAGTCCGCATAGTCCTCATAGTGATGACTCTATTGATCTCGCAATCGACAATGCCATAGACACCTCTATTGAGCAGCTATACAACTATGTGTGTGAGATGGAGAGTTCTGACCAATCACCCTCGAGGCCTAGTTTCATATCCTATGGGGAGGAATCAAGAATTGATTCAGAGTTGTGCCATCTTGTTGGATATTATGATGCACCCGATATGATGAAACAAGTACCAATGCCGGAGAAAAGAGACTTCACGAACGAAAATTCTACAAAAAGCATTGCTGTCCAATCTAAATCAAGTCCTAGAAGTGTTGCTTCACTTGATAGACCTCCAAGTAGCAAGAAAGCTGAAAGGAATCCGAGAAAGTTACAGACAATTTCCTCTATGAAGAAGCAGAAGAAACATCTTGCTTTGCATGGGGTGAAGCTTCAAAATCATGCAGAGGATTCCCTTGATCTAGAAGAACCTAATGGTCCAGAAGTCGGACCAGTATTATTAAAGAAAACAAGGCATATGATTTCTAGTGGGGAGAATCCACAGAAAGCTCTTCAACTGGCTCTTAGAGCATTGAAGTCATATGAGAAACATGCTGATGGGAAAACAAATCTAGATTTGGTAATGTGTTTACATGTTTTGGCAGCAATCTATTGCAATTTAGAACAGTACAATGAAGCTATTCCCATCCTTGAGAGGTCCATTGAGATTCCTGTTATAGAGGATGGTCCAGACCATTCACTTGCTAAATTTGCTGGCTGCATGCAGTTAGGTGATACCTATGCAATGATGGGACAGATTGAGAACTCGATACTTTGTTACACTGCTGGATTGGAGATCCAAAGACAAGTTTTGGGTGAAACAGACCCTCGGGTTGGAGAAACATCTCGATATGTTGCTGAGGCACATGTTCAAGCGTTGCAGTTTGATGAGGCAGAGAAGCTTTGCCAAATGGCTCTTGACATCCATAAGGAAAATGGATCTCCTAATTCACTTGAAGAGGCAGCAGACAGGAGGCTTATGGGGTTGATATGCGATTCAAAAGGCGACTACGAGTCTGCTCTTGAACATTATTCTATAGCAAGCATGGCTATGTCATCGAATGGGCAGAAAGCAGATGTGGCTTCAATTGATTGCAGCATAGGAGATGCTTATCTAGCCTTGGCTCGGTATGATGAAGCCGTTTGGGCATATAATAAGGCACTAGCTGCATTTAAGCCGAGTAAAGGAGAGAACCATCCAGCAGTTGCTTCAGTATATGCGCATTTAGCTGATTTGTACCATAAGATAGGTAAATTCAAAGAAGCCAAGTCCTATTGCGAGAATGCACTACACATTTACAGAAGGCCAAATCCAGGAACCCCTTTGGAAGAGGTTGCTAATGGCTTAATCGATATCTCAGCTATATATCAATCCATGGATGACCTTGACCGTGCACTTAAGTTGATTAAGAAGGCCTTAAAGATCTATGGCAATGCACCTGGCCAGCAGGCTACCATTGCGGGGATAGAGGCTCAAATGGGGGTTATGTACTATATGATGGGAAATTACTCTGATTCTTACACCACCTTGAAGTCTTCCATTTCAAAATTTCGTGCTAGTTCAGAGAAAAAATCTCTTTTGTTTGGGATTGCCTTGAACCAAATGGGTCTAGCCTGCGTGCAGTGCTATGCTATAAATGAGGCTGCAGAACTCTTTGAAGAAGCAAAGGATATTTTGGAACAGGAATATGGGCCGTATCACCCAGATACTTTAGGTGTCTGCAGCAATTTGGCTGGCACATATGATGCAATGGGAAGGTACTTTGTCCTGAACTGATCTCTTGCTATGTCCATTTTGTGTTTTTGTCCATTTGTTCCACAGGATAGGCTTTAGTTCTTACAATTTAAGAGAAAGCATGATGCATAAAACTATTAAGCTTTCATATTAATATCCTTTGGTATTTGCCTATAGGATATGTTGAATTTAGCTCCATAACTAACTAATCTAAAAGTTTAAACTTTTTCCCTCACTTTTGGGCCTAAATTTTTATCCAAACCCATCAAGCGAATGACTTAATAAAATATGGAGATATAATGTTGCGGGTATTTAAACTCCCGATCTCATGCTTTAATATCATCTTTGGAGTTAAATTCAATAAGATACAACTCCTCTAATACAATATATACTAGAGCTGAGACTGAAATTCTACCTATCATGAATTCCCTGTTGCACAGGGTTTAATTAAAATTATGCTTTCATGAATCAGTATCATGCTCATCATTCTGTCATATATCTCCAATTTTAATGAAAACTGATTCTCCAGGAGCACTTTATTTCAACAACTGACATTTTAGTTTTTCTTGTCCTGCTAATCATGTTTCTCAGGTTGGATGATGCCATTGAAATCTTGGAATATGTTGTTGGTATTAGAGAGGAGAAGCTTGGAACTGCAAATCCTGATGTAGATGATGAGAAGCGAAGATTGGCCGAGTTGCTGAAAGAAGCTGGAAGAGAGCGAAACAGGAAGTCCAGACGTCTGGAAATGCTACTTGCTCATAATTCCCGCATTATAAAGGATGGTGGTATCATGGTATAATAACCCCCCTCCTTAGTAAATTGCAAATACACCCCTTGTGTTTGTTCCATGTAATACATGCACCTATATCGTTGGAAATGATTGTTTAGACACTCAAATCTTTAAGATCGTGCCATCCTACCCCCTGCACAACCATTTCAGCATCGAGAAAGATAACGAAAAGATTTACTAAAATTAAAAATCTCACAAAAAAATTCAAAAAGGGAAAGACAAAAGAGATATTTTTACTCTTTAGTCTTTGAGTACTTTTTTACACTAGATGTTACTTTTTAAGAGCAAAACGGTCATTGGGGGTTTGAAGGCACATTTTTAAAGATTTGGAGATCTAAATACCCCACTTCAAAGATACAGAGCTAAGCGTATATGGAGCAAATATAAGAGAGCGTAATTTGCGGTTTGTCCTAAAGGATTTCATCAGATAAGCATTTGATTGTCAGAAATTTTAGCTCCATTAGGAAAAAATGATTGGAGAAATAATGTTATGCGTGGGGGAGATTCAAAAACGGATTGTATAGATGAAGTCAGTGTTTTGGAGTGTGATCTTATACAATTACTAGAGAGAATTGTATCACAATTTCTTGAAACATTTTGTTTCAATGCCTTAGAAGTTAATAAAGAATTGTTACAATATCATTCTCTGTATTTGGTATCACCAAATCAAGGAGAATCATCAGTAGCTTTCTATTACCAATAAGATACTGACCTTTACTAGCAGTTAAAGATTAGTTGGTGGCTAGTGGCTTTACAAAATATACATATATCTTGAAACATATAAGCAACTTGTAACAACATGTGCGTGTTTGCTGTGATGAAGCAGACTAAAAAAAAAAACATACATCTAATTCCCCAAGCTATATTTGTGGGAATCGTGATAGCTATAACTATTAAATGGTTTGAACCGTCGCGCTATTTCAGCAATTTAGATTTGCTGTGAATTTCCTTCCAAGAGAAACATGGTAAATATATTTTCTGCTAAGCTCATAAAAACAAGTAATCTTAATTGATGCCTAAAGGTAATCACAGACAACTTTATGAAGTAAATTTACTTTAAATAAGCTTTTAATTATTATGAGTGTGCGCATATAAGAAAAGTTAAATAAAATTTGAAGTCTCTAATACTTTGTCTTTAAAGCATGCATTGACAAAACCATTATAGAGTGCTTAGTGGTAAGGAAGAAGAATTTGAAAATATGACACGAAAAACTTGTCCTGATAGGAACAATTTACTAAAGATTCAAGCAAAAGGGTTTCAGTTCAAGAATAACCACCATTTTCTGCAATGAATCTTGCTTATATTTCACTACTTGGTAAAATCTCTAACTCGTATTAGCTGAGCTATCGTGAAATTTTTTCCTAAGATATACCTCCCCTACCTGACTTTCCTATGGTATTTGCTTGTCATAGCTCGTGAATTTGAATTTCTCCTGTAACATGTGGAACAAGGGACAATAGAAGAAATCATTTCGTGAAATAGTAATAGATTTATCAGTGGTGTACTTGAGGCGGGATATACCTTCTACATTTCGATGTTGATTACATGATTAATGAAAAGATAAGTGCATAGAAAGAGGAAATATTTGTTCTAAAGTACTTATTAACAATTATATTATATGAAATTTCGAATCGTATTAGATAGGCGTTGAGAACACTTATTAACAAGTATTCTAGTGTACTCATTAACAATTATATTATATGAAATTTCGAATCATATTAGACAGGTATATCTCGCCTCAAGTATACCACTGGTTGAATATCAATTAATGAAATGAATTAAGTTCGATTCTCATTTCCAATAGTTGTAACATAAATAGTAATTGGGAAAAAAAGGGGGTAGGGGGAGGGCATATCAAGTCAAAACTTAAAACTTAAAGAGGTAGATTTGTTCATTCGTATTATACATATTTTTTATGAGTATACATGGACACTCCCTTATTTGCAGCAAGTGTAATGAAAAACACCTATTTCAGGTAAATGAGAACACGGTTGCTAATCTGCAGCTATTCTTATTCTTATTATGATACTTTAAACTGATCAAAGTAAGGAAGAGTAATCTTTTTAAACTATAAGCAACCATAGCAATGATTTCCTATGGGCATGCCCCGGTGATCGGAACTGGAGGGTCATTGAAGGAGCCATCGAGGATCTTTGAAGCAATCCACCGATTGGCAGCATCAGTGTAATGTATGCCATCCCAACTAATGTGCTTGGAAGGATCACTGCAGGCGGTGCCGTTAACAAGGGTTCCGTTTACTTCTACCGAAGTGCCACATATAACAAAGTGTGGAACTAGAGTGCCGCAGCAGAAGTCAAGAGGATCAACAAAACCTGCCAGTGTTGAGTTTGTCAATGGGCTAGTTCATGAGAAGTTAAAACCTAAAGTCAAGATGAATGTGAGTCGGGAATCCATTGAGCATCTAATCTAAAAAACTTAAACTTGTTAGACCTGACGAGGTTTTATAACACTAGACATGATTTTTTGAAGGGAAGTATTTCATGGTACCTTGATTTTTGGCATTACTGATAAGTGAATATTTGACAGAGTCGACATCAACATAGGTCAAGGAAGCCTGCGGAAACTTTTGTCTCAACTGTGACACAATTTCCTTAAGTTGCCAGTTGAATTCCTGAGCAACGTCGTTTTGGTAAGCAACACAACCGTTCTGGTCTAAAGCACCACCTTTAAGTTTAAAGGGAGTGGCCATAATTGGCAAGCAGCCAATTGGACCGGTGTTATGTATCCAGAAAGCTCTTGCTCCTTCAGCGTAAAGTTGCTGAAATTCAAGACATTTAAATATCATGTTTTGTGAAAAGGAACGATTAGATTGACTCATTTTACGTGTTTCACATATCATCAAGGATGCTTCTGATCTTACTTGTACGGTTTGATTGAACTTGTTCAAGAGTCCTGGAATAGCTGCTATGATTTGATCCTGTGTCATATTCTGAAATGCAGCCGAAAGATCATTTTGCCCAATATCAAGAGTGTAGAGCGCCTTTGGGAAGTCTGCGGGCAGTGGAAGACCATCTGAGTTGAAGCATATCAACAATTAGAACATTCCATATGTGAGAAGCTACACGATATGTCGTGTGATGCAACAGGTATTCCTTCTGTAGTGCATGGCAACCGAACAGGACATTTCCATGAAACAACTTACTAGAAACGTTTGATTTTGAAAGTTCGGAAGTACGGGATTTGAACTCTGTGAACTGGATGGCTTGAATGCCAAGATCAAAAGGGCTGAAAGGACCAGGCAGAATGGAAGATCCTGCTGTGGCGAAATTTGCACCATTTGCGAAACTTGTTCCGATAGAATCCAAGTAAGCGCTCAGGTATGGCAGTCCCAACTTCTCAGCTGCAACATGTTTAACTCATCATTTTATCATAATCATTGAACCGTTACCTACTATAAATAAATCCAAAAGCTCGTAATTCCATATCTATAAGCTCAAACTTTTAGATTATATCACTAGCTGAAACAAAACTCAATATTGTATCAGAAGGAAAGGACCTAAGTTCGAATACCGACATTGTCATATAATCCCATCTAATTAAGTTGTTTGCTTGATGAGTTTTACCCAAAAGCTTACACCACATTTACAAGTCAAAGCTTATGGAACAGCTAATTCTGGAGTTGAACTTAACAATTCCTAGGATGCTTACCAATTAAATCTACAATGAGACGGCCATCGGATAATCTTTTAGGATGCTTCTTGAAGAATGTCTCGCCGTAAGGAGGAGGAATAGGAAAGAAGGCAGCAGAGTGAGCTCCTGTATCAGAATTCGAGTCGCCAAAGTTGTATATAGCTGGAAATTGACAATTAGAACCACCAGCGGTGCATTTCACTTGTGTAATTGCTAACAACAGAACAACCACTGCACTACTGATGTGAAATATGTTTCCTAGAGCCATCATTCTTGATTACTTGCCAAATAACAATGTTGTTTCCTATCTTGTGAGTATTGCACATTCGTGGTGTTATTTATACATATCAGAATCATAAATTGAAGGTCCTTATTTGTCATGTTACCGTAAACAAGCATCTAGACCGATCAGTACTTTTGCCTATAGTTAAACCGAATTTTTCTCTGTCCTTCTTGTTTGTTTTCTTGTCCTCTTCTTTTCAATCAAGCACCAATTATCCCACATAGGGATGCTAGCCAAACAAAATCTCCAAAAAGGGGGATGTAATTGATAAATCCAATGCACCGTAATTGCATTGACTAACGCAAACTGTTATGATGACGTCTGGCCTTATTGAAGTTCCTGCTACATCTTTCCATTGTTATCATCTCCTACTAGAAACTTACAACAGCTTTAGCTTCCTTACAGAATTGGAGGGAAAATGCACAACCCACGATGCGAATGCACAAAAATTAAAGAACTTAGGCATATTCTCTATATATAATACGCTATACGAAGAAGTTGGTTGTAGAAAAATTATCCACTAATTATATGATTTTCTTATATTTCATGTATTTTGGGTTGTACTGAATTTTAAACTGTACAGTAGAAGGTATATGTAGTAAAATAAGATGTTTTGTGTTAATAAGATGGATGCATTCAACGAAATCTTCTCTCTCTTGGACCCCTTAGTCATTTGTTGCGTTAGAGATTCCACCTTTTGGACCAATACTTGTGTTGGCTGCAAAAGATTACGACATGGCGTGATGAATTTGTTGAATTACCAAGCGTGTGACAAACAATCCATTTTATGATTGTGACAAGCAATTAAGTTTATGAAGTAAGTAAATTAATAAAAATGAATTGGAATAACTCCATGCCAATCATAAACTTAATTGGAAAAGAAAAAAACTTGATAAAAGTTAATGATGAAGGCAAATTGCGCGATAACTTTGCTCAATGTAAAGTAAAATCTTCTTTGAGGAAAGAACTCTTTTTTCTTTCTTTCTTTCTTTCTTTTTTTTTTTTTTTTTTCTTTGGGTGCTACAGAAAAAGAATCCCATTCATAACAAAGTAATTACATAATACCTCAAAGAAATCAAATAAGAGATGAGTGTCATAAAGCCAAATCGAGATAAAACCGGTACAAGCACCCCAACTTTCATAATTTTTCATTTTAGTATCTAAAATTTAAATTTATTCATTATATTACCTCATTTTTTTTAAATGAGACAAATTATTATCTCTATTATAACAATCATTATTATAAAATGGTAAGTATATCAACTTTTATTTTATTTCTATTTTAGTACTCAAATTTTAGTATTATTATTATTTTTTTCATTTTGATACTTCAACTTTTTAAAACTAAATAAATATGTATTCTTTATTATAACCTTTGTAAAAACGTTATAAAAAACCAACAAATAATAATGAACAATCACAACATATTTAAAAAAAAAAAGAAAGAATGGGAAAGAATAGACCTAAATCTTCAAATTTTAATTAATGTGACTTTTGTAGATAATATCTGATTTTTGCGAGCTTTTATATCACCAAATAAAATCTTATGTATATTATATATTTATTATCATTATTTATCAATAATAATAATAATAATAATAATAATAATAAATAAAAAAAGATTGAAAATGGATACATACTGTAACGACCCGACGGGAACTCCTTTGACTAAGGTATTGTCTATTTTAACATGGAACGCCATACGGTTTTGTCCCTTGATGCAGCTGCTTTTTAAGAGATCACTTATCCTGAAATTGCTTTAGCATAAGTACGCTTAACTTTGAAATTTTGACGTACTCTAAGCCGCTACATCAAAAGGTGCCTTGATAATTAGAGTTTCTTTCACTTGACATGTAAGGGGTATCACAATCCACTTGCCTTACAGAACTGATATCCTCATTAATTTCGTTACACAGGTCTAAGACAACCACTAGGCAGGGCTTCGCCCTTCAGGCTAGTAGATTGCTTTAATATCATTCTGTAACGACCCGACCGAAACTCCTTCCACCGAGATATTGTTTGCTTTGGCGTGGAACAAAAATAATGTACAATTTTGTTCCTTGGTGCAGCTACTTTCCAAGAGGTCATCTATCCTGAGATTGCTCCAGCATGAATACGCTTAATTTTGGAGTTTCGACGTACTCTAAGCCGTTATACAAAAAGGCGCCTTGATGATTAAGGTTCCTCTCACTTGGCATGTAAGGGGTATCACACATACCAACTAAATCAATTGTGGTTGAACTTGTTGGTGTGGAGTAGGCTATTTTAACTCTATCCTGACAAAAGGGTTAGTATAATATTAATTTGAACTTGTTGGTATGAAGTAGAATATGAGTTGACACGAAATTGATATTATCGAGTTAGAGCTGGAAAAAAGATTAACAAAGGATTACTTCTATTAATGTAGGCTAAGTAATAATTGAGATATGGGGTTAGACTAAAGTTAGAAGGAAATCAATAAGAGATCAATTTCATGGGCATGTTTCCATTTTTACCATTCCTTCCTATTTATTTATTATTATGGTTGTTCTTGTATTACTATTTTTTATTTTTGTTATTTCAATTGATGATAATGATGATGATCATAATAATAATAATAATAATGAATGATATCACTTATTTGGAGATATAAAGCCTCCTAAAGGTTGAATATTATCCGCAAAAACCATATGTACAAATAAAATTTCAAGAACGAAACGTATTTTCTCTTTTTTCTAATTTTTTTTCAATATATTATTGCTAATTGTTATTTTATTAAGTGTTTATAATATTTTTACAAAAGTTAACATGAAGAAATTATTTATTTGTTTTACTTTTAAAAAGTTGAGATATTAAAATTAAAAATAAAAGATAAAAATTTGAGCATTAAAATGAAAATAAAATTAAAGTTGATGTACCTATACTATTATCTTATTATATTACAATAACAACAATTATAACAAATGTACTGATTTCTCTCATTTAAAAAGTTGAGGTATTAAAATGAATAAATTTAAAATTTAAATACTAAAATGAAAAAGTTTAAAAGTTAAGGTATTTCTATGGGCTTTATCCTAAGCAAAATCAACAAGGTGACATATCTTAAACTAAAAATGGGTACTAACAAGCCTAAAATGACAAAAAATCTTCCATAAGGGAAAAAAAAAAAAAGATTTGTGTCCTTAACTAGAGAAAATATGCATATAAGAGTGAGAGGCTAAAGTAATAGTGAAGGAAAAGGAAAAGCAACATGGACCTACATAGTGAAGTTTTTAAAGGGGAAGAGGAGGCAATACAACATGCATAGATGGAGGTGGCATTAGTAAAATCATGCGGAATCCTCTAGTGATGAGTAGATTGATCTTAGTGTTGGTTCAAGATGAATAATCAATCAAAGAGGTTGAATTGATTGTCCTTAGAGTTTAAAAGAAAATTCATAAAGTATTTAACATAAATTTTCTTTATTATTCAATTATGGCAGCAATGAAACCTTATTCATAAGTTATTAAAGTTAAATGAGAGAAAACACTAAAGAACATAAAACAAAAAATGAAGGCGTTCAGGAACATCAAACAACTATTGGGCTTACAAGGGAAGCCTAGCCCATTAACGTAAAAACAAAGTTAGATATTTCAATAACCTTCTATCACTCTCGAATCTTCTTTCTGTATTTAGAACAAGTAAGTCACTTCTTCTTCTTCTTTCTTTTGTCAATCTTTTTCTCTCTTTGCCTTTTGGAAACTAAGGTTTGAAAAATACCCTAAGTTTCTGACTCCTTTAATAGATGTGACTCTAGCAATCTATAGATCTCGAAATGATCTATCTAACGAGACTACATTTGTAGATATTCTTCCAAAAGATGGAAACTAACTTGTTTACGTTTGTTTATGCGAAGTGCTGTAGTGATCTAAAAAGGAAGGGTTACTAGACTTTCGAGATGCTACGAAATCTCCAAGAAAATCATACAAATGATTTATGTAAAAGAGGATTGGTATCCCTCTATTTCTATTTTTTCCCTTCTTATATGATTCCCACATGCAGTTAGGTTTTTTGTTTTATAAGTTTGTTTATACAGTTGACTATACAACTATCCTTATAAATCCCTAATATTACTATTTTATACTTGAGCTATTTACTAGTGACTCCTACTGTTTATTTATTTATTTTTTTACGTATGATAGTCGGTCAAATATTTCAGTTGTCTTTTGTTCCTCTATTCACGTTGTCTTCTATTTCCTTACTCATGTCTATTATTGCTCATAACATTTTCCCCTCCTTTTTGAAAATTGACCTATGCCCTCAAGGTCAAATGTTAGATAGTCCCTTGTAAACTCTGAGAAATCTACCTATGTGGCATCTTTGGGTAACAAAGTTGCCACTATACCAATAATTGCGGTATTGTTCTGGGCTGTTTAATAATCTCCTGTGTATTCAATACGACCAATGGTTTCATAATAGGAAATTTTTTGTACGAATTAGTAGGTGAAGGAACTTGTTGCCAATCCTTACCTTTCGCTTTCTTCAAAATGGATATGTGAAATATAGGATGTATTTTGGAATTTTCAAGCAACTCCAACTTGTAAGCTACTGAAATGATCTTCTGTATCACTTCATATGGCCTAAAGTATCTTCTAGTAGGCTTGAAAGACAACTTGTTCGCTAAAGAAGTTTGGTGATACAGTTGTAGCTTGATATATGCAAAATCTCTTACTACCAATGACTTCTTTGTTCTTTTCTGATTTGTTAGGGTCGTTGTAAGACTCATAATTAGCTACCTAAAGTTTGGCTCGTAGAATTTAGGGCAATCGATTAAAGGATCCGATCGAGCCTAAATTATCAAATAAAACTAGAAATATTAATAAAAAATAATCCTGTAAGTTTAAATATAAGAAAATAAGTAATAAAATAAAAGAATATAAAATTTTCAAAATTTAAGTATATTACTTGTCATTTATCGAAAATATGTAAAAATGCATTTCGATAATTAACGAATTACTAGAAATAAATTATATGCACACTAAAAATCATAAAATAACCTAAATAATATTTAAGAATATTTATTTATACTATATATGAATTTATATGTAGGTAGAAATACGCGTAATTACTTAAAATACGCGAAATGTGCTAAAATAATACTAAATAATTAAAGAAAAATCATAATTAATTAAGGAAAAATAAATAAAAATCAGAAAAAATAAGGAATGATTCAGATTTGGGTTGTGGTAGCTAGGGAAAATAAGAAAAAATTCAATCAATTAAATTAGAACAACATAAAAGGCAAATTGGAAGAAGATAAGGCAATTGTTTAATCAAATTAATGCACAATAATTCCCTAAGACCTCTATAAATGCTCCAAATTTATTAGAAGCTCATTTTGGATGTCAGGAAGTTTAGAAAATTAGAGAGAGAGGTGAAATTGAGAGTAAATTAGGGTTTTAGAAAAAAAATAAAAAAAATTGTGCAGTTGGGGCTTCTAAAGAGACCTTAAACCCAAACTTAACAAGCAACTGAGAGTAAACGGCCACCACCACCATACGATAGTGGTAGTGCCTAGGTGGGTCGACATACCCATGGCCATCGATGATAGCCGAAGCCACCCAAATCGATGAGTTCAATTTTCAATCTGATTTTGTATAATTTTATAAAAATAGTAAATATTCTTAGAAAATTATGAATTTTATTATTATAAAATATTTTAGTATGTAGTTTTTAGGAAAAATATTATTTTGATGAAAATGTGTCCCGTGATATATGATCGTTAAGAAATCATACAAAATTGAGTATGTTTCAGTTTAGAAATAAATGATCTTAGGAGTGTAGTTTTGAGCCCAAAATTTTTGTGTAAACTACCTAGGTGATATAGAATAGTGCCAAAAAGCCCTTTTTCAAAAATGAATTTTCAAAAATTTTAGATGATTTTTAGGCCTTAAAATAAGGCATAAAATGGGTAATTTATGGTTAATTAAGCAATTAAATGGGTAATTACTGATTTGATGTACAATTATATGTTTTAGGATGTTGAAATCTGATGAAGTATGATACTTGTAACATTTAAGGTGTTAGATGTAATTATTAGGATAATTATGTAGTAAATAAGTAATAAGGAAAAATAGTACATTTAAAGTTAATTTGGTAATTTAGGGTAATTAGGTTTAAATCTGATTTAGGATGAATTTACATATTTTGAAATGTTAATTGATGTTAAGAGATGGTAATTAGAGTGATATAAATATTAGATGTGTAATATGTACATAATACGCAATTATTGAAATACAATAAATAGAATATATTATAATGAAAATTGATATTATATAAATAATAAGAATATATAATAAATCTGATGGAAAACTTAAATTTAGGTAATTATATGAAGAATGTAAAATTTCTTATATCAAGAGTAAATTCGATATACTAATAAGGATTTAAGTATATAAGGTAAAATAAAATATTGATTAGAGGTAATTATGGTATTTAGGATATCTGAAAGTAATGTGATTAATTTCACATTATGGGTTAAAACTTGTTTCTAGGGTTCATGTATAAAACGATACTTAGAAATTGAATTAGAACTTAATTTAGAAATCGATACAGAAACTGAACTCAAACCTAGCCCTAAACCTAGAATAATTGTAAAAGATTTGAGAACCTAAATAATTGGACATATTAAACCTTATGTTAAAGATAACAATAAGTGTTATAGGATAAAAACTAATCTATATCAGTTATATGAAAACTAAGACAACGTTGGTATTATAGGGATGGTCGGTAATGGCCTAAACGAGTTGGACCCCGAACGAGCGAAGAGTCTAAGTAAGTTGGGATTAATACATTGTTGTATTTTAGAGGCTTGAGATTATACTTGGTTGTAATTGTTAGATAGTTGGTTGTGTGCATGTGCTTGATTATGAGTGGTGCTTGATTATGAGTGATGCTATGATTCTATTTGTTGTTCTGGCTTGTATTGTATGAAATGATCAATCACCTTAAACTAAACTTAACAAAAATATGACTTGTAGACATAAATCGGACCTGCATAGTAACCCATTAGGGGAAACCTAGGATTCTCCAGCCAAATACCAACCCCTTCGAAAAGGATAGTGCTAGATAGCATAATGGGTCCCTTCTTCATCCTTAGTTGAACTAAGTGACAGGTGAGAAGGTCACGACAATAGTGAAGTCAATGGTTTGAAGGTAGTTGCGGGAGGAGTAGTGTCTCTATTGCACAAGCTTGGGTTTGGTTGTGAGTTGTTGCATTAACGGCAACTCTTCAACCTAGATTAGAGCAAGCACAATTTCTCCAATCTTACGACAAGTTGGACAATGTCGTGCGATAGCATTTGCTTGAACATACATTGCATCTAATAAGTTGGTTGATAACCTTATTTGTATTTATGGTTGTGGTATAGTTTTAAGTCCTCTGTCCCGACTTGCTAAGCTATGATTGTTTATATCCCTATAGACGTCATTGCAAGTGTTGGCTAAGAAGCGGCTTACAACCATCCTGAAGCTAGCAACTGCTACATACTGAGAAGTGAGGAAAAACATTTGAAGAACAGACATATATTTTTAAGATCTAAGCTCTTATCTTAGAATTTTTCATTTTTGAATAATGCATTAACTAAGAAATAGATTACGGTGAAACGTTGTAAACATTAATTATAATAACTGAATTCTAATATATATATATATTTTCTTACTTTATTAGGTAAACAACTTATTAAAATTTCGAACTGTTTACTTCAAAGCGGGTTAGTCTTGGACGCTTTGTATAGATCAGGTCTAGAATAGCAGTTGTGAGGCCAACTTCTATTTTAGAATGGTTTGTACGATGGGGCTGTTATGACTTTGTTGCTTCGGGGCATGACGGTCTTCATTTTCTATTGAGCTTCAACATTGTAAGAATGTCATCTCGGCGCAATAACTCTTGGTCTATGACCTCTACTTTACTTAACCCCCTCACATAATTTGGGATGTTGGGTGAATCTTATCTATACATTGCCTTGAAAGGTGTCATTTGGGAACTACTATGAAAATTAGAATTGAAACAAAATTCAACCTAAGGCGAGAATTTAAGCTAATCTTTTGGTAACTCCATCACAACAAATCGAAGGTATTGTTCTACATACTAGTTCAACACTTCTGATTGGCCATCCATTTGAGGATGATAAGTTGAGCTCATCCTCAATTTTGTCCCACTCAGTTTAAATAATTCTTGCTAAAAATGGCTTAAAAGGACCTTATCTCTGTCAGTCACTATAGATGTTAGAATTCCATGTAGTTAGAATGTAATATCCACAAACAATTTAGCCACCAATACAGATGTATATGTTGTTGGTAAAAGCCCTACATGACAATATTTTGTAAGATGATCCACCACAACTAAGATAACAGAATACTCATGTGATTGAGGTAATGCTGTTATAAAATCTACAAAAATGTTCAAAAAAACTTGTTGTAGTATAGGTAATGGTTGAAGTAAACCCACTAGAGACGTTTTCAAATATTTTATTTGTTGACAAATGTGACAATGCTTCACAAATTTCTCAATATCAGCCTTCATTCCCCTCCAGTAGAAAGCATTACCAATTCTTTTATATGTCTTTAACACTTCCTCATGACCACCAAATGGAGTAGCATGAAGCTTTAATAACAATGTTGGCATAAAAGATGAAGAATTGGGAATGTATATTCTATTACCATGATAAAGTAGATCATCTCTTAATTGCAATGGTAAAGGTAGAGATTCCCTTCTATCATACTTGTCCTTCAACTCCTTCTAATCTTTGTTTTGGTGCAATTCTTTTTTCAAAAGTGTAATAGTATCACAAGATGGCATTGATATAGCTTGCAGTTGTAGCTCCCTTATGAATTTCCTTAATAAAGCATCAACTACTTTGTTATCTAGTCTTAGCTTGTACTGCACTTCATAGTCATAGACCATAAGCTTGACTAAATATTGCCATTGTTCCGGTGTTTGTATCACCTAAGTCATGATCTCTTTCAAACTCTTTTGGTTTGTTCTTATTATAAAATGGCAACCTAACAAGTATTGACACCATTTTTGAACTGCTTCTACCATAGCAACTAACTCCCATACGTAAGCACTTGATTTTTGTAATTGTAGGTTAAATTTCTTGCTAAAATATGCTATTGGAGTAATTCCATGATGTAAAACAACCCTTAAACCAGTTGCAGGAGCATTTGTTTCTAAAATAAATGTTTTAGAAAAATCTGAAAGTCTAGAAAAGAAGTTGTCATTAACGCCTACCTCAACCTTTCAAAAGCCACATTAGCTTGGGAATCCCATTCAAGTGTATTCTTTCTCAACAAATTTGTCAATGGAAATGTTATTTTTGCATAATCTTTAACAAATCTGCAATAATAACTTGTCAACCCCATAAATCCCCTTAATTGCTTCACTGAATTAGGCTATTGCCATTCTTTCATAGCCTTGATTTTTTTTTAGATCAAGTTGCACTCCATGTTTAGAAACAATGTGCCTTAAATAATCAATCTCAATTTGGGTAAACAAACATTTATTCCTTTTCAAATAGAAAACATTCTTTCTTAAACACTCCAAGGCTTTTTACAAGTATGCCAGGTGATCTTCTAAGTTCTTACTATATATTAAAATGTCATCAAAGAAAACAATGATAAACTACCTCAAATAAAGTCAGAATATAATATTCATAATTGCTTAGAAAGTTATTGGTGCATTAGATAGCTCGAAAGGCATAACAAGAAACTCATAATGGCCTTCATGAATTTTGAATGTTGTCCTATGTATATTAACTGCATTCATCCTAATTTGATGGTAGCCTACTCTTAAGTCCATCTTAGAAAACACCATGGCTCCCCCCAATTCATCTAACAACTCATCTATGGTGGGAATGGGAAATTTATCTAAAATAGTGGCTTGATTCAATACCCTATAATCAATACAGAATCTCCATGATCCATCCTTCTTTTTAACCAAAAGAACAGGTGATGAAAATGGATTGGTACTTGGTCTTATCACTCCACTGTCAAGCATTTCTTTTACCAATTTCTTTATCTCCCCTTTCTAAAAATAAGGATACCTATATGGTCTGACATTTACAACTTTGTTTCCATCCTTTAAATATAGATGATGTTAGATACCTCTTAAAGATGGCAGTGATGAAGTAGTTACAAAAACATCTTAAAATCTACTCAAAAGGGCTTCTATGGCTTGATTGCTAGTAGTATCATGATATATTTCCTCTTTCCGAGCCACCAAATTAAAACAGCAAGCTATATTATCAGATTGTACTAGCTTTTTAAGCTCTGCTCCCTTTATTTTTTTAGGCCCAATTTCTATACATCCATTCAAGTCAACACTTTTACCTTGCCAATCAAATGTCAATCTCAAAATAGAGTAATCCACTATTATAGGGCCTAAAGTAGTTAACCATTGAATGCAAAGTACCAATTTTGCTCCTTGTATCTCTAAGATGTAGAAATCAACCAAAATTTTGATATCATGCAAAATTAATGGTACTTGTTTGCAAACCCCATAACAAATCAATCTATCACCATTACCAATCATTATAGTAAACTTCAGAATTGTAATAATTGGTAAATTCAAATTTTTAGCTACACTATGTTGCATGAAATTATGTGTACTTCCTAAATCTATTAACATAGCAATAGATTTTCCATGAAACAAACCTATTAGATGTAAGGTTTTGGAAGTCATTGATCCTGAAATAGCATGATAACTAATCTCCATATTCTCTACTTCATCAACTGCATACTCAAGCTCATCCCCATCATTCTCGACTAGTTGACCCATTATTTCTTATTCCATCTCCTCATTTTCTGGTTCAATCATCTAAGAAATTTAGCTTTGCATACATAGCCTCTGTGAAATTTTTCATTACAATTATAACATAGTCCTTTCTCTCTTCATCATGCTAGTTTTATTGGAGTCATTATCTTTATCGGTAATGGTTTAGAAATAGTTTGGATAGTGTTTTGGTTTGATGACATGGTTGGTTTTGTGTTTGAGGAAATTTGAGTGTTGGTTCTGTTTTGTGTGTTTGAGAAAGAAGGTTTAGAAAGAAAATATAGGTTTCTTGGTTTAGTGCTATGTTGGGTGTTTCTATATGAAATGAAGTAATTATTATGCTTAAGTCTATTTAATTTGGATTCATGTAATTTGGCTAGACTCATAGCCTTTAACAGTGATGTAGGACGTGTGGAAACAACCTTTGCTTGAATGTTTGGTTCCAATCCAGAAATGAAACAACTTGTATAAAACCCTCTGATAAGCCATGTACATGATTGAGTAAGGATTCAAATTCACAATGATAAGCTTCTACCATAGACTTTTGAACTAATTTTGCCAATTCTCCTTAATAGTCTTTAGACATAGATGATCCAAATCCAAGCCTTAATGCTTGCAAGAATGGTTGCCAAGTCAATAATAATCCACTTCTTGACATCCATTGATACCGGACTAATGCTTCATTTTCCATTGCAAATGCAACCATCTTCATGCGCTTGTCATCTGAAACCCCATGATAATCAAAGAATTGTATTACTTTGAAAATCCATGCATCTGGGTTATTACCATTAAATCTTGGTAATTCCAATTTTATATTATGAACACTTGTTTTAGACTCCCCATTATCTCCTTGAGAAGATGATGAATTGTTTGAGCAAGGTGGTTATTTATTATTATGGTTCTAATTCTCACCATTAATATTGAAAGATTGCATTAACATCTTCTTGATTTAATCCAAAGAACTTTCTAACTTGTTTATTCTTGCATTTGTTTCTTTGCTAGCTTCTTCTATTACACCCATTCTTGCTGCATGCTAATGTAAATCTTCTTGTATTTGTGAAATACTTCTAGTATTATTTGTCATCTTAAAAATCTTGCACATGAATTCAATGAAAGCATCAATTGTTGGGCTTGCAAGGGAAGGCTAGCCTACTAATGTAAAAACAAAGTCAAATATTTTAGACCCCTTTATTACTCTCAAATTTTCTTTCTATATTCAGAACAGGTACGTCACTTCTTCTTCTTCTTCTTTCTTTTGTCAATCTTTTTCTCTCTCTGCTTTTTAGAAACTAGGGTTTGAAAAATACCCTAAGTGTCTAGCTCCTTTAACAGACGTGATTCCAGCAATTTATAGATCTTGAAATGATCTATTTAACGAGACTACTTTTATAGATATTCTTCTAAAAGATGGAAACTAACTTGTTTGTGTTTGTTTATGCGAGGTGCTTCAGTGATATGAAAAGGAAGGGTTACTAGACTTTCAAGATGCTAGAAAATCTCCAAGAAAATCATACAAATGATTTATGTAAACGAGGATTGGTATCCCTCTATTTCTGTTTTTTCCCTTCTTATATGATTCCCACATGCAATTAGGTTTTTTGTTTTTCAAGTCTGTTTATACAGTTGACTATATAACTATCCTTGTAAATCCTTAGTATTACTATTGTATACTTATGCTATTTAATAGTGACTCTTACTATTTATTTATTTATTTATTTATTTTTATGTATGATAGTCAGTCAAATATTTTGGTTGTCTTTTGTTCCTATGTTCACGTTGTCTTTTGTTTCCCTACTCATGTCCACCACTATTCATAACAACAACCATGTATAAAGTTCCTCCTTATGAGCGGTTCAATACTAAGAAACTAGTCTTTTATGCCCGTCTATTCCATTATTTGAGAAAAAATCAAAGCATTACAATCACTATTTACAGATTTGCTTTGTCTCATAATCTTAGCTTAGGAATGGCACAAATTTATAGATTCTATCCAAATTTCCCAAATAGCTTACAATCTCTCAAAATAGCAAATCAAAGCAATGTGAGGATAATAAGAAAATAATCCTCAAGAGAATTACCACATGTTTTACTCAAATAAGATATCAAACTTTCGTGTATTGAAATATCTTGAGTAAAAAATGATAGTAAGTGGAATAAGTGATTATTACTCATAAGTTAATTGAGTAAAATCTTTTACCTAAAGAAAGCTCTAAATATCTTAAAAGATCTAGAAGTAACCCTCTCTTCTGCATTAGAAGGAAATAAAGATTCAATTTTAGTTCCAATTAATTAATTTAATGTGGTTTGAGAAGCTAGAAACTTGGTTGTGGATTCAAAATCAAGAATTTTAAGTGAATTTATAAAATTTAAATCTTAAAGATTCACTTAAGCTTAGATCTATAAATATAGCAATTCTTTATGATTGAATCTTAGGAAATTGCTAAGGCCGTTATAGCCCAATAGTATTTCTATTGGTTTCTCATTGGGATAAACCAAGTTCAAATTCACCCTCCCCCATGGTTGGGTGAAAATAAAAAACAAAGGAATCTTACAAATTTGGTGAAATCAAGAAGATAATCAAGCCTTATAATTGAAGCTACACGTGGAGGCTTAATTAATTTAGGTAAGTACTATAATTTTCTCTTAAGATTCCTAATCTATAAATGTAGATCTAATTCAATTAAGTTGTTTTATACAATATATTATCATTAGAGATTCTAAGACTAGCATTTTAGAGGTTAATCGAGCTTCAATTCTAATGAGGAACTTTGGTCCATTTACTAGTTAGCTAGATTTAAGTGCTAATTTTATTTTTGAGCAAAGATTATAGTAGACATTGATTTGATTTTGAGTTTAAAATGATGGTAAATTAATAATGATTGAGGGATGACAATTGCGTAATGATGATGAGCATGCCATGGGTATTTTTGTGTATTAGAGTAATTGCTAATTACAATGTTGAATTTATGAAGTATATTCATTATATGTTGTTGTGGAAGTCAATTTGTTCAAGTTTGATTAAATTGTAAGTTATGAGCTTAAAGTGTTTGATGATTTTATTGAAAGATTCAATGAATTGTGAGGTGATTAAGTGATAGGCTATGTAATTGAGGAGCTTAATGATGTAATTGGTGATTTTATTGCATGATTTGCTATAACTATTTAGTTAGAGATTCAATGAGTTCAATATATGAGTTGGTGATGATTTATATTGAATTATATTGATTTATGACGGGTTTGATGATTTTGGAGTTGATTCAAGTATTAGATTTGAGTTTAGAATGATTTGATCCATTTAAGGAGTTTTGGTAATTGTACAAAAATTTTCAGAAAAAGTTTGAATATATGTTAAATATAATGAATATGTTCATGGTGTTCTTAAAGATTATGTTGACATTTATGTTGATATTTAAGTTGTTCTCATGTTTGATTTCTTAGAATTAAATATTGAGCTAAAATCTTATTAGAAGATATTTTAATCTTCTAAAGAGATTTATACTTGAAAAGATTGTGTTCATGGGAAAAATATGGAATTAATAATACTTCACTAAACATTTGAATATTCTAAAAAGTAAAACAATAATTAATAGTAAATGATTATTTTTCTTAGATTAGCTAAACTAGCTAAGGCCGTTTCAATCTAATTCAATTCACTTGAACTGAGAACCGATTCTCAATTTGTTTTGATGAACCAAAGGGAACTAAGTATTGAAAAAATAATAACAATAAGTTTGGTTGGGTCGAATTAGGTTATTAATTCAATTTAGGCCAACTTTAGTTTTAGATAATCTGATTTGATATAATCAAATTAAGTGGTTTTCCATTAATGAAAATACTTAATAAAATATTAGGTATTGGATCTATTAGAAAAAATAAGAAATTGATTTTTGGAACCTTAACTTGAATAAATTGACGATGGATATTTTCTTATTGCATATCTACTCGGTATTCAAGCTTTGAAGATGGTTTAACTTCAAAAATTGTGATTATGATGACTCTAGATTCATGGTAGTTATTGCATGATTCATGTACTTGTAATTCAATAAACCAGAATCAATATAAACTTGGCTAATTAAATGCTTGACTTATTTGTGCATGGTCGTCAAAAAACATCTTTAAGATCTTAACACTTGATATGTTGTAGATCTAAGGGTTGATGTCATGACCCTATAGGAAGCCTAGTAGGATTATCTAAAATTTTCATATTATGTGTGCACTCATGATACGAAAACTACCTTATAAGTCAGAGATTACAAAACTCTAAATAATTTATCACTATCGTTTTCAATATTCAATTTATTAACATATTGAAAAATATAAATAATTATGGATATCCAATGTTCTATAGTTCCTCAAAACCGTAGAGAATTGGTATCCCCTATCAAATAATAAGATCGGGCAATAAAGATCTAAAACTTAAACTTACGAAAGTTATAAAATCTAAATATAGTATTGATAATTATATGCACTAATCTAAACCACCTATATAGTCTATCTTCAAATTCTAACTTTTAAGCATCTCAATGCTAGTAATCATCACTCAACTCTTAACCTATACCGATTATCTAGCAATCTGCAAAAGAAAACTATTGGGGAGTAAGCTACAAGAGCTTAGCGAGATATCCCTCCTATTATACTGTCAAGTAAGTTATCAAATAATTAAATAACAGACATATGAATGTATGAACAAGTAGCATGTTGAACAATATATGCAATTAACTAGTGTTGCATACAATATCAGATTTAAACCCTTCGAAGTGAAGGTTGGAGATTCGTCGGCATAAATCACAACCAGGTTCTAACACCTTAGTTTTTAATCATATATAGAAATTCCATATTTCACAAAATATGTTTCTATTTCCAAAAGCTACTAGTACACAAATTCCTAAGTCCAACGGTGAGGTGGCCCCCGTAATCCACTCTTACACCCTAAACAATGGTTTCTATACTCGACCTTCAGCTACCCACAGTTAGCGTCTTCGTCATTGGGTAAACTCGTGAAGTGAGGCTGGGTCTTATTATACCAATGCTCTTGTACTATACTAATCAAATCATGTGAAAATCCTATCCTTATAAGTAAACCTAAGGAAGGGCCAATTTCGGCTCGGTGGTTCGTCAACCCGGCTTAGAATCATAGGGGTTGGTTTCGAACTGAAATTGGACCTACGGGGCTAGGCAGGTCTATATGGTTCACAAATGCTAACCCACTTGAACCGACGGGTCGACAATCCAAGTAGTGAATCGGTTGTTCAACCCGTCGGTTCAACCCGGGTCATTAAAAAAAAAATAAGATGAAAAGCATGTTTGATTTAAGGTGATCTTGATGTGTTTTCTACTTTGTAGAAAATTGGTGAGGATGTTAGACATTTGTTAAAAATGTCATATTGATGTGCTTTCCACTTTATTGAAAATAGGTGAGGATGTTAAACATTTGTTTGAATTGGAGACCTTGAATGCATTTAATGCATGGCATTTGAACACAGACATACACAGTGAAGGAATTGAATTTTTTCAAATGCTCAAAATAACTTTTCAGCTAATCAGACAGTATATGGACGGATGAAATTCAAATTGCTTTGTTAGTTCTACAAAGAAGAGAAGACCATTCTAAAAATATGCAAACTTTCAATTATTCTGACAATAATAGTATAGAGTTTGAAAAGTTGATTTCAAAATTTTAAAGTCAAACGCACGGACTGTATATTGGTAATAATACTCATTTATCTCTCACGAAAAAATCATACTACAGACTACACTCATCTCATTCGCTTTGCACTAATTTCTTAAGCAAAAATATTTTTCGCAATAGTTGAAGTTTTCTCTATCAAAGTTTATTTCTATTCGCCATATTTATTTACAGAAACGCATCTACTCCGAACAATACACTTTATTTTTGTTTATAACAATATTTTCTACTAAACTCTACTAAAAATGTTCTTAAAAACCATAATTTCTACTACATACAATATAAAAATTTTCAACCTGTACATGCGTAATACTTTATACTCTACTTCTCCTTTTGTTTTTCAATTACAATTCCACGTGAAACACTAAAAATACGAATAAATCATTTTTTGCATAGATCTTCTAGCAAGAAAGGATCTAGTGAAAAAAGGAAAAAAAAAAAAAACCCAAAATAAGCAACCTCTCAATGTTGATGACGATTGTGTCCACCATAACTTCATTAGCGAATGAATTGAGGATTTGTTAGAGTCTCCTACAATTCCTCTTGGTTTTAAGTATCAAACTCTGTACCAATGGGAAGAACTTAAAGATGGTGAGGATGGTGTAGTTGTAGGTGGAGATGGTGTTGAGGAGTTGCCATAAGGCGATTAGATAAGCCTTCGAAACCTACGAAATCTAACATATTTCTGAAACATTTCACTAAAATTACAGATGAACGTAGGAATTTTCGTACGCAATGCAACTGTTGTACTATAAACTACACGTAGAAAAAGGGCGATGGGTATGGTACACTGACAAGGCACTTGCAAAGGAAGCATCCAGGATAATACGATATTGATAAGTCATAACAGCAAATTGTACATGATAGTAGTTCTCCATCCTCAACATTGTTCAAGTATGATGTGGAGAAGCAAAAAATGGCATTGGCATAACACATCGCCAATGTATATTTCTCTCTTAACTCAGGTAAATGTAAGTCTCATCTCTAGTATGAACAGGAGGCGTTAAACCCAAATGTCCATTTGTTCAATACCAAAACAATGCGCAAAGCCAACCAACAGTTGTATCACAAAGGTAGGAGAGAGCTGGCCGGAATGTTCAGCTCCTTAGATATACAAGCGTCAATATGTGTGGATATATGGACCGATAAGTAACGAGAAAATTCATATATGAGAGTAACTTATCACTAGATAGATAATAAATGGTAACTAAATAAAAGGTTGTTGGCCCTTAGGCTCTTCAATGAATGACATACAGTACAGACAATATATATGATAATAACTATCATTTTAGAAGAGTATCATTTGCCACGTAAAATATTTTCAATCAATTTTGATAATGCTAGTACAAACACTGCATCTATAAGTGAACTCCAAAATCTTTGCCAACTCAATTTGGGTGGAACATTTTTTCACATAAGATGTGCATGCTACATTTTAAATTTGTGTGTTAAAAAAGGTATGGAAACTTTGGAATATAAAGTAACCCTAATAAAGTATGCGATTAAAACTATTACGGAAGCCCTCTCTCTATAGAATGTGGAGGAACTTTTGCATAGAAAATGGTAAAAGGTATAAAAAATTTTAAAAATACGTAAAACACCACTAGAATTTAACATATGATATGTTGCAAAGTACAATTACATATAAAGAACTGCTATGTAGGTTTTGCATGCATCATATTCAAGAAGCTAAAATTCATACAAGAGATTGAGATATTTGTGATAAGTTGCTACAAGTACTCAAAGTTTTTCACAATACTACTAACACTTTTTCCTAAGTGTACAGGCCTAACATGCATTATTTCATAATGGAGGCTGTCAACATTGTTGCGGCTCTACTTAATGCTCATTAGGACCCAATATTACAAATGTGTGTTGTTGAGATGATAGAGAAGTGGCTACAGTATTACAAAGAAATTCCCTCCATCTACCTTATTGCTACTATTTTAGACCCTCAATATAGAATGGAAGTTCTTTAAGACCATTTGAATATGTACTATTAAATTATTGATAACCTTTTTGGTATGCAAGATATATATGCTATAAGTGCAGTAAATGAGCTTCGTTAAGCAATGGACGAAATGAACACATTGTTCCAGCATTTCTCCTATACATATGGTGGGCAAGCCATGATTACTCCATCTTCTCCCCCAACAACAAGCAACTACTCCTTTGTGGGGGAGAAACTACTAGCATAAAAGTTAAAGTGTCATAGGTTTGGAGGACAATAGTCAGAGCTATAGCATTATCTAAATACCGACTTGAAGTTTATCAATAATATTGGTATCCATAACTTAGACACTCTTAAGTGGTGGAAATTGCGTAGAAAAACATATCCGATCCTATCTCACATAGCTCGACATGTTCTCGTCGCCTTAGCCTCAATAGTGGTAGTAGAGTAGGCATTTAGTACTGCTAAACTTATCCTCAATGATCGTCGTGCCTCTTTGAGCCTTGTTAACGTAAAAGCTACAACTTGCAAGGAAGGTTGGTGGAAAGTGAGCAATAGAGGTCGGGAGCCAATTAGGACTTTCACTAAGGAAGATGAATACTTTAGTGACTTCAACTCCTTTGGAGGAAGTCATGGGTCCACTCTAGAATGAAGCAGCCCATAAGGTGATAATGATCAGTACTTATAATTTTTCTTCTTCCTATTTTACGTGTTTGCCACTTAGGGTAGATTAATTATTTAAAAAAAAAACATAATCAATATTTTTTTTTAAATTTAAGAGTTATTGATATAGATTATATTTTGTAAATTGAAAGTACTAGAATAAAAACTAGTATGTACAGTAGGACTTTTTACAAAAAAAAAAAATTAAAATGGATAATCACGTAAAAATGATGGGTTTTCTCGAATATAAAAACTAACTAACTAATTAAAGGATTTTTTAAAGAAAAACTAAAAATTATACTAAAAATATGATGGTCTAATTTCATGTAACGAATATGTAAGCAACTGCTAACACAGTGCGACCAAAAAAATTAATTTTATACATCGTTTAAAATATAATAGGCACATCCTCATTACATCTCTTGTACAACACAATTTGTCAATGTATGAAACAATATCAATATGTGATGTAATTTTTTACAAATGTTAATTATCACATGGAAGTTTTTTTTCCCATATTTTAAATTCATATGCGTTAATATGCAAATTTGTTATATGGATCCATTGGAAAGAAATGACAATGCTATGGGGGGGTGGGGTTGGGTGGGGCAAGGTGGTGGTGGGGGAAGGGTTCACCTCCCGAGGGAAAAAAAGGAAGAAAATAAAATGTGAAAAATAAAAGAGGAAAATAAGAGGCCTTCATGAACTAGCCCAAAACCAGCCTTGGCAGAGTCGGTTCCAGTTCAATGGCCCTCAAGTCTGTAACTCGACGAGTCTGGGCTGGGTTTGACCCAGCCTTAAGTCTACCTACAAAGCTCTTCATTATCATCTATGTAAGGTGATGATTGGAATATTATATGTAATGTTTATACTTATACATGATCCATTTAATTTAATTTAAGTTAAGTCAAATATGATTAAGTTAATTTATCAAGTGATCAACCAATATTAACAAACCTTCTAAATCATGTAACAGTCCATCATACAATCTATTCTTTAGTTATCAGATTTAACCCTTAATGTTTATATTTATATACCTATTATTATAATTTGATTAAATTTTGTAAATTAATCTATTTTCTCTCTTTATTGCTCATGACATGTAATTATATATATATATATATATATTTATTACTTTATTTAGGAATTTAGTAATTTAGTATATTTGTACATGTGCTATTTAGGCTTCTACTTGTATTGTACTACAAATATACATATTTTTATAGTTATACCTACACTTTCATTCTTACGTTCTTTTATCTTATTTATACATATGTACATGTATAACTTTATAGTAATTCTAGCATATATGTGTAATAACTTAAGTGTGTTATTTACTATACGTATGTATATGTACTATACATATATAATTATAGACTATACATATGCATATATAATTGTAGGCATATACATGTGTATATATGTAAAAGAAAATGAAAATAATAATCATACATACTATATACGTATATCTATATATATATTTCTATATACAATTCCTCCTATACTTTACATATACATACATAACCTCATAATTATGGAGATTGAACAATTATATCTATATTCTTCAACACATATGCATGGGTTTTTATTACAAAGTAGGTAAATACATATAATCCTAATTATATACTACTAAAATGCATAACCAATACATATATAACAAGTATACACATAAATTATATACAAAATAGACACTAATATATTACTCTTGTTTTGTCTTAAAGCTCGATAAATCCAAGGCTCTTGTCTTCCTTCCTAAAGTTTGATGAAAAAAGAAGAAAAGGAAATTGAGAAAGCCAAATGAATGAAAAGGAAAGGGAAAGGGAAATTTTGGTGAACAAAGAGAGAAAGTTGTGTGTCATTTCTTATGTTTAGGATGGTAAAAGTAAAATGAAAAGGATAGGTATGATGTACATATGTAGCCAGCTAAGTAGGAGAGAGGAAAAGAAAAAAAATTAAAGAAATAAAAGAAAGAAAAAGAAGATAAGATGTAAAGTTGAAGTGATTTGACTAAGTCCTCATCTACTTTAATCTTAAGCCATGTAAACTATCATATGTGGGAAATGAAGAAACAGAAGTGGCAACCGAATTTGATGTCCAAACTACAAGAAAAGAAAACGTAGAAGAAAGAAAAAGAAAAGAAAAGAAAAGGGAAAAGGAAAATTAAAAATTATCAAGTTGACTTTTGTAAATGTATAATTATAAAATTATCAATAATTACAAAATAATATTTGTAATTTTATAAATTTTGTTAATTAAGTTGTTACTCTTTATGTTTATAAATATTTAAAAGTTATCTCTACTCATTCGTTAACGATTTTATGAGATTATGCATATTAGTCGATAATCGTAACCAATTAGGGTTTTATCACTATTAGAGTAAATTTATTCATTTTATAAGCTTAGGGTTATAGTTTTATGATTTTTATTATATTTAAGTTCAATCTCTTATGTTAACATATATACAAGGTCTAGGATTTTTGTACGCGATTAAAGTTTCGATCAAAATTTTTAAGGTTTTTTTCATTCATATTATATTCGAGTTTAAAATTTTAATTAGTTTTAAATTTTTTGACTCCGTTGACTTAGGATAATTAGTTACAATATTTGAATTGACTCGATACCCAAAAAGCTAAATTTACAGAGTTTATAAAGATGGAAATAGAGATGTCAAAAATGGTAGACATAGAGCCTCTATTGAACTTTGTGAAGGTAGAGGCAAAGAAAAAAGGAAACAATACTTTGAAAATCTTCATTTTGATTTGTATATGCCATAAAAAGAAGGTATAGATGAAGCATAAATATGAAACGGGAAATTACACATCAAAAGATAAACTTTTAAGGTAAAATCGAAATAGAATACCAAACATTTTAATGGTTTCAATAGAGGATAAGTGTTATAAAAGTGGTATAAGTGGAGGATAGACATTAATAAAATTATGCAAATAGAGGGTGACATTACATGTAAATAGAAGATGAATGTTTTTACTCATTTAATGTATCACGTCACCACTTTACACAAAGTTTATCTTCTATTTGTAGCGATAAAAAGTTTATACTCTATTTAAACTTGAATCGAAATATTCATTCCTTGATATATAATTTTCCCAATATAAAAACTAATAGGAATCGAACTACCGGACCTCTGATGCATAGTCGAGCTTGAGGCCTCGAAGGACTAATAAGACAAATCCTCCTACTCCAGCTGACTCTTACAGAAGCCAACCTGATCCTTCCTATCGACCAATTCCTTGTGCTAAGCCAAGTAACTCCTTATCTCTCGGAAGTCATGTGTCAACTAAATGAAAGCTCTATTGATAGCCCGACCCCTCATACGCATTTGATTAGCCTTAAATTGACTCCCTAGCTTAGCAATATTAGTGCTGAGAAGCTAAGAGCTCCAACACATGTCCGCCGCCATTCCTTCTCGGATGAGCCCACCTTAGATCAGCACCTTTGCACAATACCCCTGTTCAGCACCATGGCTTAACAAAAATCAACTGATCATGCAGAATTGTCTATTTTGCCAAGAAGTCGTCCACCCACAATGAACCACGTATCAGAACAATCATGTGATAGAATTCCCCAATATAAAATACTCACTTTTGTTGTATTTTCCAATATACCCTTCATCATTCCTTTTATATTTCTCCTTTTAGAAACTACTCTTTTTGGTCTTTTCCATTTTAGGTAGGTTACCTTAGTTTTGCAGGGATAAATATCCTTTGTACATGTAGTCGCATCGAATATCGGATATCACCAATATACTAAATATTCTTCCTATTGTGAACATTACTTGTTTACTCTTTTTCATTCTTATCCTAAGCTTTAAGTAAGGTTAGGTGGTAAGTAAACCCACTGGACTATCTCATGCATTATATCGAGTTGTATCGTAAGTCATCAAAAGTTACTTAGTGTGTCACATCCTCGAAGCTATTCATGGGTTTGCTTACTTTATCTTTACTGTTTTCACACGATCCCATCACTTTTTTTCAAGCTTTTACCAACCTTAGACCTATCCTATAACCGGCCTTTTCTGTTTTTGGTTTCGGTTTGCATCATTTGGTATCAAAGCAGATGTTTCATTTGGGTAAGTTATGTTTGTGTTTTGAGAAGTAATTTTTGTGGTAGCGGTGTATGTCAAGGTTGTGAAGAGAGTAACTAAAGTGTTTGAGTAAGTAATAGAGTGTGGTGGTTGTTCTCAAGTATACTCTGTTTTGCAATGTTTTGAACATCCAAAAATAGAGTAAGTTTCTATGTAGTAATTTAGTTATCTGTGTCGTTGTTGTGTTTACGGGTTAATCGAACATTTATGTTGAGAATGTGTGTATCGTTTAGTTCGGAGGCATAGTGTCAATTATGTCTAAGATTCGAAGTTTAAAACCAAATCTGTCGAAGAAAATGATAGACTTGAATGTTAATGTTAGTATTGGGGATGACAATAGTGGTGTTGTCTACCATAGCTGATAATCCTAAGGCACCCTTAGAAGTATGGACGAAAGACTTAATGAGGTGGCCAGCCTTCTAATCGATTTAACTAGAGCTATTTATATGATGGCCTATCGACTTGTTGAGGCCGTACAAAATACCTTATAAGTTGCTCGACCTACTAAAGGTCAGAACCTAACTCAATAAGTTTGAGGTGGAGACATAAGAGGACGAATACAACAAAGGATTGACTTGGGAGATATAGATGATGTTAAAGAAGAAGAGTACAAAGAAGAATACGAGCGAGTTAGAGCACCCCAAGCTGCCCACCATGTGAAGCTTCAAATTTCGAGCCTTAGTGGTTCTGGGAGTGTAGATAATTATTTGGATTGGAAGGAGAAAGTTGAGTGAGTTTTTGATTATTACTAATATGAGGACCGAGAGAAAGTTAGGATTGCTGCTATTAAATTCTTAAGATATGTCACCATGTGGTAGAAGAATTTTCAGATCATGAGGAGACAAGAAGGGTACAGAGAGGTCAATACTTGGCTTGAAATGAAGAGGACACTCGGAAATAAGCTTGTACCAGATACTTATTTGCAAGACACTTTTGCTTAACTTTAAGAGCTAAAATAGGGAGGCCGAACTGTTAGCAGGTATGTTCAAGAGTTCCAAATACTCATAATTTGTTGTGAAGTAGAAGAGTTGTTTGCCCTAACAAGATCTAGATTCCTCACTGGATTAAGAAGTGATATCCAAGACATTGTGGAACTTCAATAGTTCACCACATTGGATGAGGCTGTAAGGATAGCCCAACGAGTGGAGAGGCAGAGAAGAAGCCAAGTACCGACCAGACCACTGCCGAGCTAACTTAGTCAATCAAGTCGACTTGTTCATGGAAGCCACCAAGTTCAACCAAATACTGAGCTGACTAGACGAATAGATGTTAGGACTAAACAAAAGGGTTGACTTGATGGTGACGTATCGACCCAAACATATGAAAATAGACAAAGATCTAAGAGAAAGACAGGCCAGATTAAGTGCTTTAAATGCCAGAAGTTTGGACACATGGTTGCTCAGTATCCAAACTGAAGAACTATGGTCATCAAGGGAGATGTCTCGAAGCTTAAAGTGGATAGTACTAACAAGGAACCTGAGGAAGAGACTGTTCTCGAGAAGGAGACCACTCAAGAGAATGAACTGGCCAAGGAAGATGTGTCTGCCAAGGACTTATTTCGACGTACAATGAGTTTGGAACCCTTACACAAGGAGGAGCAAAGAGAGAACTTATTCCACATCACTTGCAAAGTGAATGATAAAGTATGTGTGCTCATAGTAGATAGTGAGAGTTGTACTAATGTAGCATCCGCCAACTTGATCAAGAAGCTAAAGTTGGTGACTATCACACATCCAAAGCAATACAAGTTGCATTGGTTGAATAAGAAAGGAGCACTATATGTCACGTGGTCAGTATTGCTGCTGATCTCAATTTGGAATTATTCCAACTACATTCTTTATGATGTACTGCCTAGTGTACCTCACATGTATTGCTAGGCCAACCTTGGCTTTATGATCAAAGAGTTATCCATGATGGATATAAGAATACATATGTGCTTTAGAAAGATGGGAGGAAGATTACGTTGAACCCCATGATGCCAAGTCAAGCTAGCAATTTGCAAGCTAAACTTGCTCACAGATCAAAGAAAGCTTCGATGCTGAGCAGAACCAAACTCCGAGAGGCTATTAAAGCTTATGCATTAACCTTCTTGTTAGTCAGATGATTATTAAAGTTGAAGGAATGAGGTGAACTACCCTTGGAATTCAAGGAGCTATTGAATGAATTTGCTGATCTATTTCCTAAACAATTGCCCAAAGGATTACCCTCTCTCTAAGGCATTGAACATTACATTGACTTAACACCTGGCATAGCCTTGCCGAATAAGCTAGTGTATCAAATGAACCCCGAGTAGGCTTCTAAGCTCCAAAGAGAAGTCAATGAACTTCTATATAAAGAATATGTAAGGGATAGCCTCAGCCCCTGTATTGTGCCGGTGCTCCTTGTGACGAAAAAGGATGAAACTTAACGAATGTGCATTAATAGTCAAGCCGTAAACAAGATTACCATCAAGTACTAGTACCTTATCCTTAGGTTAGATGACATATTGGATGAACTGAGTGGGGCTAAAGTCTTTAGCAAGATTAATCTAAAGTCTGGCTATCATCAAATCCAAATGAGGCTGAAAGATGAGTGGAAAATTGTATTTAAAACTCAGTATAGACTTTACGAATGAATGGTAATGCCTTTTGGCTTATCAAATACCCCGAGCACTTTCACGTGGTTAATGAACCGAGTACTAAGAAATCTGATTAGAAAGTGTGTTGTGGTGTACTTTGACAACATCCTTGTGTATAGTGACAACCATGAAAGCTATTGTGAACATCTTCGTACCGTGTTAGATATGCTTTGAGCCGAGAGATTATTTAGCAATCTTTGATGAGTATTGTTTCTATCAAGAGGAAGTAGTATTTTTAGGCTATGTAGTTGGTGGAGGAGGCTTACGAATGGATGATGAGAAGATTTGAGCTATTGTTTGAGTGGTTGACTCCAACCACTCATGCCGAGGTAAGGATTTTCAACGGATTGGCATCCTTTTATCAAAGGTTCATTAGAAATTTCAGTGCTATTGTCGTATCCCTTATCGAGCAATCAAAGAAAAACATTGAATTTAAGTGGGGGAGAGAGAGAGGAGAGGAGTTTTGTTGAAGTAAAGGTAAGGTTGACTTCTATACTTGTATTAGCCTTACCTGACTTTAAGATGATTTTTAAGTTAGAATGTAAAGCATAAGGCAGTAGTATAGGCGCTGTCTTAATGCAAGAAGGCCTACTAATTACCTACCACAGGGAGAAACTCAGAGGACCTCAATTGAACTACTCTATAAATGACAAAAAAATCTTAGCCTTTATCTAAGTGTAGTAATACTATCTATTACCGAAAGAGTTTGTCATTTATACTGATAATGAGTCTTTGAGATACCTCAGGAGTTAGACTAAGTTATCTAAGCGATGAGCGAGATGGGTTAAATGCCTAAAAGGATTTAACTTTGTAATAAAGTACAAACAAGGCAAAAGCAGCGTTGTTGCTAATGCTCTATCAAGGAGACATGTCCTCTTGATCGAGTTGTAGAACAAATTGTTGGGATTTACAAGCATCAAAGAAAAGTACCCTAAAGAACCACATTTTGGACTTACATTCGAGCGTTATGTTGAAGGAAAAACAGTGGATGAGTATCATGTAGAAGATGGATATCTATTCCGAAGTGGAAAGTTATGTGTGCTGACTTGTTCTTTATAAGAGTTATTTGTTAGGGAAGCTCATTCTAATGGTATCTTTAGACATTTTAGGGAGAAGAAGACGTATGAGTTTTTGAAAGGGTGGTTCTTTTGGCCAAAAATGAGACAAGATGTGCACCGAGTGTTTAAAAGTTTTGCTACTTGCAAGAGGGTCAAATGCCGAGTCGAGCAAGGGAAAACAATGCCTTTACCTACCCCAACTCGACCTTGGATTGAGTTAAGTATAGGATTTATCCTCAAATTACCTGAAAGTGCCTAAGGCAAAGATTCTATGATGGTGTTCGTAGATAGATTCAATAAGATGGCACACTTTGTGCCTTGCCTTACAACTAACGATGCTTCAACTATTGCTTCTCTATTTTTGTAGGAAATTGTTCGGTTACACAGCGTACTGAGAAGTGTATTCTCAAATAGAGATCTAAAGTTCCTGAGCTATTTCTGGAGAACTTTGTGGCATCAGATGGGGACTAAATTGCTATTCAACACTTCCTATCATCCCTAAAATGATGGCCAAACTAAGGTAATTAATCATACTTTAGGATCACTGCTCTGAGCTATAGTGTGTAAGAACTTGGCTGATTGGGACATTTGTTTGCTTATGGTAGAATTCACTTACAATCGTACAATACATGATGCCACCAAGTAAACCCCCTTTGAAGTTCTCTATGGTTTTAATCTCGAGCTACCCTTCGATCACACCCCTGTATCCATATTCAAACAAGAAGACCCTAACATGAGAGCCCAAGCACAATCCCTACAACACATCTATGACAAAGTTACTTGGCAGATCAACTAAGCTGCTAAGAAAATGCGAGAGAAGGTTAAGGGAAGGAAGTCGATGTAGTTTCAGCTTGGAGACTTAATATTGTTACACTTGAGTAAGGAGAGGTTCCTAAGCAAGAGGAAGAGTAAGCTATCCACTTAAGCGGACAGCCCTTTCAAAATACTTTAAAAGATCAATGACAATGCCTATAAACTAGAACTACCCAAAGATTATAGGGTTTCTGATACCTTTAATATTATCGACCTCAGCCCTAATCACCCTGAGGAAGAATTGAGTGAAGACCAGTCGAATTTAATCCTAAATCCAAATCAACTAGGAGGGAATGATAGGAATCAAAATATTGGACCTCTAATGAGTAGTTGGGCTCAAGGCCTTGAAGGACTAATAAGACAAATCCTCCTACTCTAGTCTACTCCTGTAGAAGCTAAGCTAATCCTTTTTACCAACCAACTCCTTATGCTAATTCGAGTAACTCCTCATCACTTGGAACTTGTATGCTAACTGAATGAAAGCTCTCTTAACAGCTTGACCCCTCAGATGCGTCTACTCAGCTATGAACAAGTTGACCCCCAACTTAACAACATTAGTGTGAGAAGTCAAAAGCTCTAGCACATATTTACCGCCATTCCTTCTTTGATGAGCCCACCTCAAATCCGCACCTCTACTCAGTACCCCTGTTCAGCATCTCAACTCGATAGAAATCAACTAATCGTGTAGAATTGTCTATTCTACCAAGAGGTCATCCACCCACCATGAGCTACATATCCAAGAAACCATGTGAAATAATTCCTCCATATAGAATACTCACTTTTGTTGTATTTTCCAATATACCCTCATCATTCCTTATATATTACTCCTTTTAGACACTACTCTTTTTGGTCTTTTCCATTTTAGGTAGGTTGCCTTAGTTTTGTGGATATAAATTCCCTTTATACATATAGCCACATCAGATATCGAATATCACCAATATACTGAATATTCTTCCTATTATGAACATTACTTGTTTTCTCTTTTTCATTTTTATCCTAACCCTTAAATAAGGCTAAGTGGTGAGTAAACTCACTGGACCATCTTGTACGTCACATCCTTCGTAGGTTTGCTTACTTTATCTTTATTGTTTTCACGTAATCTCATCACCTTATTTCAAGCTTTTGGTAATCTTAGACCCACTCTATAACTAACTTTGTCTATTCTTGGCTTCGGTTAGCATCAAAACCACATACCATCTTTTCTAATTTGCATCCATGAGTATTATATTTTCATTTTTCATCAGCAACTCTTGTCATAGCCATGGCTTTCTTACACATACCATGTCTCAAATAGCCAGTGAGTCTTCCATTAACATCTTTCATCTCATTATAACAAGATATAATTAATTGTAATACCTTAAGTACAAAGTGGGGTAACCACAATCATCAAAATACCTTTTAAGTAATAGTTTATGATTTATTAAAATTCTAAGGTGAAGAATGCTTCGTAAAGAGCATTCTTAGAAGGAGAAACTTTGAAAAAGTCATTGTACTAACAAAAATAGTAATGCGTATTACATAAAAGTATGCACTATCTTAAAGTGAGAATTTCTAAATGTTGCATCTATTCTAACCACTATAGCATAAGAAACTTATTTTGCATGTTAGGCCATAAATTGTGTGTCAACATACGCACAAAAGGGAGTGTTACACTGCAAATGTAAAGTACAGTTATTTACAAATCTAAGTTTCCATATCAATTAGTCTTTATTGATCATTGAAGATTCCCTTGAGCTTGTCTGTCTAACTTGGGTTTGGTTTTAGGCATGTAAAAGAGAGCACGTAAGCTAAAAGTATATTAGTAGTAACCCTTATACACATACTTTGACTCTAAAGTCACTTAGGGGGCTTGAAAGATGTAAAAAAACCTTCAATGTCAGTGCTTAAAAGAGTTAAGAGAGAGAGTGTGTATATGCACTCAAGTCATCATGTATGGTAGATTCTATAGGGTATGATCATTCCTTTATAGAATTACTTGAAAAAGGTTCCATAGGTTAGAGAAGGCCCTGTCAAATGTAGCCATGTAGACAGTATCCCTACTTATTTGGTGCTTCCTCCTTTGGGTCGAGGTTGTCATCCAACAAATTTCCTTCAGCAAGAAGTGTGATTTTATCTAACAAATTTTGTCACCCTAGGTTTGCACTTTTGTACTTCTGTCAAGATGTGCCAGTGTTAGCTTAAGACCTTTGAAGGCCTTCTAAGCAAGTTGGATTAGGCATTAAGCTGGCTAGCATGGAAGGTCTAGCCTTATAGGCCACAAAATTACCTGAAGGCTTAAGACAGAATCCACAGAAAACACTTGCCCCCTATTCTCATTGTTGAATTGATCAGCGAGGAGAGACATGATAGCCTAATGGGATGCCCTTTGCTAATGAGGTCCAAATGCGAATCAAGCACTTATTGGACTTAATAGAAGTAGCAGAAGTAAGAGAACCTTAAAACCATGTAAGGTTTACATCAAACTAATCCTCAATTAGAAGTCAGGTAAACAGGTGTATGAAACCTTGTAAGGTTTACACCGAACTGATCATGAATTGGAAGTTAGGTAAAGAAGTATGTGAAATCATATAAGGTTTATGCTAAATTGATCACGAGATGGAAGTCGGGTAAAGAGGCGTGTGAAATTGTGTAAAATTTACACTAAACTGATCTCGAGTTGGAACTGGGGTAAAGTTTATTTAAAATGATTTAAATAAACCATGTTGTTGTTGTTGTTGTTGTTATTGTTAAGGAAAAGTACAAAAAAAGTCTTTAAAGTTTGCTTCTTTTTCTATTTCAGTTCTTAAAATTTCAAAATTTTAATTTGAGTCTTTAACGTTTGCAAAAGTTTATAATCCGATCCTTTTAACTAACGGTGTTGAATTATCATTGGAAAAAATAAAAAAAAAAAAGTCATCAACGTTTACCTATTTTTTTATTTCAATCCTTATCCTTTTATTTTTGCTTATTTCAGTTTTCAACATCGTTTATTTTTATTAAATAAGTCATTCCATTACTTCCATTAGTAAGGACACATGGCGGTGTATGATTAGTTCACATGTAATTATTAAATTGATAAAATATTAGAATGTTAAAATAAACACTAAAAAATAATAAAAATTTGAAAAAAAAAAAGAAAAAGAAAAATTTAAGAAAAATTATTCTAAAGTGGTTTGCGACCCATTTCACTTCAACGGCCGAAGTTCGACCACACAATGGCAGGGAGTGGCTAAAATGAATTTTTTGTTTTCCTTATATTTCTAGTTTTCTTTTTTTTTTTTTTTATTAAATTTTTAATTTCTTTATTATTTTATTTACTTAATAATTATACATATTCTAATCATGTGTTACCAAGTGTCCTTATAAACAGAAATAATGGAAGGACTCATTTGACAAAAAAAAACCCTAAGAATTGAAAAAGAAGAAATAAAAGTATAAGGACTGAAATAGAGAAAAAAAGAGGTAAACGTCTATAACTTTTTCGTACTTTTTTGAATGATAATTTAATGCCATCAATCAAAATGACTAGTTTATAAACTTTTGCAAATGTTAAGAACTCAAATGAAAAGTTTAAAACATAAAGAATTGAAATAGAAAAAGAACTAAACATGAAGGACTTTTCTATACTTTTATTATATTTCCAATTTCCTTTATGTTTTTTCTTTTAATTTTTTTTATTTTTTAATAGTATTATTTTATTTATTTAATAATTATACATAATCCAATCATACAATAAAGTAATGGAAAGACTCATTTGACAAAAATAGAAAATGTTGATGATTGAAGTAAAAAAATAAAAGTATAAGGACTGAAATAAAAAAAAAAAAAAGAAAGAGTAAATGTCATCGAGGAGCAAAGTAAATAATTGAAAGAGGCGAGTTAGAGAGGTAGTTTCCTACCACACATTTAAGTCTTCCTTGGGCTAAGATTAATAAGGTGTGTCCGCTTGGACAGGAAGTAGTTTACCTTAACTATATGATAACTTGAATTAATCTAAAGTGTGACAGCAACTACTATCAAAACTTAAAGGAAGACATCGTAGACAAGAAGGAAAAGGATTCTATGTAGCTATCGCCCTGCTGCTTTAATAGGAAGTGATGACTGAACCAAAAGGAGATTCTCATTCTTGTGATTTCTTAGCGGTCAGTTAAAGGGACTAGTTTGCAAATGTTAAGAAATCAAATGATAATTTTTAAACATTAAGAACTAAAATTAAAAAGAGGTAAATGTTAAGGATTTTTCTATACTTTATTATTATTATTATTATTATTATTTGTATTTTGTAAAACCCAACCTTCATTATCCTCCCATCTAATAGAACTTTCATCCTTAAAAGTTAATACCTAGATCTTAGAACAACTTTGAATACTTTTTCTTCATTTCCTTATCCAGTTCCCAAGTAGCTTCTCTCTTCTTCTTGTTGGTCTACTATACCTTCACATAGTTGATCATTTGCCCTCTCAAGTTTTGCTCTTTCTTATCCACTATTTTAACGGGTCTCTTTACTGTAAAAAAGTTTTATTAGACCTAAGATAGGATCGATTTTAAACCATGAACTAGATCAGATTGGGCTAAGCCAAGCCTAAACCATCTATTGACTAGCCAAGCTTAACTAGTTAAGAAGGTTCAACGTTACGAACTTGCCAAATCGACAGGCTAACTCGCCAAACTGATAGGTTAACTCATTGGTTCAACTTGCCCTATTTCAAAATAATAAAAAAAGGCTGATAAAAAAAATGTATATATATGCAAGATATATATAGATATATATAAGCAGCTATTTGTAT